>LR738712.1:371688890-372016839 GCA_902687465.1 Secale cereale
CCCCGGGCCGCGCCGGGGGGGCGCCTGGGCCCCCCGAAGCTTCCCCGATGCTCCCCTTTGGCATATATTTAAAGCGTCCTCCGAAACCCTCAGAACAGGAACTCTTTTCGCGATCCCATCTCTGTTCCGCTGCCGCCACCGCTTCCAAGATTGGGAGCACCAGGAGAACTCTTCCCGGCACCCTGCCGGAGGGGAGGATCACCACCGGGAGCTTCCCCACCACCATGGACGCCTCCCGGATGACTCGTGAGTAGTCTCCCTTGGACCATGAGTCCATGACCAGTAGCTATGTGATGTTCTCCTCCCGTTCTTGTGCTTCACTAATTAGTCCTCGTGAGCTGCCCTACATGATCGAGGCACCTATGTAATCCTTATGATGTTGCTATGTTAAGTTTGCTGAGATCCGATGGATTGTGAGATTATGTTCAGATTGATCTTGAGTAATATATTTGATCTACCTCTTTTATATTTATGTTCATCAGTAATTCTTGCATGTTCTTCGTTGTTATTTATTGCTTTGGCCAAGTAATACGTAGTGACTCCAAGAGGGAACGTTATGCTCGATTGTGGGTTCATGCCCCTCGATGACTAGCTTGAGTGACAGAAACATGAGTCTAGGGGATGTGCTGTTGCCACAAGGGGGAAAACAACGGTGCTTGTGCCCGCGGGTGCAAGGATTGTTTACTTTATGCAAAGTTCTTTTAATGCAGTTGTCTGTTGCATTGAGTTTACACTATGGGTGGGACTCGCAACTTAATACCAGCGAGATGTTCTGGATAGATATCTCAAGGTGGATGATTAGTAGTAGATATTGATGGATTTCGGTCTACTTACTTTGGCGTACCGCCCATGCTTTGAACCTCAACCTTTCTTGCAATGTAATCAGCATTGGTTTGCGTTCGTGGTCCTGTCAATTGCCCAGCTGTAATTTGTTTACCTCACATAGTTGTTTTATCGTCTTTTGGGAGAGAGACATCACTAGTAAACATCATGAGACTCCGGTCCATATTACCATCATTGATCACATCCACTATTTACTTTTCGCTATTTACTTACTATTGCAAAACACTATCTATCACTACTATCATTTGCTTTTAACCCTTTGTGAACTACAAGGCCGGAGGGATTGACAACCTCTCTGTACTCGTTGGGAGAAAAGTTATTTGTATCTGTGTGCAGGTCCACGTTGATTGCTAATACGCGCCGTTAGCAGTTGGCACCTACTTGTTGAACCTAGGAGTCTCTGGGGATTCGATCCTTGGTATCTTTGCTAAGGGAAAACACTTCTACATATTGCATCTTACACCTTCCACTTGGGGTAACCAACGAGGGGTTCGAGGCCCATCAAGGAGTATTTTCTGGCGCCGTTGCCGGGGACTCCACTCTTCAGGATAGGGGAGTTGCACGCTATCTTTTACCTTTGTTTTTAGTCTTGTTAGTTTACCTTTCAGTTTTTTGCTTTAGTACCTTTTATCAAAAATCACAAAAATAGTTATCTTGCTTGCTTGCTACTATGGGTTCCACCGAGAACACCAAGTTGTGTGACTTCACTAGTCACAACAACGATGACTTTATCAGCACACCTATCACTACACCTGCCACTTCAGCACCTTCATATGAAATTAAACCTGCTTTACTGAACTTAGTCATGAAAGATCAATTCTCCGGTGCTGGAGATGATGCTGCTTTACACTTAAACAACTTTGTCGAACTTTGTGATATGCAAAAGTACCATGAAATAGATGGTAATATTGTTAAGCTTAAGCTTTTTCCTTTCTCCTTGAGAGGAGGAGCTAAAATTTGGTTTCAGTCTTTGCCTAGAAATAGCATAGATTCATGGGACAAGTGCAAAGATGCTTTTATTGGAAAATACTATCCACCTGCTAAAATTATCCAACTTAGAAGTAACATAATGAATTTTAAACAATTGGATAATGAACACGTTGCCCAAGCTTGGGAACGTATGAAATCTCTTATCAAGAACTGCCCTACTCGCGGTTTGACTACTTGGATGGTTATCCAAACTTTTTATGCAGGCTTGAACTTTACCTCGCGGAACTTGTTAGATTCGGTCGCGGGAGGAACTTTTATGTCAACTACACTGGGTGCTGCCACAAAGCTTCTCGATGAGATGATGACCAACTATTCCCAATGGCACACCGAACGCGCTCCAACAGGTAGGAAGGTAAACTCTGTCGAGGAGATTTCCTCCCTTAATGAAAAAGTTGACTTGATTATGTCTCTACTTTCGAAGCAATCTACTGTTGATCCTCGTGATGTTCCTTTAAATTCTTTGATTGCTCAAGAACAAGTAGATGTGAATTTTATCTCTAGAAACAATTTTAACAACAATGCTTATAGGAGTAACTTTGGTAACAATCCTAGACCGTTCCCCTCTAATTCTTATGGGAACAACAATGCTTATCCTATCACCAAGAACTCCACTACTGAACTAGAGATTATGCTTAAAGATTTCATCACTACCCAAAAAGCCTTTAATAAGAGTGTATAAGAAAAACTACATAAACTAGATGATCTTTCTTTTAAGGTAGACCATTTAGCCAATGAGGTAAAATTGCTAAAAATGGAAACTTCTCCTCTTGAGGAGAGGAAGGTCATTCCTATTAATGCTACTCAAGTACAAATTAACGAAAATATTAGGATGATAACTAAACTTAAAGAAAGATGGGCTAGAGAAAGGGAGGAAGAGGATAGAATTAAGAGCCTTCCTACCCACCACAGTGTTGCTACTATCAAAGTTGTTGAGGATATCCAAACTCTTAGCACCCAATGTACTCCTGGTCCCAATGGACCTATTAATGGTGATGCTATGACTATAGAAACTACCAAACATGTGAACCTAAAGGACACTACTACCACTTTACTTGATGCTCGTGATCTTGATTTTGATAATTGCACTCTTACCGAAGTTATTGATTTCCTTCACAAGATGTCTAGAGACCCCGCACTAGCACGCTAAACCTTGCCTTCACAGAGCATATCACTAATGCTCTCATCAAAGCTAGGGAGGAGAAACTTAGAGTAGAAGCCTCCATACCTAGAAAGCTAGAAGATGGTTGGGATCCTATGATAAAAATTAAATTGAATGACTTCTCTTGCTATGCATTATGTGATGTTGGAGCTAGTACCTCTGTTATGCCCAAAAGACTATATGATATGCTTAAATTGAAACCTTATGATTCTTGTTCTTTTGGTGTTCGTCTCGTTGATTCTTCCATAAAGAAACCTTTGGGGAGGATCGACGATGTTCTTATTGTTGTTAATGATAATTATGTTCCCGTTGATTTCACTATTATGGATATTGAATGTGATCCTTCATGTCCAATTATTTTGGGACGTCCCTTTTTACGCACCGTTGGTGCTATCATTGACATGAAAGAGGGTAATATAAAATTTCAGTTTCCTCTCAAGAAAGGGATGGAACACTTCCCTCGAAAGAAGATCAAGTTACCTTTTGAGTCCGTTGTACGGGCTAGCTATTCTTTTACTCTTGATAAAACTTGATCTATATGCATTATGCCTAGCTTAAAGGCATAAAAGAAAGCGCTTTTGGGAGGCAGCCCACATGAATAATTTTTTTGCTTTTGTTGTGTCTTGATGTTGTTTACTGCTGTAGCATCATCATTGTATCTTTGCTTTTCATATTTGTGCCAAGTATAGCCTCTGATTGCTAGAAAGTTCAAAAGTTGTGAGGTGCTGTCCAGAAAACAGATTCTGTCCTTCGATAGAAAAATTCGTATAAAATCATCAGATCATCTTTTTGGTCTGAATTTTTTCGACAGCGTTCTCTGTATAATTGTCTTTCGTGTGTCTGTTCCGAGTTTTTTTATTTGAGTTGCAGAAGTATCCCGAACAAATCAATTACTACTTGATGTTCTGTTTTTCACAGATTCTGTCCTGTTTTGCCTTTCCTTCATTTTGCAAATCAAGAGCTTGCTTTTTCTTTGCAAAAACCTTTTGGCAATCTTGAGAAACAGTAGAACTTCAAGAATATATTTATTTCCAGCAAGGTATAATTATTTTATTAAGGGTACTAACCTCGCTAATCAGATTACAATGAGTTATGTATGAAGGGAGTTTTCAAGTGTGCGAGGGAAGATGATAAAAAGATTCAGGAGTGTCAAGCGCTCAAGCTTGGAGATGCCCCCGTGCACCCCCAAGAAATATTCAAGGAGACTCAAGCGTCTAAGCTTGGGGATGCCCCCGTGCATCCCCTTCTCCATCAACATTATCAGTTCATCTTTCGTTTCGCTATATTTTTATCACTTCATGTGTTATGTGCTATGCTTGGAGCGTCTTGTTTTTAGTTTTCTTTTTAGTTTTTCATAACGAGTCGGAACTCAGCATTCTTTATGTGGGAGAGAAACACGCTCCACTTCTACCTAGAACATAACATAGAATTTTCATGTCTATCTTTGTTGTGTGTGTTCTTTGTCTTTTAATAGCTACTATCATGCTCTGCTCTTAGTATTCATGCTTATCTTTTCAAAGAGCTTTTGTTTAGTTGGTTGCTTGAACTCTCTTTAATTATCATGCTCACCTTATTAAGAGAGTTTGCTTCCGTTGCATTGGTTAATATGTTTATGATAAATATGCTACGTGCATAATGGTGCTTAGTAGTTCAGGTTTTCTTATGGTTAATCTCAAATAGCTGGGGGATTCCCAATGTGTTATTGGAGTACCAACTTGATTTGTTTGCCGATGATGTGGTATGGTTTAGTAATATCTTCCTTCTAGAATTTATTTTGATTGACTTGGCGTATGCTCACGCATATTTAAGACTGTAAAGAAAGTCTGTCAAGCCTTGATGATCTTTTATTTCTGAGTAGCGATATAACTTCCATGCCTGATTCAATATTGCTTTGTCGCTCTGCATGATTATGACCGTCATTGCTCTCTTAGTTGGTCGCTCCCAGTCTTTTACTAACCTCCACCTGTACTAAGCAAACTAACTTTGCAATACATAGCTCATGGGAAAGTAGCTTAAAAACTATTGTGGTAAAGAATATGTTGCCTATGTATCTTATTTCTTATAAGTTGCTTGCTGAGCGGTAACCATGTTTTTGGGGACGCCATCAACTGTCACACTTTTGTTGAATATCATGTGAGTTGCTATGCATGTTCGTCTTGTCTGAAGTAAAGGTGATTTGCCGTGGGTTGAATGAGTATGCATATTCTTAGAGAAGAACATTGGGCCGCCAACCAAAGCCATGTATCATGGTGGAAGTTTTAGCTTGGACATAATCCTCAATCTCTTATGAGAATATGCTTATGCATTAAAGAGGAGTCCATCATCTATTTTCTATGTTGTCCCGGTATGGATGTCCTCAAGTTGAGATCTATCAAAAACGAGAAATCAAATGCGATTTATCTCCTTGGACCTTTGTACAGGTGGCATAGAGGTACCCCTTTGTGACACTTGGTTGAAACAGATGTAATGCAATGATAACCCATGGAAATCCGAGCTAATTAGGACAAGGTGCAAGCACTATTGGTATTCTATGCATGAGGCTTGCAACTTATAGGATGTTTTATGCATGACACATATGAAGTACTACTACCGTTGACAAAATTGCTTCCATGTTTTTAAAAATAAAAAGCTCTAGCACATAACCATTTCTTCAAGCACCAACTACTGAGAGCATGATTGTCATTCTGAGTGTAATGTGCATTGTCCCAAAGTAGCATTGTCTTTTGCATGATTGTGATATCGTTTATTCTGAAATCATTGTATCTAGTCATCACTTAAACCTTGAAGGTGCCCCTGCATTTATGTTTTGCTTCACTAAAGGGGGCAAGCTAGATATCACTTTATCATATTTGCACATCATATTCATTGCAAATCTATTTGATGCTTCAATGTCATATTGTAAAACTTTCAGTCATTTGTGATTTTCTCATGAGGCAACTTAATTACTATAGAATCATTGTCTCAGTAAGCTTTTGTCATATGACTATGAATAAGTCCTATATGGTTAATAGCATGTCACCATAGAAATTATTCTTGTTATCATTTACCTACTCGAGGACGAGCAGGAATTAAGCTTGGGGATGTTGATACGTCCAAAACGTATCTATAATTTCTGCTTGCTCCATGCCACTTTTGGGTGATATTGCTATGATATTCATACACTTCCATACACTTTTGATCATATTTGGACTAACTTACTAATCCAGTGCACCCCAGTGCCAGTTTCTGTTTTCGGCTGTTTTTGTATTTCAGGTTTTCACTTTACGAGAACTGCCAGGAAAAATCCAGAAAAATTATATAAACAATCAGCGTTCCGGAAACTACCCTGCGTCCGAAGGGCAGCCGGGGGGGGCAACAGGGCTCCAGGCGCACTGGCGGCGCCCCCCCCCCCCCTGGGCCGCGCCGGGGGGGCGCCTGGGCCCCCCGAAGCTTCCCCGATGCTCCCCTTTGGCATATATTTAAAGCGTCCTCCGAAACCCTCAGAACAGGAACTCTTTTCGCGATCCCATCTCTGTTCCGCCGCCGCTTCCAAGATCGGGAGCACCAGGAGAACTCTTCCCGGCACCCTGCCGGAGGGGAGGATCACCACCGGGAGCTTCCCCACCACCATGGACGCCTCCCGGATGACTCGTGAGTAGTCTCCCTTGGACCATGAGTCCATGACCAGTAGCTATGTGATGTTCTCCTCCCGTTCTTGTGCTTCACTAATTAGTCCTCGTGAGCTGCCCTACATGATCGAGGCACCTATGTAATCCTTATGCTGTTGCTATGTTGAGTTTGCTGGGATCCGATGGATTGTGAGATTATGTTCAGATTGATCTTGAGTAATATATTTGATCTACCTCTTTTATATTTATGTTCATAAGTAATTCTTGCATGTTCTCCGTTGTTATTTATTGCTTTGGCCAAGTAATACGTAGTGACTCCAAGAGGGAACGTTATGCTCGATTGTGGGTTCATGCCCCTCGATGACTAGCTTGAGTGACAGAAACATGAGTCTAGGGGATGTGCTGTTGCCACAAGGGGGAAAACAACGGTGCTTGTGCCCGCGGGTGCAAGGATTGTTTACTTTACGCAAAGTTCTTTTAATGCAGTTGTCTGTTGCATTGAGTTTACACTATGGGTGGGACTCGCAACTTAATACCAGCGAGTTGTTCTGGATAGATATCTCAAGGTGGATGATTAGTAGTAGATATTGATGGATTTCGGTCTACTTACTTTGGCGTACCGCCCATGCTTTGAACCTCAACCTTTCTTGCAATGTAACCAGCATTGGTTTACGTTCGTGGTCCTGTCAATTGCCCAGCTGTAATTTGTTTACCTCACATAGCTGTTTTATCGTCTTTTGGGAGAGAGACATCACTAGTGAAAATCATGAGACTCCGGTCCATATTACCATCATTGATCACATCCACTATTTACTTTTCGCTATTTACTTACTATTGAAAAACACTATCTATCACTACTATCATTTGCTTTTAACCCTTTGTGAACTACAAGGCCGGAGGGATTGACAACCTCTCTGTACTCGTTGGGAGCAAAGTTATTTGTATCTGTGTGCAGGTCCATGTTGATTGCTAATACGCGCCGTTAGCAGTTGGCACCTACTTGTTGAACCTAGGAGTCTCTGGGGATTCGATCCTTGGTATCTTTGCTAAGGGAAAACACTTCTACATACTGCATCTTACACCTTCCACTTGGGGTAACCAACGAGGGGTTCGAGGCCCATCAGCATGTTGTTTAGCATGAAAATTAACCTTCTCCAAAGATGGAAGAGGCATTAAATCAATGGGTGCACGAGGTAAGTAACCATACACAATTTCAAAAGGGCACATCTTAGTAGTAGAATGCAGCGAAGGATTATAAGCAAATTAAATATGAGGCAAGCATTCTTCCCGCATTTTCTTGTTATTCTTCAAAACAGCCCTAAGCATAATAGACAATGTTATATTAACTAATTCAGTTTGTCCATCAGTTTGGGGTGACATGTAGTACTAAAAAGCAGTTTAGTCCCCAACTTTGCCCATAAACATCTCCAAAAGTGGTTAAGAAGCTTAGTATCACGATCTGAAACAATAGTATTGGGCACACCATGCAAGCGAATAATTTCACGAAAGAACAGATCAGCAACATTAGCAACATCATCGTTTTTATGACAAGGTATAAAGTGTGCCATTTTTTAAAATCTATCCACGATAATAAATATACTATCCCTCCCCTTCTTTGTTCGAGGTAGACCCAAATCAAAGACCATAGATATATCTTCCCAAGGAAGACAATGTACACGCAAAGGCATATATAAACCATGAAGATTGAGTTGTGACTTAGCTTTTTGACATGTAGTGCAGCGAGCAATAAAACGCTCAACATCCCGTCTCATCTTTGGCCAAAAGAAATGTGTAGCAAACTACGTCCTCCGACTTCTTCACGCCAAAGTGTCCCATTAATCCCCCTCCATGCGCCTCCTGCAACAAGAAAAGACGAGTGGAGCTAGCTGGAATGCATAGCTTGTTAGCACAGAACACAAATCCATCATTAATGACAAACTTGTTCCATGTTCTCCCTTCTTTACAATTATGCAATACATCTTTCAATTCAACATCATGCACATATTGATCTCTAATGGTCTCCAAACCAAATATTTTAGAGTCAAGTTGTGAAAGCATAGTATAACGACGAGACAATGCATCGCCAATAATATTTTCTTTACCCTTCTTGTGTTTTATGGCATAAGGGAAAGTCTCGATGAATTCAACCCATTTAGCATGTATACGATTCAGTTTTTCTTGACTTTTAATATGTTTCAAAGATTTATGATCAAAACGTATAACAAATTCTTTGGGCCATAAATAATGTTGCCATGTTTCTAAAGTCCGAACAGGAGCATACAATTCCTTATCAAAAGTAGAATAATTCAGACTAGGCCCACTCAATTTTTCAGAAAAGTATGCAACAGATTTACCATCTTGTACTAACACACCTCCTAACCCAATTCCACTAGCATCACATTCAAGCTCAAAAGTCTTATTAAAATCGAGAAGTTGGAGTACTGAAGCATGTGTCAACTCATCTTTCAATACCGTGAAGGCGTCTTCCTGTGATGTACCCCAAACAAAAGGCACATCCTTCTTTGTAAGCTCATTGAGAGGTGCAGCAATGGTGTTGAAATCTCTCATAAAATGCCTATAGAAACCAGCAAGTCCAAGAAAACTCCTCACTTGTGTGACCGTTTTGGGCTGCGGCCAACTCTCAATAGCTTCAATCTTGACTTTATCAACTTCAATTCCCTATGGAGTAACAACATAGCCAAGAAAAGATACTCGATCGGTGAAAAAGGTGCACTTCCCAAGGTTACCAAACAAACATGCATCAAGTAGAGCAATAAAAACATCAAGTAAATGTTCCTCCAAAGATCTGTTATAAATCAGTATAGCGTCAAAGTAAACTATCACAAATCATCCAATGAAAGCACGTAAAACTTCATTCATTAATCTCATGAAAGTACTAGGTGCATTAGTTAACCCAAAAGGCATGAGTAACCACTCATATAATCCAAACTTAGTTTTAAGTGTTGTTTTCCATTCATCTCCCAATTTCATACGAATGTGATGCTATCCACTACGGAAATCAACTTTGGAGAAAATAGTAGAGCCACTTAATTCATCAAGCATATCATCTAGCCTAGAAATAGGATGACGATAACAAATAGTAATATTATTGTTGCCTCTATAATCAACACACATACGCGATGTACCATCCTTTATCGGCACTAGAGTAATAGGAACGGCACAAGGACTAAGGTATTCGCGTATATAACCTTTATCTAGTAGCTCACGTACTTGACACATAATCTCCTTCCTCTCCTCTGGATTGGTATGGTATGGTGCACGGTTGGGTAGCGATGCACCGAGAATTAAGTCAATCTGATGCTCAATCCCTCGAATAGGTGGTAATCCTGGTGGTACGTCTTGTGCAAAGACGTCAGCGAACTCCTGAAAAATGTTAGTGGCAGCAGGAGGCAAAGAGGAAGGCACGTCCTCGAATGAAAATAATGCCTCTTTGACACAAAAGCATAGCAAATAGATTTGCTGAAATTTAGATCATCACTATCGGATTTGGTGGCAAGTAAATATCCACTTTTCAGTTTAATTTCAGATGCAACATGAGATGATGGTTTGTTATTAGGTTTCATTTGTTGCTCAAATTCTTTTGCCACAATCTGATTTTCACTCTTACTTTGCTTCGGTTTTGCTTTACTAGCTCGATGAATATCGTCTTCAAAATGGAATCAGTAGTCATAGGAAGCAAAGTTATATGTTTATCCTTATGAACAAGAGTATACTGAAAGTTTCTACCATGGTGTACAGATTTTTTATCAAATTTCCATGGTCTACAAAGTAATAAGTAACGTGCTTGCATGGGTACCACATCACAATCAACATAATCATCATATGTAGCTATACTAAAATGCACGTGAATAGTATGTGTTACATTAACCTTGTCGTTGTTCTTGAACCAATGGATGTAGTAAGGATGTGGATGTGGTCTTGTGGTGAGAGACAGCTTCTCCACCATCTCCATGCCAGCCAAATTTTTGGAGCTCCCTCCATCTATGATGACGCGAACAGAACATTCCTTCACAACTCCCTTTGTATGGAACCAATTGTGCCTTTAGTTTTGCTCAGCTCGTGTGACCTGCACACTCAAAACACGTTGAGCAACTAAACATTCATACATGTTAGTGTCGTAATGCGTCTCCTCTAGATTGGTGCGGTGATGCGGAGCATCCCAAGGTCATACCCATGGACCTACCTTTGCCTCACCAAGTGCCAAGTGGACCCATGACACGTGCTCGAGCACGAGCTCTCGAGACCGAGGTGACCTCACTCCTATCTCTACATCACTTTGATTCACATGAGACATGGCTGCTACCCTCATCAGAGACTCTTTGCATACTCAGGCACCTCGGGAGCAACCACGGAGAAGGCAAGGGACAAGAAGAATCGACGGAGGAAGGAGGAGGAGAAGAACAGCCAAGACTGAGCTTGCCCGGACGAAGTCCCGGACGATCCGGCCGAGGCCCGGATGATCCGGACAAACGTCCGGACAATCCGGCCAATGTGCCCGAAGACACCCGAAGCTCCGCGCCGAAGCCGGACCCCGGCCCGGATCATCCGGACACCCCCGGACAATCGGACGAAGACCCGGACATCCGGGCAGCCCGCAGCAGAATAGACGTGTCCGGATCATCCGGACGCCTCCCCGGATCATCCGGCCGCCCGAAGCCCGGATCATCCGGACAAACGTCCAGATCATCCAGCCAGTGCCTACGCGCATGATGTTGGACCGAGGCCCATGTACCCCTTCAACCCTCCTAGCCTATATATAGCACTCTACCTAAACTATCTAGGGTTAGCTTTGTGATAGCTCATCATAGACCTTTGTGGTTCCTCTCCTACGAGACCGCGGCCTCTTCGGAGAAGATCTGATGTAGGGTGGAACCCTAATCAGCAGATCTTTCACGATTGGAGGTTATCCCACAACGAACACGGAGAACACAAGGAGGAAACGGAGGAAAACACGAGGGGAAACACTCAAATCAACACAAATACGGTCACACAAGTGCTAGATCCACGATACACATCAAGATACACGATCCATAGACAAATCACGGTGGTACATAGGTAGTCTTCTCCCGGAGGAGGTCTTGGATATCCCTTGGGATCTTCCCCGATGTGGAGGTCTTGAATCCGAGGTGGATCTTCTCCGAAGAGGCCGCGGTCTCGTAGGAGAGAATTCACAGAGGTGTCAATGATGAGCTATCCAAAAGCTAACCCTAGTACGGAGCTAGGAAATGAGTACTTATAGTCCAAGGGGTAAGTTGGGGGGATACATGGGTGAAAACCCTTCAACTGCGCGCAGGCAGGGCGGTAGTACCGGTCCTGGGACCAGTAGTTCCGGTCTTGGCAGTTTTAGCGGTTGTTCCGGCGTTGCACCGGCCTTGCACCGGTCGATCACAGAAGCTTGACCGGTAGTTGACCGGTAGTTGGCCGGTAGTACCGGTCGATCGGTAGTTGGGCGGTAGTAGACCGGTAGTACCTCTTTCACTGCGCTGTGAAAATCCTTGTCCATGCGTTTGGTGTCCATCTTGCGCCCTTCCTTCTCCTTGGCACCTAAGCACACAAAGTGTTTCCGTTTGAGGTAGCAGCCATGTCTCAAGGTGGTCAAATGGGAATTCAACAAGGAGAGAGTTAACCTGGGATTCAAGTGCTCTAGCACGAGCACGAGTCATTGGTCCTTGGGGCACTTGGTGAGGTGATTGATGGTCCATGGGGATGAGCTTGGGATGCTCCGCATCATCTCCCCTCCCTTGGGAAAGATCCGACCTCGGATCAAAATCTTCATCACCATGGAAAGGAGAGAGATCCTTGACATTGAAGGTGTCTCTCACGGAGTACTTGTCTCGTGGGATGTCGATCTTGTAGGCGTTGTCGTTGTAGCGTGCTAGCACCTTGAAAGGTCCGTCGGCGCGAGGTAGTAGTTTGGACTTGCGCTCGTGTGGGAAACGGTCCTTGCGAAGATGAAGCCAAACAAGATCTCCCGGTTGGAACACCATTGGTGCCTTGTTGACGTTGCGCTTGGTGGCGAGACGATGTACTTGTCGCTCGATCATTGTTCTTGTATCTTCGTGCACCTTCTTGAGATAGCTTGCTCGTGCACTTGCGTCCATGTTCGTGCGCTCTTGGAGAGGTAGCGGTAGGATGTCCAATGGGGACAACGGGTTGAAGCCGTAGACAACCTCGAAGGGGGACTTGCCGGTGGTCGAATGTCTTGCGCGGTTGTAGGCGTACTCGGCGATGGGCAAGCATTGCTCCCATTCCTTGATGTTCCTCTTGATCAACACGCGAAGAAGTGTCGAAAGCGTGCGGTTCGTCACCTCCGTTTGGCCGTCCATTTGTGGATGGTACGCCGAAGAGAATAGTAGCTTGATTCCGAGCTTAGCGCATAGTGTTTTCCAAAAGTAGCTCAAGAACTTGACGTCCCGGTCCGACACGATCGTTTTGGGCACGCCATGTAGACAAATGACCTCCCTACAAAAGAGAGTTGCAACATGTGAAGCATCGTCTATCTTATTACAAGGAATGAAATGAGCCATTTTAGAGAATCTATCCACGACAACTAGCATGGAATCTTTGCCATTTTGAGTCCTAGGCAATCCAAGTACAAAATCCATGCTTATGTCTTCCCATGGATGGTATGGAATAGGAAGAGGCATGTAAAGACCATGAGATTGAGCTTTGGACTTAGCTTTGCGGCATGTAGAACATCGGTTGGTGAGGCGTGAGACGTCATGTAGCATCTTGGGCCAAAAATAGTTCTTAGAGAGGGTAGCAAACGTCTTGTCGCGTCCAAAGTTTCCCATGAGTCCTCCTCCATGAGATTCCTGCAAAAGGAGAAAACGAAGCGAAGACTCGGGAATGCAAAGTTTGTTAGCTCTCATAAGATATCCATCCTTTAGGTAGTAACGTTCCCAAGAAGTGTGAGTCAAACACTTAGCATAAGGTTTTGCAAAGAAAGGATCATGCTCATATAATTCTTTTATGTGCTCAAAGCCAATCACATTAAACTCAAG
The DNA here is from genome assembly GCA_902687465.1 of Secale cereale. Classification (NCBI taxonomy): domain Eukaryota; kingdom Viridiplantae; phylum Streptophyta; class Magnoliopsida; order Poales; family Poaceae; genus Secale; species Secale cereale. The sequence goes on from LR738712.1 coordinate 371,702,516, forward strand.
TTGTGTTACAAGCATGCATTTGCGGGAAAGCGCGTCCGCCACAACATTTTCTTTGCCTTTGATGTATTTGATGACATAGGGAAAAGAATCAATGAACTCACTCCATTTAGCATGACGCTTGTTCAACTTAGTTTGACCCTTGAGATACTTCAGAGTCTCATGGTCCGTATGAAGAATGAATTCCTGAGGTCTAAGATAATGTTCCCAAACACGTAAAACTCTCACCAAGGCATAAAGCTCTTTATCATAAATGGGATAGTTAAGTTGCGCACCGGCTAGCTTCTCGCTAAAGTAAGCAATTGGTCGCTTTTCTTGCATGAGCACGCCACCTATGCCGGTACCACTAGCGTCACAATGAATCTCAAAAGGTTTATCAAAGTTTGGTAGGGCTAGAAGTGGTGCGTGCGTAAGCAAGCTTTTTAGCTCATTGAACGCGGTGTCTTGCGAACGACCCCAAATGAAGGGTGCGTTCTTCTTGCTCAAGGCGTGTAGAGGCATAGCAATAGTGCTAAAGTCCTTCACAAAACGTCACTAGAAACCGGGTAGACCAAGGAAACTACGCACTTGCATGAGATTCGTTGGTTGAGGCCAAGTTTTAATTGCTTCAATTTTAGTTTCATCAATGTGAACACCTTGTGAAGAAACAACAAATCCTAGGAAGACGACCTTGTCAACGCCAAAAGTGCATTTCTCCATATTAGCATATAAGCGCTCTTTCCGAAGGGTTTGTAAAACCATACGGATGTGTGTCACATGGTCCTCTAGCGTCTTGCTAAAAACGAGGATGTCATCAAAGTAAACCACTACAAAGATGCCTATGTAGGGTCGAAGACAAAAATGCATATGACGCATGAATGAACCGGGTGCTTCCGATAAACCCATTGGCATGACAAGCCACTCATATAACCCAAACTTGGTTTTGAAAGCCGTTTTCCACTCATCACCCTCTTGAATGTGAATCTGGTAGTAACCACTTTTAAGATCAATTTTTGAAAAGATGGTGGCACCACATAATTCATCCAGCATATCGTCTAAGCGTGGGATAGGATAACGGTATCTAACGGTGATAGCGTTTATGGGTCGATAATCGGAGCACATGCGAAAACTTCCATCTTTCTTAGGCACGAGAATAACCGGAACGGCACAAGGGCTTAAGCTTTCACGTACATGACCTTTGTCGATGAGTTGTTGTACTTGCCGTTATATCTCCTTTGTTTCCTCGGGGTTGACTCGGTAAGGAGCCTTGTTTGGAAGTGGTGTGCCGGGTATGAGGTCAATGCGGTGTTCGATTCCGCGAAGTGGAGGTAGACCCGGAGGTAGCTCATCGGGAAAGACGTCCGAGAATTCCTGCAACAAATTAGACAACACTAAAGGTAGAGGTGGTGAAGTGTTAGTAGGTTTGGATTCCCCTTTGCATAAAAGCACAAGGTGAAAGACACTCGATGGGTTCTCACACACTTCTCTCATCTCACTTTTGGTGGCAAATAGCACTAGTTGCTTCTTGTCGCTCATCGTGGAGTCGCTCATATTTGGCTTGTGGCTCTCACTCTCCTTTTGGTGGCTCACTCTCTCACCATTCTCTCCACGATGGTTGGTAGGTAAGTGTTTGTCGGCAGCTACTTGACTTGGAGACATTGGTCGAAGCACGAATTCCTTGCCCTTCATCTTGAAGCTATAGTGATTTGTCCGTCCATTGTGTGTGACTCCACGATCATATTGCCATGGACGTCCAAGAATAAGGTGGCACACGGACATGGGGATCACATCACATTCAAGAGTGTCCTCGTAGGCGCCTATCTTGAAAGAGACTTGCACGGTGTGCTCGACTCGAAGAATTCCGGCGTCGTTGAGCCACTGGACCTTGTAGGGGTGAGGATGCTTCGTCTTGACCAAGTGTATCTTGTCGCATAGCTCTTCGCTTGCCAAGTTGTGACAACTTCCTCCATCGATGATAACCTTGACGGAGCGTCCATTGATGCCGGCCTTCGTATGGAAAATGTGACATCGTTGGTCGTCATCTTGTTGGTGTTGGAGTGTCAAGACTTTGGAGACAACAAGATTGGGGCTTGAGTCATTGTCGCAAAACACTTGATTGTCTTCGTCTTTATTTACTTGGCGATGCATAGCGACATGCTCAAGTGCTTCCATCTCATCATCGCTCATTGAGTCATAAGATCCGTCATCATTGATGATCATGGTGCGAACGGTCTTGCACTCAAATGACTTGTGGCCTCGTCCTTGGCACTTGAAGCATTTGATGGAGCTTGCCTTGGAGTTGTCTTCGGTTGGAGTTGTAGTTGAGGAAGCTCTTGGCTTGAAGTTGTTGGTAGAAGGTGGACGACTCGATGTAGTCGCATTCTTGTAGCTTGACTTGTCACCAAAGTTTGTAGATGGTTTGGTAGAGGTAGGAGGAGTAGCCGAAGTCGTTGAAGCTTGATTGTAGGAGCTGAAGTTCTTGGAGTTGAACTTGGAGTACTTGTAGTCCTCTTGAACTTGTCGCTCCGCTTTGGTTGCTTGATGTACTAGCTCGAGGAGATTGTTTTATGGTTGGAAGTCCACAATCTTCTTGATAGGATAGTTGAGTCCATTCAAGAATCTCGCCATTGTTTGCTCTTCATCTTCCGTGATGTTTGCTCGTATCATGGCAATCTCCATCTCCTTGTAGTACTCTTCAACGGACTTGGTACCTTGCTTGAGGAGTTGTAGCTTCTTGAACAAGTCACGGTTGTAGTGGGTAGGCACAAAGCGTGCTCTCATGACTTCCTTCATTTGAGCCCAAGTGGTGATAGGAGGTTTGCCTTTTGCTTCTCTTCTCTCTATGATTTTCTCCCACCAAATGAGAACATAGTCTTGGAACTCAAGGGATGCCATTGCGATCTTCTTCTCTTCATCGAAGTTGTGAAGGCGAAAGATCTTGTCAACCTTCAATGCCCATGAGAGATAGTCTTCGGGATCAATGCTTCCGGAAAACTTTGGCATGGTGAACTTGAGCTTGCCATAGCGATGCTCGTCATTGTTTCCTTGCCTATTGGGAGGGCGGTCTTGATATTGGCGGTTTGCCATATCATGTTGCTCTTGTCGAGGTAGATGTTCTTGTTGTGGTTGTTGCTCTTGCCGCGCTTGAGGAGGAGCTTCGTCTTGCATTCTTGCTTGATGGCGTCTCTCTTGCACCTCATCACGAAGGAAATCCTCTTCTTGACGAGTGTTTCGAGTGCGGGCTGCCACATTGCGATGTGCATCTTGTAACGCTCATTGCGCCTCCATAGCTTGAGATTCTCGACGTTGTTGTGCTTGGCGGTTAGCCTCGGCATCTAGTTCTTCTTGGTGTCGACGTGCTCGCTCTTGTTGTTGTTGGCGTAGTCGTTGCCGTTCTTGGGCTTGCTCAAGTGTAGCTTGGTTTTGACGACGTCGGCTTTCTTGCTCGTCGAATAGCTCTTGTGAACTCTTGTCATGAAGAGGCTGCCGGTTGTCATGTCGAGCTTGACGTGCGGCTTGACGAAGAGTGTTGGGCGTAGGTGTACTTGAGTCTTGCGTGGAGTCGGAATGTCGACTTGAGCAGCTTCGTCTTTGAGAGGATGTGGAAGAAGAACTTCGGTTGACAATCAATGTCCGGAGCTCGTTGAATTGAGTAGACATGTTGGTGTTCATGATGTCGAATTGCTCTTTTGTTCTTGCTTCAAATTGGCGCGCGACCTCGGCGACTTGACCAATGTACTCGCGCATAGCTTCACTCTCTTGATGCAGAGCTCGTTGGACACCGAAGAGATGTAGTTTGGTGACGTAGTTGTTCGCTTCTTGAGGATGGTCGAAGATCGGGTTGGAAGATGTACTTGGCCTATCCATCATCACAAGCAAGTATGTGAGTGGGAGAAAGGAGAAGACAATACCAAATGTACCTTAACCGAAGTTGAAAATGGATCAATGATCACTCGATAATGTAACCCGGAAATAGCACTATTGGTACCACTTCGTGTCGATTCTCACACCTACACAAGTAAAGCTTTGAGAGGAGCTTGGTTAGGATGGTGGCCATAAATTCAATGCAATCGTCAAAGTGACTCAATGATGTTGAAAATGGTTCACAATTTACTCATGCAACAAGTAGATCACTAGCAAGGTAGCACACGGAGCACACGAACGGATAGATAAATGTGGTTGTGCAACCAAGGGTGAGCGAAAGTGTGGAATCCACGGAAAATGCTCGTGTTGCACAACACTAGAGAGACGCTAACCGATTGCTTAATAGGCGGATACGCACTTGTGCACGACCTATAAGAGGCAAAACGTACGACTTCCTATCACAAGTATACTACGAGTGTATGATGTGCCGATGCTTGAGCACAAGATGATGTATTGCTATGTCATATGATCTCTTTTGATGCAAGGCGTATGATGCTATTGTCATTTTGCTTATAAGCTTTGGTTGGCTCTTTTGCTTAAAAGCTTGTGAGCTCTTTCTTTGGACACTTATGCATGCTTCTCGGATCAAGGTAGCTATTGTGTATGCGGGACACTCTTTTGTCACACGGAGATATCATGATGTAGTATGCAATATCTATGACTATCACTAATGTGCACAAGTGTCGTGGCCCTGCAATACTCAAATGGATAGTCTCAATGGGAAAGCTACGCAAAGATGGTTCATAGGGTGACAATGCAATTGCAAGGTAGGATGAACAAGGTGTCGTCGATGTTACCGTCCTTGCCGAGGGTGAGTGGTGGTCTTGTCGATGTTGTTCCGTTCCAAGGTTGCCGAAACATCCAAGGAAACGGTGAAACCACAACTCAAGTATCCAAGGCAAAGTGAGACAAAATTGTCAAAATCGAAGGGTTGAAACGATAGTGGTTGCGGAAGTGGTGGTGGTATGCGGAAGGTGTATGTGGTGGAGGGCCTAAGAAAACTTGCCAAATTTGACAAAATTTGGTTGAGTCAAATGGTGGTAAAACCAAGATGAGCAGCTCGGGCAAGTCGCTAGCTTTTCAACGAGCCAAAGAACACTCAAATCGGAGTTCGGGAGTGAAAGTTACGGTCGAACGGTGAAATTCGGAAGGCTGAAACTGGGTCGGGCGGAAGTACCGCTTGGTAGGCCGGTAGTACCGGTTGAGATGCTCAGCGGAAGTACCGCTACTGCCACCGGTAGTACCGCTGGTGTCGGGAAAATTCTCAGAACTGGGTTGGGCGGAAATATGGGCGGAAATGGATGATTTCGGGGTCGAAATTGGGTGGATTTGGTGGATGGAAAGGTGGGAAACTGGGGGAAATGCTAGATCCACTAGTGGCACAGCAAATCCATGGAACAAATTCAACAAAATCTCGCCAAATCAACAGATCACAAAAATAATTTGGGGCTATTTTTGTGGGAATTTTCGAAATTGGGAAGAACACAACAAAAACAAGCTAGAAAACAAGGTGTGGGGCTCCAAATTCGTGATCAACCTATGCTCTAGATACCATAAATATGATGTAGGGTGGAACCCTAATCAGCAGATCTTTCACGATTGGAGGTTATCCCACGACGAACACGGAGAACACAAGGAGGAAATGGAGGAAAACACGAGGGGAAACACTCAAATCAACACAAATACGGTCACACAAGTGCTAGATCCACGATACACATAAAGATACACAATCCATAGACAAATCACGGTGGTACATAGGTAGTCTTCTCCCGGAGGAGGTTTTGGATATCCCTTGGGATTTTCCCCGATGTGGAGGTCTTGAATCCGAGGTGGATCTTCTCCGAAGAGGCCGCGGTCTCGTAGGAGAGAATCCACAGAGGTGTCTATGATGAGCTATCCAAAAGCTAACCCTAGTACGGAGCTAGGAAATGAGTACTTATAGTCCAAGGGGTAAGTTGGGGGATAAATGGGTGAAAACCCTTCAACTGCGCGCAGGCAGGGCGGTAGTACCGGTCCTGGGACGGGTAGTTCCGGTCTTGGCAGTTTTAGCGGTTGTTCCGGCGTTGCACCGGCCTTGCACCGGTCGATCACAGAAGCTTGACCGGTAGTTGACCAGTTGTTGGCCGGTAGTACCGGTCGACCGGTAGTTGGGCGGTAGTAGACCGGTAGTACCTCTTTCACTGCGCTGTGAAAATCCTTGTCCATGCGTTTGGTGTCCATCTTGCGCCCTTCCTTTTCCTTGGCACCTAAGCACACAAAGTGTTTCCGTTTGAGGTAGCAGCCATGTCTCAAGGTGATCAAATGGGAATTCAACAAGGAGAGAGTTCACCTGGGATTCAAGTGCTCTAGCACGAGCACGAGTCATTGGTCCTTGGGGCACTTGGTGAGGTGATTGATGGTTCATGGGGATGAGCTTGGGATGCTCCGCATCAAGATCCACCTCGGATTCAAGACCTCCACTACGGAGAAGATCCCGATGGATACCCCCAAGACCTCCTCCGGGAGAAGACTATCTTTGTACCGCCGTTGTTGACTACGGATCGTGTATCTTGATGTGTATCGTGGATCTAGCACTTGTGTGACCGTATTCGTGATTTGAGTGTTTCCTCTCGTGTTTTCCTCCGTGTCTTCCTTGTGTTCTCCGTGTTCATCGTGGGATCCCCTCCATTTCGTGAAAGATCAGCCATCTAGGGTTCTACCCTACATCATCTATGGTATCGTGAGCCTTGGTTGATCACGAATTTGGAGCCCCACACCTTGTTTTCTAGCTTGTTTTTGTTGTTTTTCGTCCAAATTCGAAAATCCCCACAAAAATAGCCCCACAATTTTTTTTTGTGATTTGTGTGTTTTGATGAGATTTTGTTGTTTGTGATCCGTGGTTGAGTTGTGTGACAAGTGGATCATCCTTTCCCCCACCTCCCCACCCTCAAAAACCACCAAAAATCCGAGAAAAATCAATTTTCCCCATTTTTTTCCCATCTTCCCCGAGCTCATCCCTCAAGGTTTGACAAACCCGGATCATCCGGACATCCATCCGGATCATCCGGCCAACCCTGACGAAACTGCATTTTGCAGATTTTCGCACTCCCGTTTCCGCCACCGCAAAAACCCTAGCCACCTATTCCGCTATACCCTCAACATACCCATCCCCACCACAATTACCTAACCAACATCACAACGGTTTTACCTCTTTGTGTCTTGAATCGTTTGAGTTGTGGTTTACTCCATTTCCGTTTGTGTTTCGGCTATCTCGGAGCGGAACGACATCGACAAGACCACATCTCAACCTCGACAAGGATGGTAACATCGACGACACCTTGTTTACTACCTTGCAATTGCATTGATAGACCCTCATCGACCATTTTGCGTAGCTTTCCTACCGAGACTAGCCATTTGAGTATTGTCGGGCCACGACACTTGTGCACATTAGTGATACTCATAGACGTTTCATACTACATACTTGATCATAGCATCTAGTGTAGTTGAGTGGTACTACATCATCATACTTGCTTGTGACGATGGATAGGCCAAGTACATCTACAAACCCGCTCTTCGATGATCCTCGAGAATCGAACAACTACGTCACCAAACTACATCTCTTCGGTGTCCAACGAGCTCTCCATCAAGATAGCGAAGCTATGCGAGAGCACATTGAGCAAGTCGCTGCCGACACGCGTCAATTTGAAGCACGCACAAGAGAGCAATTCGACATCATCAACACCAACATGGCTACTCAATTCGATGCGCTACGGACTTTGATAGTCAACCGACGTTCTTCTTCCACATCTTCTCAAAGACGAAGCCGCTCAAGTCGCCACATCGACTCCACAGACGGCTCAAGTACCCCTACATCCAACACTCTTCGTCAAGCCGCACGTCAAGCTCGACATGACAACCAGAATCCACTTCATGACAAGAGCTCCCAAGAACTACTCGATGAACAAGAAAGTTGACATCGTCAAAACCAAGCTACACTTGAGCAAGCCCAAGAACGGCAAAGACTACGCCAACTACAACAAGCGCGAGCACGTCAACACCAAGAAGAACAAGATGCCGAAGCTCATCGTCAAGCACAACAACGCCGAGAAGCTCAAGCTCTTGAGGCGCAACGAGCATTACGTGATGCACATCGCAATGTGGCAACTCGCAATCGACACACTCGTCAAGAAGAGGATTTCCTTCGCGATGAGATGCAAGAGAGGCGCCACCAAGCACGAATGCAACAAGAAGTTCCTCCTCAAGCTTGACAAGAGCAACACCCTCAACAAGAACCGCAAGCTCGGCAAGTACACCATGAAAATGAACATCTACTATGCCAAGACCAACATGAGGTTGACAACCGTCCAAATAACGAACACCCTCCCAATAGGCAAGCAAACAATGAAGAGCATTGCTATGGCAAGCTTAAGTTCACCATGCCAAAGTTTTACGGAAGCATTGATCCCGAAGACTACCTCTCATGGGCATTGAAAGTTGATAAAATCTTTCGCCTCCACAACTTTGATGAGGAGAAGAAAATCGCTATGGCCTCCCTTGATTTCCAAGACTATGTTCTCATTTGGTGGGAGCAAATCATTGAAAGAAGAGAAGCAAAAGGCGAACCTCCTATCACTACTTGGGCTCAAATGAAGGAAGTCATGTGAGCACGTTTCGTGCCAACACACTACAACCATGACTTATTCAAGAAGCTCCAACTCCTCAAGCAAGGTACCAAGTCCGTTGAAGAGTACAACAAGGAGATGGAGATTGCCATGATACGAGCAAACATCACGTAGGATGAAGAACAAACGATGGTGAGATTCTTGAATGGACTCAACTATCCCATCAAGAAGATTGCGGACTTTCAACCATACACCAATCTCCTCGAGCTAGTACATCAAGCAACCAAAGCGGAGCGACAAGTTCAAGAGGACTACAAGTACTCCAAGTTCACCTCCAAGAACTTCGGCTCCTACAACCAAGCTTCAACGACTTCGGCTCCACCTACCTCTACCAAGCCATCTACAAACTTCGGTTACAAGTCAAGCTACAAGAATGCGACTACAACAAGTCGGCCACCTTCTACCAACAACTTCAAGCCAAGAGCTTCATCATCTACAACTCCAACCGAGGACAACTCCAAGACGAGTTCCATCAAATGCTTTAAGTGCCAAGGGCGAGGCCACAAGTCATTTGAGTGCAATACCATTCGTACCATGATCATCAACGACGACGGATCTTATGACTCAATGAGCGACGATGAAATGGAAGCACTTGAGCATGTGGCTATGCATCGACAAGTGAATGAGGATGAAGACCATCAAGTGTTTTGCGACAACGACTCGAGTCCAAATCTCGTTGTCTCCAAGGTCTTGACACTCCAACATCAACAAGATGATGATCAACGATGTCATATCTTCCATACCAAGGTCGGCATCAATGGACGCTCCGTCAAGGTTATCATCGATGGCGGAAGTTGTCACAACTTGGCAAGCGAAGATCTATGCGACAAGCTCAACTTGGTGAAGTCAAAGCACCCTCATCCTTACAAGGTCCAATGGCTTAACAATGCCGGAACACTTCGAGTCGAGCACACCGTGCAAGTAACCTTCAAGATAGGCGCCTACGAGGACACACTTGAGTGCGATGGCATCCCCATGTCAGTGTGCCACCTTATTCTTGGACGACCATGGCAATATGATCGTGGAGTTACACACAATGGACGGATGAACCAATATAGCTTCAAGATGAAAGGAAATGAATTCATGCTACGCCCAATGTCACCAAGTCAAGTAGCCGCTGACAAACACTTACCTACCAACCATCATGGAGAGAATGGTGAGAGAGCGAGCCACCAAAAGGAGAGTGAGAGCCACAAGCCAAATATGAGCGACTCCACGATGAGTGACAAGAAACAACTAGTGCTATTCGCGACCAAAAGTGAGATGAGAGAAGTGTGTGAGAACCCATCAAGTGTCTTTCACCTTGTGCTTTTATGCAAAGGGGAAGCCAAGCCTACTAACACTTCACCACCTCCACCTTTAGTGTTATCTAATTTGTTGCAGGAATTCTCGGACGTCTTCCCCGATGAGCTACCTCCGGGTCTACCTGCACTTCACGGAATCGAACACCGCATCGACCTCATACCCGGCGCACCACTTCCAAACAAGGCTCCCTACCTCATCAACCCCGAGGAAACCAAGGAGATATAACGGCAAGTACAAAAACTCATCGACAAAGGTCACGTACGTGAAAGCTTGAGCCCTTTTGCCGTTCCGGTTATTCTCGTGCCTAAGAAAGATGGAACTTTTTGCATGTGCTCCGATTGTAGGCCAATAAATGCTATCACCGTTAGATACCGTCACCCTATCCCACGCTTAGACGACATGCTTGATAAATTATGTGGTGCCACCATCTTTTCAAAAATTAATCTCAAAAGTGGTTACTACCAAATTCGCATTCAAGAGGGTGATGAGTGGAAAATGGCTTTCAAAACCAAGTTTGGGCTATATGAGTGGCTTGTCATGCCAATGGGTTTATCGAAAGCACCTGGTTCTTTTATGCATCTTATGCATTTTGTTCTACGACCCTACATAGGCGTCTTTGTAGTGGTTTACTTTGATGACATCCTTGTTTTTACCAAGTCGCTTGAGGACCATGTGACACACATCCGTATGGTTTTACAAACCCTTCGGAAAGAGCGCTTATATGCTAATATGGAAAAGTGCACTTTTGGCGTCGACAAGGTCGTTTTCTTAGGATTCGTCGTTTCTTCCCAAGGTGTTCACGTTGATGAAACTAAAATTCAAGCAATTAAAACTTGGCCTCAACCAACGAATCTCCAACAAGTGCGTAGCTTTCTTGGTTTAGCCAGTTTTTATCGATGTTTTGTGAAGGACTTTAGAACAATTGCTATGCCTCTACACGCCTTGAGCAAGAAGAACGCACCCTTTGTTTGGGGTCCTTCGCAAGACACCGCGTTCATTAAGCTCAAAGATTTGCTCACGCACGCACAATTTCTTGCCCTACCGAACTTTGATAAACCTTTTGAGATTCATTGTGACGCTAGTGGTACCGGCATAGGTGGCGCGCTTATGCAAGAAAAGCGCCCAATTGCTTACTTTAGCGAGAAGCTACCCGGAGCACAACTTAACTATCCCATCTATGATAAAGATCTATATGCCTTGGTGAGAGTTTTGCGTGTTTGGGAACACTATCTTAGACCTCATGAATTCATTCTTCATATGGACCATGAGACTCTCAAGTATCTCAATGGTCAAACTAAGTTGAACAAGCGTCATGCTAAGTGGAGTGAGTTCATTGAGTCTTTCCCCTACGTCATCAAGTACATCAAAGGCAAAGAAAATGTTGTGGCGGATGCGCTTTCCCGCAAATGCATGCTTGTTACAAAACTTGAGTTGAATGTTATTGGCTTTGAGCACATAAAAGACTTATATGAGCATGATCCTTTTTTGCAATCCTTATGCTAAGTGTTTGACATCACTACATCAAAGATGGATATCTTATGAGAGCTAACAAACTTTTCATTCCCGAGTCTTCGCTTCGTTTGCTCCTTTTGCAGGAATCTCATGGAGGAGGACTCATGGGAAACTTTGGTCACGACAAGACATCTGCTACGCTCTCCAAGAACTACTTTTGGTCCAAGATGCTATGTGACGTCTCACGCCTCACCAACCGATGCTCAACATGTCGCAAAGCTAAGTCAAAAGCTCAATCTCATGGTCTTTACATGCCACTTCCTATTCCATTCCATCCGTGGGAAGACATAAGCATGGACTTTGTACTTGGATTGCCTAGGACTCAAAATGGAAAAGATTCCGTGTTTGTTGTCGTGGATAGATTCTCCAAAATGGCTCATTTCATTCCTTGTAACAAGATCGACGATGCTTCACATGTGGCAAATCTCTTTTGTAGGGAAATCATTCGTCTACATGGAGTGCCCAAGATGATCGTGTCGGACCGGGACGTCAAGTTCTTGAGCTACTTTTGGAAGACTCTATGCGCCAAACTCGGCATCAAGCTACTATTCTCCTCGGCATATCATCCACAAACCGACGGCCAAACGGAGGTGACGAACAGCACGCTTTTGATGCTTCTTCGCGTGTTGATCAAGAAGAACATCAAGGAATGGGAGCAATGCTTGCCCATCACCGAGTACGCCTACAACCGCGCAAGACATTCGACTACCGGCAAGTCCCCTTTCGAGGTCGTCTACGGCTTCAACCCTTTGTCCCCATTGGACATTCTACCTCTACCTCTACAAGCACGCACAAACTTGGACGCAAGTGCTCGAGCAAGCTATCTCAAGAAGGTGCATGAAGATACAAGGGCAATGATCGAGAGGCAAGTACATCGTCTAGAGTCCAAGCTCAACGCCAACAAGAAGCCTATGGTGTTCCAACCGGGAGAACTCGTATGGCTACATCTTCGCAAGGACCGTTTCCCCCACGAGCTCAAGTCTAAACTACTACCTCGAGCAGACGGACCCTTCAAGGTGCTGGCACGCTACAACAACAATGCATACAAGCTCGACCTTCCACGCGAGAAGTAGAACGTGAGTGATTTCTTCAACGTCAAAGATCTCTCCACTTTCCATGGTGATGAAGATTTCGATCCGAGGTCGGATCTTTCCCAAGGGAGGGGAGATGATGCGGAGCATCCCAAGGTCATCCCCATGGACCTACCTTCGCCTCACCAAGTGCCAAGTGGACCCATGACACGTGCTCGAGCACGAGGTTTTGAGACCGAGGTGACCTCACTCCTATCTCTACATCACTTTGATTCGCATGAGACATGGCTGCTACCCTCATCAGAGACTCTTTGCATACTCAGGCACCTCGGGAGCAACCACGGAGAAGGCAAGGGACAAGAAGAATCGAAGGAGGAAGGAGGAGGAGAAGAACAGCCAAGACTAAGCTTGCCCGGACGATCCGGACAAACGTCCGGATGATCCGGCCAATGTGCCCGAAGACACCCGAAGCTCCACGCCGAAGCCGGACCATCCGGACCCCGGACCGGATCATCCGGACGAAGACCCGGACATCCGGGCCACCCGCAGCAGATCAGACGTGTCCGGATCATCCGGACGCCGCCCCGAATCATCCGGCCCCCCGAAGCCCGGATCATCCGGACAAACGTCCGGATCATCCGGCCAGTGCCTGCGTGCATGATGTTGGACCGAGGCCCATGTACCCCTTTGACCCTCCTAGCCTATATATAGCACTCTACCTAAACTATCTAGGGTTAGCTTTGTGATAGCTCATCATAGACCTTTGTGGTTCCTCTCCTACGAGACCGCGGCCTCTTCGGAGAAGATCCACCTCGGATTCAAGACCTCCACTACGGAGAAGATCCCGAGCGATACCCCCAAGACCTCCTCCGGGAGAAGACTATCTTTGTACCGCCGTTGTTGACTATGGATTGTGTATATTGATGTGTATCGTGGATCTAGCACTTGTGTGACCGTATTCGTGTTGATTTGAGCGTTTCCTCTCGTGTTTTCCTCCGTGTCATCCTTGTGTTCTTCGTGTTCATCGTGGGATCCCCTCCATTTCGTGAAAGATCGGCCATCTAGGGTTCCACCCTACATCATGCGGTATGGTGCTCGGTTGGGTAGCGATGCACCAGAATTCAGTCAATCTGATGCTCAATCCCTCGAATAGGTGGTAATCCCGGTGGCACATCTTATGAAAAGACGTTTGCTAACTCCTGCAAAATGTTAGTGACTGCTGGAGGCAAATAGGAAGGCACGTCCTCGAATGAAAATAATGCCTCTTTGCACACAAAAGCATAGCAAACAAATTAGCTGAAATCTAGATCATCAATATCAGATTTGGTGGCAAGTAAATATCCACTTTTTAATTTAATTTCAGATGCAACATGAGATGATGGTGTGTTATTAGGCCTCATTTGTTGCTCAAATTATTTTGCCACAATCTGATTTTCACTCTTATTTTGCTCCTGTTTCGCTTTATCAGCTCTATTAATATCATTTTTCAAGATGGAATCAGGAGACATAGGAAGCAAAGTAATACGTTTATCCTTATGAACAAGAGTATACTGATTGTTTCTACCATGGTGTACAGAATTTTTATCAAATTTCCATGGTCTACCAAGTAATAAGGAACATGCTTGCATGGGTACACATCACAATCAACATAATCAGCATATGTAGCTATACTAAAATGCACACGGACAGTACGTGTTACCTTAACCTTGCCACTGTTGTTGAACCATTGGATGTAGTAAGGATGTGGATATGGTCTTGTGGTGAGAGACAACTTCTCCACCATCTCCATGCTAGCCAAATTGTTGCAGCTCCCTCCATCTATGATGACATGAACATAACATTCCTTGACAACTTCCTTTGTATGGAACAAATTGTGCCTCTGGTTTTGCTCAGCTTATGTAACCTGCACACTCAAAAAAAGTTGAGCAACTAAATAGTCATACATGTCAGCGTCTTCATCAGCCATGTAATGCATCTCTTGTTCAGAATCATCTCCAACGTGTTCTTCACGTGCAATAAGAACCAAAGTCTCCTCATCATAGTCACCAGCGGACTCATGCCCACCATCCTCAGTAGCAATCATGACACGCTGAGATGGGCATTTCCTCGCATAGTGACCACGACCAATGCATCGATGACATATAACATCATGTGTTGGCCCTGTGGATGCCATGGATGAAGAAGAGCTCTGCGCAGGACCGGAAGGTGTACTCCTGGCTGTTGGTGATGGTGACCATTTGCCTTTATCACGGCTAGAACTGACGGATGAAGTAGGCGGTGGTGCAGCCGGACGTGTCGAAGTAGAGGATGCACTCGGTATCCATGATGAAGGTCAACCTGCAAAAAAATTAGTTCGCGCCAAGGCCTATCGATCCTGCACTTCACGTTCAGCTTTGCAAGCAAGATGGAATAAACGAGTGATATTATTATACTCCTTTTACTCTAGAATTGTCTGAATCTCTCTATTTAAGCCACCCATAAAACGTGCAAGCATAGCCTAATTATGCTCAACAATACCACATCTAATCAAGCCAGTTTGTAATTCCTGATAATACTCCTCTACGGAATTGTTTCCTTGTCTTAAACGCTGCAATTTCTGAAGTAATTCACGTTGATAATATGGTGCAACCCAACGAGTATACATAGCAGTATTCAAATCATCCCAAGTAGTTGGAATATTACTCGGATATAATCTACAATATTCAGACCACCACACACAAGCAAAACTAGTGAAAGCACAAAGAGCGGCAGCAACAAGTCTCTCCTCGAGATATTCTAAACATGTGAAACATTGTTCGGTTTCTAACTCCCAAATAAGATATATATCAGGAACATATCTACCCTCAAATGGTGGAATATTTAATTTTAGTTTAGGTAGATGGTCATGATCGCGTACCTGAGGGTGTGGTGCAGCCGTACCATTGCGATTATTTGCATGTGGACGACCTGGTTGTTGTGGTGCTGCTAGTTGCACGTAGTTCTGATTTTGATCAACCTCATCCTCGTAATCTTCCGCGTAATCGTCCTCCTCCTCAGCAGCAGCAGGAGCCACAGAAGTATCAATAGCAGCACCAACAGTTTGGCCAGGCTCAAGAGGGACACTACTCGCTTTGCGGAGGGCTGTTTCGCGATGTGAAGGTGGTTGTTGTTGTTGCAATGGTGCAGCGGGTGGAGGTAGACGCGCAAGCACTTCTGCGAATTTGGCACCCAACTTGGTGTTAATTGACTTCTCAATGCCATCCATCCTCGCTAGTGCGTCACCAAAACTGGTCATCACATCTTCTACCTGTTGACCCATCATTTGCTGAAATTTATCATGCAACTCCGTGTTCGTCATGTTCTCCCAGTCAGTCTCATCGACTTGTGATCCTGAAGATGGTGGTGGTGAGGCGTCACAAATCCGTCAAGCAAATCTTAAATTCTTACCAGTTCTTACCCAGCAGCAGGTGGTGATCGGCAACCGTGGTAGTCAAAACTCTCAAAGCTTGGATAGGGCTATTACCAGGGAGAGTCAAATGCACGACGTAGATGTATGTGGAGCTCGGAAGGCTTATGATATGGTAGCAAAAATGTCAGCAATAATAAATTCAGAGATGCAAAGATGAATAAACGCTCAACGACGGTATTGTGCTGGTCCTAGGCTAGACTGTACTAGAGACGCGGGCCTAGAACACTAACAAAATCACGGCGCTGCACGTAATCAAGGGGAAAGCACACTCTGATTTTTTTCGCCTCTTTTTTTGCGCTCTTTTTTTTGCTCCCTTTTTTTTGCCGAAAATCACTATAATGGCGAGTGTCTCAAAACTCTTCCCAAGTCAAACTAAGATAATAGGCACGAAATTTTTTTGACTAATTTTTTTTCAGAAATCAGGCAGCGACGACCAAAAAGTGCGGTAAAAAAATAATAAGATGGCACGTGTCTCAAAAGACTCGGAAAAGCCTAAAAATAGGATAGGGAAAAAATATTTTCACATGTCAAAATTTTGGCCTAAAAACTGCCCGGGGGTCTCCACACTTTTTTTTTCGAGACCTACTCACGCAAGGAAACACAAAACCGAAACTAGATGGATCTCAAAAACAAATCTAAAACAAAGAAGAACTCGGATTGATGGTGGATATATTGATGTAGGGTGGAACCCTACGTTGGCGATCTTTCACGAAAAGGAGGGATCCCGAGGAAGAACACGAGGGGCACAAGGAAAAACATAAGAGAGAAAAGGGGAAAACACTCAAATCAACAAACTTAGGTCACACAAATGCTAGATCCGGGTACACAAAGTGCGATACACGATACACGATCAACTAAGGACGATACAAGTGGTGGTAGTCATCTCCGTGAGGAGGTCTTGATGGTATCCCGTGGGATCTTCTCCGTAGCGGAGGTCTTGAATCCGGTGGATCTTCTCCGAAGAGGTCGCGGTCTCGTAGTAGAGAAACCACTAAGGTTTTGGTATGAGCTAACACAAAGCTAACCCTAGATAGTTTAGGTAGAGTGCTATATATAGGCTAGGAGGGTCGAAGGGGTATATGGGCCTCGGCCCAACATCATGCACGCAGGCACTGTCCGGATGATCCGGACGTTTGTCCAGATGATCCGGGCTTCGGGGGGGCGGATGATCCGGCGCGGCGTCTGGATGATCCGGACACGTCTGATCTGCTGCGGGTGGCCCGGATGTCCGGGTCTTCGTTCGGATGTCCGGGGGTGTCCGGATGATCCGGGCCGGGGTCCAGATGATCCGGCTTCGGCGTGGAGCTTCGGGTGTCTTCGGGCACATTTGTCGGATCGTCCAGACGTTTGTTCGGATCATCCGGGCCTCGGTCGGATCGTCCGGGACTTCGTCCGGGCAGGCTCAGTCCTGGCTGTTCTTCCCCTCCTTCTTCTTCCTTCGATTCTTCTTGTCCCTTGACTTCTCCGTCGTTGCTCCCGAGGTGCCTGAGTATGCAAAGAGTCTCTGATAAGGGTAGCACCATGTCTCATGCGAATAAAAGTGATGTAGAGATAGGAGCGAAGTCACCTCGGTCTCGAGAGCCCGTGCTCGAGCACGTGTCATGGGTCCACTTGGCACTTGGTGAAGCGAAGGTAGGTCCATGGGGATGACCTTGGGATGCTCTGCATCATCTCCCCTCCCTTGGGAAAGATCCGACCTCGGATCGAAATCTTCATCACCATGGAAAGTGGAGAGATCCTTGATGTTGACGACATCGCTCACGTTGTACTTCTCGCGTGGAAGGTCGAGCTTGTATGCATTGTTGTTGTAGCGTGCGAGCACCTTGAAGGGTCCGTCTGCTCGAGGTAGTAGTTTGGACTTGCGCTCATGGGGGAAACGGTCCTTGCGAAGATGTAGCCATATGAGATCTCCCGGTTGGAACACCATAGGCTTCTTGTTGGCATTGAGCTTGGACGCTAGACGATCTACTTGCCTCTCGATCGTTGCCCTTGTATCTTCATGCACCTTCTTGAGATAGCTTGCTCGAGCACTTGCGTCCAAGTTTGTGCGTTCTTGTAGAGGTAGAGGTAGAATGTCCAATGGGGACAAAGGATTGAAGCCGTAGATGACCTCGAAAGGGGACTTGCTGGTAGTCGAATGTCTTGCGCGGTTGTAGGCATACTCGACGATGGGCAAGCATTGCTCCCATTCCTTGATGTTCTTCTTGATCAACACACGAAGAAACGTCGAAAGCGTGCGGTTCGTCACCTCCGTTTGGTCGTCGGTTTGTGGATGATATGCTGAGGAGAAGAGTAGCTTGATCCCGAGTTTGGCGCATAGAGTCTTCCAAAAGTAGCTCTAGAACTTGACGTCCCGGTCCGACACGATTGTCTTGGGCACTCCATGTAGACGAATGATTTCCCTACAAAAGAGATTTGCCACATGTGAAGCATCGTCGATCTTGTTACTAGGGATGAAATGAGCCATTTTGGAGAATCTATCCACGACAACAAACACGGAATCTTTTCCATTTTGAGTCCTAGGCAATCCAAGTACGAAGTCCATGCTTATGTCTTCCCATGGATGGAATGGAATAGGAAGTGGCATGTAAATACCATGAGATTGAGCTTTTGACTTAGCTTTGCGACATGTAGAGCATCTGTTGGTGAGTCGTGAGACGTCACGTAGCATCTTGGGCCAAAAGTAGTTCATGGAGAGCGTAGCAAATTTCTTGTCGCGACCAAAGTGTCCCATGAGTCCTCCTCCATGAGATTCCTGCAAAAGGAGCAAACGAAGCGAAGACTCGGGAATGCAAAGTTTGTTAGCTCTCATAAGATATCCATCTTTGATGTAGTAATGTTCCCAAGAAGTGTGAGTCAAACACTTAGCATAAGGATTTGCAAAGAAAGGATCATGCTCATATAAGTCTTTTATGTGCTCAAAGCCAATAACATTCAACTCAAGTTTTGTAACAAGCATGCATTTGCGGGAAAGCGCATCTGCCACAACATTTTCTTTGCCTTTGATGTACTTGATGACATAGGGGAAAGACTTAATGAACTCACTCCACTTAGCATGACGCTTGTTCAACTTAGTTTGACCCTTGAGATACTTGAGAGTCTCATGGTCCGTATGAAGAATGAATTCATGAGGTCTAAGATAGTGTTCCCAAACACGCAAAACTCTCACCAAGCATATAGCTCTTTATCATAGATGGGGTAGTTAAGTTGTGCTCCGGATAGCTTCTCGCTAAAGTAAGCAATTGGGCGCTTTTCTTGCATGAGCACGCCACCTATGCCGGTTCCACTAGCGTCACAATGAATCTCAAAAGGTTTATCAAAGTTCGGTAGGGCAAGAAGTGGTGCGAGCGTGAGCAAGTCTATATGCTTAATGAACGCGGTGTCTTGCGAAGGACCCCAAACAAAGGGTGCGTTATTCTTGCTCAAGGCGTGTAGAGGCATAGCAATTGTGCTAAAGTCCTTCACAAAACGTCGATAGAAACCGGCTAAACCAAGAAAGCTACACACTTGTTGGAGATTCGTTGGTTGAGGCCAAGTTTTAATTGCTTCAATTTTAGTTTCATCAACGTGAACACCTTGGGAAGAAACGACGAATCCTAAGAAAACGACCTTGTCAATGCCAAAAGTGCACTTTTCCATATTAGCATATAAGCGCTCTATCTGAAGGGTTTGTAAAACCATACGGATGTGTGTCACATGGTCCTCAAGCGACTTGCTAAAAACGAGGATGTCATCAAAGTAAACCACTACAAAGACGCCTATGTAGGGTCGTAGAACAAAATGCATAGGACGCATAAAAGAACTAGTTGCTTTCGATAAACCCATTGGCATGACAAGCCACTCATATAACCTAAACTTGGTTTTGAAAGTCGTTTTCCACTCATCACCCTCTTGAATGCGAATTTGGTAGTAACCACTTTTAAGATCAATTTTCGAAAAGATGGTGGCACCACATAATTCATCAAACATGTCGTCTAAGCGTGGGATAGGGTGACGGTATCTAACGGTGATAGTGTTTATCGGCCTACAATCGGAGCACATGCGAAAACTTCCATCTTTCTTAGGCACGAGAATAACCGGAACGGCACAAGGGCTCAAGCTTTCACGTACTTGACCTTTGTCGATGAGTTGTTGTACTTGCCGTTGTATCTCCTTGGTTTCCTCGCGGTTGACGTGGTAGGGAGCCTTGTTCGGAAGTGGTGCGCCGGGTATGAGGTCGATGCGGTGTTCGATCCCGCGAAGTGGAGGTAGACCCGGAGGTAGCTCATCGGGAAAGACGTCCGAGAATTCCTGCAACAAGTTAGACAACACTAGAGGTGGAGGTGGTGAAGTGTTAGTAGGTTTGGCTTCCCCTTTGCATAAAAGCACAAGGTGAAAGACACTCGAGGGGTTCTCACACACTTCTCTCATCTCACTTTTGGTGGCAAATAGCACTAGTTGCTTCTTGTCGCTCACCGTGGAGTCGCTCATATTTGGCTTGTGGCTCTCACTCTCCTTTTGGTGGCTCGCTCTCTCACTATTCTCTCCACGATGGTTGGTAGGTAAGTGTTTGTCGGCGGCTACTTGACTTGGTGACATTGGGCGTAGCACGAATTCCTTTCCTTTCATCTTGAAGCTATAGTG
Organism: Secale cereale; assembly: GCA_902687465.1. NCBI lineage: Eukaryota > Viridiplantae > Streptophyta > Magnoliopsida > Poales > Poaceae > Secale > Secale cereale. Next base: position 371,722,996 of record LR738712.1, read on the forward strand.
GTTCGTCCGTCCATTGTGTGTGACTCCACAGTCATATTGCCATGGTCGTCCAAGAATAAGGTGGCACACGGACATGGGGATGACATCACACTCAAGTGTGTCCTCGTAGGCGCCTATCTTGAAGGTTACTTGCACGGTGTGCTCGACTCGAAGTGTTCCGACGTCGTTAAGCCATTGGACCTTGTAGGGATTAGGATGCTTTGACTTCACCAAGTTGAGCTTGTCGCAAAGCTCTTCGCTTGCCAAGTTGTGACAACTTCCTCCATCGATGATAACCTTGACGGAGCGTCCATTGATGTCGGCCTTGGTATGGAAGGTATGACATCTTTGATCGTCATCTTGTTGATGTTGGAGTGTCAAGACCTTCGAGACAACGAGATTGGGACTCGAGTCATTGTCATTCACTTGTCGATGTATAGCCACATGCTCAAGTGCTTCCATTTCATCGTCGCTCATTGAGTCATAAGATCCGTCATCATTGATGATCATGGTACGAATGGTCTTGCACTCAAATGACTTGTGGCCTCGTCCTTGGCACTTGAAGCATTTGATGGAACTCGTCTTGGAGTTGTCCCCGGTTGGATTTGTAGATGATGAAGCTCTTGGCTTGAAGTTGTTTGTAGATGGTGGCCGACTTGATGTAGTCGCATTCTTGTAGTTGGACTTGTCACCGAAGTTTGTGGATGGCTTGGTATAGGTAGGAGTAGCCGAAGTCGTTGAAACTTGGTTGTAGGAGCCGAAATTCTTGGAGGTGAACTTGGAGTATTTGTAGTCCTTTTGAACTTGTCGCTCCGCTTTGGTAGCTTGATGTACAAGCTCGAGGAGATTGGTGTATGGTTGAACGTCCGCAATCTTCTTGATGGGATAGTTGAGCCCATTCAAGAATCTCGCCATCGTTTGCTCTTCATCTTCCGTGATGTTTGCTCGTATCATGGCAATCTCCATCTCCTTGTAGTACTCTTCAACGGACTTGGTACCTTGCTTGAGGAGTTGTAGCTTCTTGAACAAGTCACTTGTAGTGTGTTGGCACGAAGCATGCTCTCATGACTTCCTACATTTGAGTCCAAGTAGTGATAGGAGGGTCGCCTTTTGCTTCTCTTCTCTTAATGATTTGCTCCCACCAAATGAGAACGTAGTTTTGGAACTCAAGGGAGGCCATAGCGATTTTCTTCTCCTCATCAAAGTTGTGGAGGCGAAAGATTTTATCAACTTTCAATGCCCATGAGAGGTAGTCTTCGGGATCAATGCTTCCGGAAAACTTTGGCACGGTGAACTTAAGCTTGCCATAGCGATGTTCTTCATTGTTTGCTTGCCTATTGGGAGGGCGTTCGTGATTTGGACGGTTGTCAACCTCATGTTGCTCTTGGCGTAGTAGATGTGCATTGTCATGGTGTACTTGCCGAGCTTGCAGTTCTTGTTGAGGTTGTTCCTCTTGTCGTGCTTGAGGAGGAACTTCTTGTTGCATTCGTGCTTGGTGGCGCCTCTCTTGCATCTCATCGCGAAGGAGATCCTCTTCTTGACGAGTTTGTCGTGTAACGACCAAACCTCGAAGGATTTGAGTCTCTGTGCTTATCGTGCTAGTCCCTGGATCGAACTCGCTAGCACACACAGTATAGATGAATACCAGAATACAAGTGCATCATCTATTACAATGTATGATCCAGAGTATACAAAATAACACAATCTGCATAGCTCATGGCTAGCTATTATTCAATCACACAGCGGAAAGTAGTAGAAAAATAACGATGAGTCCCATAATAGCCCAACTGGCGATGCTGAGTGCAGACTCGTAACCCTTACGATACCTTACTCCTCGTCTGAAAATCCTACAACATGAGACGTTGCAGCCGTATAGGTCAATACATTGAATGTATTGGCAAGTTACACAGAAGAAGTAATAAAGCAGACCTACATGTATATGCATAGAACAACAAAGGAAGGCTTGGGGGTTTATTTTGCAGAAAGCTGATTTTGTCCTCATAACTACCTAATAGTCAATTTTTTATTTAGTTCTTTTATTACTACAATTGAATGCACAAGGTTGAGTTGGCAAAAACAACTCCAACCTACCCATTTATTAAGTTGCCCACAAATATTATTAAGTGTCACATCTGTCAAGATCATCCAACAACTGTAATGGCATAGTGGCTCAAAATATCCATAACCGGGGACACGGCTAATCATGATTAGTTTTAATACTCTGCAGAGTTTTGCACACTTTACCCACTAGACTCAACCCGAAGATTGAGACGAAGTCTTTCGGAAGTAGTCACCTCTACCCCGGCAGCCGGTACACCTATCCATATCTACATCTGCTAGCATACCTGGGCGAGGATCCCACAACCTACTCAACTAAGCCAGAGCCCATTTAGCTGGTGGTCGCGCATGGCGGCTACTAGTCATTAAGTTTGTCTGATCTTTTTTAAACTGGGTGGCCGTCAACTTACATTCAGAGGGTATAAACCATGATGTTCTTAAGATCACCCATCAATACCACTTCCGCCCAGAGGTGAGTTAAGCCATGAATTACTACTCAGTTTGCTAAATACTCCCTCCGTCCCAAAATAAGTGACGTAAAAATGACTCAACTTTGTACTAACTTTAGTACAAAGTTGAATCACTTTTAAGTCACTTCTTTTGGGACAGAGGGAGTATTAATAATCCTCACATAAACTCAGTGTATACAGGAACCAACCCCGTCTACAAGCATAGCAAAACTATACCTACCACGATTTGCAAAAGATGGTAGATAGCTCAACTATATAGCTCAATTTATAACAATCCTATAATGCATAAATTTATAATGTGGTATAACCTACAATGCATAGGAAAACAATAGGTAAAGGATGATCAACATGTAACTTGCCTTGATTCTGGTTCAAAAAGTCACACTCCTGACAATAGCTCGCGTCGCACTCCGGACAATCTACATGTTTCACACAATATAACAAATCAATCACCGAAACTCCAATAAAGCCAAAATAAATCCAATAGGAAGAAAATCATTTTAAAACTCAAAAAAAGCAGCAAAACAACATGTACATATCACCTACAAAGCACTACGGTCACAATGCAAAAAGAAACACTCGGTTCCGATAAACGGTTTAAAAGATACGGCCTCCAAAAGATTTGATTCAAATTCAAACGAATTCAAATTTGAGTTGTGCAAACATGTGCAAAATTGGTACTGTGATGAAGAGATGAATTTTCTGAGTGCACGGGAAAAAGAATTTCCTAAATTGGATCTACAGAATAAAAGTTAGAGCTATTTGAAGATTTGAGAAAATAAAATCTAAAAAGAAAAAGGAAAGCAGCAGAATTCGCCTGGAACTGTGCGAACTCCTGTTGAACTCCTGTAGATGACAGCCACGTGGCAGCACATGACTCGCTGGAGGCGTGTGCTCACCAGAAGACAAAAGAAACGGCGGCGGTGGCTCGGGCGTCGGCGGCGGCGCGTCTCCGGCCGGGCTCCGGCGACTTTGAGGGTACGGGCGGATGCGGAGGTGAGTGGCGGAGGCGTTGGTGGTGTCGGACGGCGGCGGGGCGGTCTGTGGCGGCAGCGACGAGCTCGTGAACTCCGGCGGCGGCGGTCGGCTTGTTCCTCTCGCTCCGGTGGGCTCCTGGCCAGGTTAAGGTGTCAAACGGACGCGCAAAACCGAGGGGAATCGGAGGGTGCACGCGCTGCTGCGGGGGAGGTTCTTACGGCGCTGGAATCGGCCGGCGATCGGCGGCGGACGGCGGAGCTTCGCACGAGATGCAAATCGCCCAGGCGGCGCGTGTAGACGAGGAAAGGACGGAGAAGGTGTTGCGGTAGGGTGCCCTAGTCCTTGGCTCGCGCCTGGCGTGTCGGATTGCACTGGGGTAGGCCAGGGACGCGAGGCAACTCGGCCTTGGCGTGCGCGCTTGGGCGCTGCGGTGTCCGGCTCGGGAAGGGCACGAACAGTGGCGCGGGTGCGGGGCCACAGTCAGCGAAAGGAGGAAAGCGGGTCGGGTGCGGGCGCGCTGCGGGTCGGGCGAGCGGTGCGGTGGTGTACCGCTTTGGCTGGGGAAGTAGGTTGGGCCGCGGCGTGTGGTGCGGCTGGGCCGGCTGGCTGGCTGGGCCGCGGGCTGGCCGGCTCGCTGCCTTTTCCCTTTTTTTGACAGAAGCAGAAGTAAAACAAAATAAATAAAATAAAATATACAGGTTAAAATCTAAATAAAAATACCTAGACATACAGTAAAAATAGCTCTATAATTATAAACTACAGGAACACTAGTTCCAATTCTAATGCAGTTTTGTAAAATCATTTTGATGCAATAGGACACTCAAACAGAAAATAAAACTCACAAATAAAATACTTTTGAGATAAAGAAAAATACCAGAACATAACAAATGAACTCGAAATAATATTCTAGACATTATGAACATTTTTAAATATAGGGGAGAAGTCATGTTCTCTCCACTCCAAATATTGCCTTTAGTTGCATAATGATCCAAAATTCAAAAAGGGCAAATGATGCAATAAAAATATGATATGCATATGAATGACCTAATAACATAGTAATTTAGAAAATTTGGGATGTTACAAACCTACCCCCCTTAAGATGAATCTCGCCCTCGAGATTCGGGCTTGCTCGGAAAATAGGTGTGGGTGCTCCTGCCTGAGATCTTCCTCTCGTTCCCAGGTAGCTTCTTCCTCTGTATGATGATCCCACTGAACTTTGCATAACTTAATTGTCTTGGTGCGAGTAACTCTCTCTGCTGTCTCCAGAATCTTAACAGGTTTCTCCTCATATGTCAAATCACTCTCCAACTGAATTGCATCAAGTGGCACTGTGTCCCTCAATGGAACATCCATCATCTCTGCGTGACACTTCTTCAACTGAGATACATGAAACACATTATGAACTCCAGACAAAGACTCTGGCAACTCCAGATGATAAGCTACCTCTCCTCTACGCTCCAAGATCGTGTAAGGCCCCACAAAACATGGTGCTAACTTACCCTTAATTCTAAACCTCTTAATTCCATGAAGTGGTGAAACTCGAAGATATGCACGGTCTCCTACCTCATATGTCACCTCTTTGCGCTTTGCATCTGCATAACTCTTCTGCCTGGATTGTGCTATCTTCAGCCTGTCACGAATCAGTTTGACTTTCTCCTCAGCATCTCTAATCAAGTCTGGTCCAAAGAACTGTCGCTCTCCAACCTCATCCCACATCAACGGTGTCCTGCACTTTCTGCCATACAATACCTCAAATGGTGCCATCTTCAGACTAGCCTGATAACTGTTATTATATGAGAACTCTGCATAAGGTAAATTATCATCCTAACTGGACCCATAGTCCAAAGCACAAGCTCTCAACATATCCTCCAAAATCTGATTTACCCTCTCTGTCTGCCCATCAGTTTGTGGATGGAAAGCTGTACTGAACTCCAGCCTGGTGCCCAAGGATTCATGCAACTGACGCCAAATTTTTTGATGTGAACTGAGTACCTCTATCAGACACTACCTTCCTTGGGACTCCATGGAGACAAACAATTTTAGACATATAAACTTTAGCTAGCTGAGGACTGGTATAAGTAGTCTTTACTAGAATGAAGTGAGCAACTTTAGTCAAGCGATCAACAATTACCCAAATAGAATCATAACCTGACCGAGTCCTGGGTAAACCTGTAATGAAATCCATACCAATCTGATCCCATTTCCACTCGGGTATAGGCAATGGCTGTAACAAACCTGCTGGCCTCTGATGTTCTGCTTTAACTCTCTGGCACACATCACATGTTGCAATATATCCAGCAATTTCCCTCTTCAGGCTAGGCCACCAAAATCTTTCCCTCAAATCCAAATACATCTTAGTATTACCTGGGTGAATAGAATAAGGTGAATCATGTGCCTCCTGAAGAATCAATTTCCTGATGTCTGCATCTTGCGGTACACAAATACGCTTCTCAAACCATATGGTCCCATGTTCATCCTCATGGAAACCTTCTGCCTTACCTTTAGTCATATTCTCTTTTATTGCAGCAATCTCTTTATCACCCTTTTGAGCTTCCCTGATCCTGTCAATCAAAGTAGGCTTTACCTCAAGTGTTGCCAAATATCCCTTAGGAACCATCTCCAACCTGAGATCCCTGAACTGATCACATAACTCTTGTGGCATATCATTAATATCAACTACATTAACATGGATCCTACGACTCAATGCATCAGCAACAACATTAGCCTTACCAGGATGATACTGCACATTCAAATCATAATCCTTAATAAGCTCCAACCATCTCCTCTGCCTGAGGTTCAAATCCTTCTGAGTAAAAATATACTTCAAGCTCTTATGATCAGTAAATATATCACAATGATTACCAATAAGATATTGCCTCCAAGTTTTCAATGCATGCACAACTGAGGCTAACTCCAAATCATGTGTAGGATAATTATGCTCATGATTCTTAAGCTGACGTGAAGCATATGAAACAACTTTACCTTCCTGCATCAAAACACTCCCAAGTCCTTGACGAGAAGCATCACAATATACCTAGAAGTCCTTATGTATATCAGGCAGAATTAAGACTGGTTGCTGTAACCAAACGCTGCTTCAATTCCTAAAAGCTGGCTTCACATTCATCAGTCCAAGCAAATTTCTTCTCCTTCTTCAACAATTCAGTCATAGGCTTTGCAATTTTAGAAAAGTTCTCAATAAGCCTCCTGTAATAACCTGCAAGGCCCAAAAAGCTGCGAATCTCCCCAACTGTTGTGGGTGTCTCCCACTCTGTAACTGCAGCAACCTTAGATGGATCAACTGCAACTCCATTACCTGACACAACATGTCCAAGGAATGCTACCTCATCCAGCCAAAATTCACATTTGCTGAAGTTGGCATACAACTGATGTTCCCTCAGCTTCTCCATCACCAAACGCAGATGTACCTCATGCTCTTGCTTATTCTTGGAGAACACCAATATATCATCAATGAAAACAACCACAAATTTATCCAAGAACTCCATAAACACCTTGTTCATCATATTCATGAAGTATGCAGGAGCGTTAGTCAATCCAAATGACATAACAGTATATTCATACCACCCATACCTCGCAGTAAAGGCAGTCTTTGGAATATCTTGCTCACGAATCTTTAATTGATGATAACCAGAACGAAGATCAATCTTAGAAAACACAGTAGCTCCCTCCAACTGGTCAAACAGATCATTTATCATAGGAAAGGGATACTTATTCTTAATGGTTACCTCATTCAGAGAACGATAATCAACACACATACTCAAGGTCCCATCTTTCTTCTCCACAAACAAAACTAGAGCTCCCCAAGGTGATGAACTTGGGCGAATAAATCCTTGTTCCTGCAATTCCCTTATCTACTTCTTCAATTCCTCCAATCCTGAGGAGGCATTCTATACGGTCTCTTTGCAATAGGTCCGATGCCTGGTATTAAATCAATAAGGAACTCAATATCTCTATCTGGTGGCATACCTGGCAACTCATCTAGAAACACATCTGGGTAGTCCCTCACAACTGGCACATCTTCCAGACTACCCCCCTTAAGAGAGTTCACTTCCACCTGATTATGCTTATACTTACATACATATCTGATCCTCTTACCTCCTGGTGCACTGAGAGTAATAGATCGACTGGCACAATCAACAAGACCTTTATATTTGGTCAACCAGTCCATACCCAAAATAATATCCAGACCCTATGACTTCAATATAACCAAATATGTGGGAAAAACATGCTTCCCAATGGACAAAGGCATCTGAAAGCATCCCAAACTTGCTGCCATCTCAGCCCCCGGAGAACTTACTAGAATAGGTGACTTAAGTACTACTGTAGGCAGCTTATGTTTATCCACAAATACCCATGAGATGAATGAATGCGATGCACCAGAATCAAAAAGAACAAGTGCAGGTACCGAATTAATCAAGAACTTACCAATCATGGCATCAGGTTCATCATAAACCTCCTCCACATTAACATGGTTAACATGACCCTTTTGGAAGGGGTTTGGCTTGCTGACTCCAGGATTCCCATTACCATTCTTGCTCTCTGGGCAAGTGTTGGAGTAGTAGCCCATCTGCCTACACTTATAGCACTGAACCTGGCTAATGTCCCTCTGCACAGGCACACTCTCGTGGCTCTGGTTATTACTCCCTCCATTACCATTACCATTACCATTACTTTTGACATTGCCATTGTTACTCTTGTGCCCATTGTGATTATGGTGGCCATTATGGTTGTGGCCATTCCCTCCATGATGATTATGTCCATTACCTCCATGATGATGATGATGCCCATTACCTCCATTACCCTGATATGAAGTGTGTGGCTTCTGTTGTGGTCCTGAATTATACATGTTATTGTTGTTGTACTTCCTCTTGCGATTCTCTATGGCCTGATTCTTCCCCTCTAGCATAATAGCCTTATCAATCAGCTCCTCACAATTATCAAAAGTGGCCACTGTCAACTGAAGACTCAACTCATCATTTAGGCCCTCCAAGAATTTCTCCTGCCTAGCTGCATCAGTGTTAACATCATTAGGAGCATAGCGTGCAAGATTATTAAATTCATCCACATACGCATTAACTGTGCGTCCTCCCTGACGCAAACTGCGAAACTCCTTCTTTTTCAGACTCATAGCACCAGCAGACACATGTGCAGCACGAAAAGCAGTTTGAAACTGAGTCCAAGTGATACCAGCAATGGGATAAGAGACCAAGTAGTTGTCCCACCAAGCTGCGGCAGGACCCTCCAACAAATGTGAGGCAAACCTCACCCTCTCTGCATCGGTGCATCCAACAGTCTCCAGGTTCCTATTGACTCCACGAAGCCAATCATCAGCCACAATAGGTTCAGGGGAACTTGAGAACCTCTGAGGATTCAACCTCAGGAACCTGGTAAGCATATCCACGGGTGGCGGGTTGTTGTTGTTGTTCTGGTTGTTCTGATTCTGCACAAGCAACTGGATCAACTGCGTCTGCCCCCGAAGCAACTGATGCATGTATGGCGGTATGTCATTGCCATTGTTCTCTCCTCCTGCAGCATTGCGCCTATTATCACGCCTTGGCGGCATCTGGTGGGCAAGCATAGAAGAGTTATAGATATAATAGGGCCAAAGCTATAGATATAAATATATTCTACCCATATGCATATATGATCAAGGCAACAAAACACAACAACGAATAACACAAACAAACAGACAAGCACAATAATATAGTATTATATATATGTATATATATATATATATATATATATATATATATATATATATATATATATATATATATATATATATATATATATATATATATATATATATATATATATATATAGTCGAATAATTTTGACGAGATAAACCTAACAAACAAGTTACCAATCAAGCAAACAATCTAGTATCTTCATACCACGAAAGTGGACATAATCAGATACGCTAACACGATAACGTTGCAAAAATAAAACAAGCATATATGGTGGTCTCAGCACTAGTTCCTACTTAACTATTCAAGATACTTGAGGGGTGAACTAATAAACAGTAAAAAGTATAACTAGCTTATAAAATAGTTTTCACTCCTATGGCTTTTCTAATCCATTTTCTAGGGTCACGTCCTACAGTCAACACACGGCTCTGATACCATCTGTAACGACCAAACCTCGAAGGATTTGAGTCTCTGTGCTTACCGTGCTAGTCCCTCGATCGAACTCGCTAGCACACACAAAATAGATGAATACCAGAATACAAGTGCATCATTTATTACAACGTATGATCCAGAGTATACAAAATAACACAATCTGCATAGCTCATGGCTAGCTATTATTCAATCACACAGCGGAAAGTAGCAGAAAAATAACGATGAGTCCTATCATAGCCCAACTGGCGATGCTGAGTGCAGACTCGTAACCCTAACAGTACCTTACTCCTCGTTTGAAAATCCTGCAACATGAGACGTTGCAGCCGTATAGGTCAATACATTGAATATATTGGCAAGTTACACAGGAGAAGTAATAAAGCAGACCTACATGTATGTGCATAGAACAACAAAGGAAGGCTTGGGGGTTTATTTTGCAGAAAGCTGATTTTGTCCTCATAACTACCTAATAGTCAATTTTTCATTTAGTTCTTTTATTACTACAATTGAATGCACAAGGTTGAGTTGGCAAAAACAACTCCAACCTACCCATTTATTAAAGTTGCCCACAAATATTATTAAGTGTCACATCTGTCAAGATCATCCAACAACTGTAATGGCATAGTGGCTCAAAATATCCATAACCGGGGACACGGCTAATCATGATTAGTTTTAGTACTCTGCAGAGTTTTGCACACTTTACCCACTAGACTCAACCCGAAGATTGAGACAAAGTCTTTCAGAAGTAGTCACCTCTACCCCCGGCAGCCGATACACCTATCCATATCTACATCTGCTAGCATACCTGGGCAAGGATCCCACAACCTACTCAACTAAGCCAGAGCCCATTTAGCTAGTGGTCGCGCATGGAAGCTACCTGTCATTAAGTCTGTCTGATCTTTTTGAGCCTGGGCGGCCGTCCACTTACATTCAGAGGGTATAAACCATGATGTTCTTAAGACCACCCATCAATACCACTTCCGCCCAGAGGTGAGTTAAGCCCTGAATTACTACTCAGTTTGTTAAATATAAATAATCCTCACATAAGCTCAGTGTATGGAGGAACCAACCCCGTCTACAAGCATAGCAAAACTATACCTACCATGATTTGCAAAAGATGGTAGATAGCTCAATTTATAACAATCCTATAATGCATAAATTTATAATGTGGTATAACCTACAATGCATAGGAAAACAATAGGTAAAGGATGATCAACATGTAACTTTCCTTGATTCCGGTTCAAAAATTCACACTCCTGTCAATAGCTCGCGTCGCACTCCGGACAATCTACACGTTTCACACAATATAACAAATCAATCACCGAAACTCCAATAAAGCCAAAATAAATCCAACAGGAAGAAAATCATTTTAAAACTCAAAAACAGCAGCAAAACAACATGTGCATATCACCTACAAAGCACTACGGTCACAATGCAAAAAGAAACACTCGGTTCCGATAAACGGCTTAAAAGATACGGCCTCCGAAAGATTAGATTCAAATTCAAACGAATTCAAATTTGAGTTGTGCAAACATGTGCAAAATTGGTATTGTGATGAAGAGATGAATTTTGTGAGTGCACAGAAAAAAGAATTTCCTAAATTGGATTTACAGAATAAAAGTTAGAGCTATTTGAAGATTTGAGAAAATAAAATCTAAAAAGAAAAAGGAAAACAGCAGAATTCGCCAGGAACTGTGCGAACTCCTGTTGAACTCCTATAGATGACAGCCATGTGGCAGCACGTGACTCGCTGGAGGCGTGTGCTCACCAGAAGACAAAAGAAACGGCGGCGGTGGCTCGGGCGTCGGCGGCGGCGTGTCTCCGGCAGGGCTCCGGCGACTTTGAGGGTACGGGCGGATGAGGAGGTGAGTGGCGGAGGCGTTGGTGGTGTCGGACGGTGGCGGGGCGGTCTGTGGCGGCGGCGATGAGCTCGTGAACTCCGGCGGCGGCGGTCGGCTTGTTCCTCTCGCTCCGGTGGGCTCCTGGCCAGGTTAAGGTGTCAAACGGACGCGCAAAACCGAGGGGAATCGGAGGGTGCACGCGGTGCTGCGGGGGAGGCTCTTACGGCTCCTGGCCAGGTTAAATTGAGTAGCCATGTTGGTGTTGATGATGTCGAATTGCTCTCTTGTTCTTGCTTCAAATTGACGTGCGTCGGCGGCGACTTCCTCAATGTGTTCACGCATAGCTTCACTTTCTTGATGGAGAGCTCGTTGGACACCGAAGAGATGTAGTTTGGTGACGTAGTTGTTCGATTCTTGAGGATCGTCGAAGAGCGGGTTTGTAGATGTACTTGGCCTATCCATCGTCACAAGCAAGTATGTGAGTGGGAGAAAGGAGAAGACAATACCAAGTGTACCTTGACCGAAGTTGACAATGGATCAATGATCACTCAATAATGTAACCCGGAAATAGCACTATTGGTACCAAGTCTTGTCGATTCTCACACCTACACGAGTAAAGCTTTTAGAGGAGCTTGGTTAGGATGGTGGCAAAATTCAATGCAAAAAGTGAGTAAGATTCAATGATGTTGAAAATGATTCACAATTGGCTCATGCAACAAGTAGATCACAAGCAATATGTAGCACACAGAACACATGCACGGATCGATAAATGTGGTTGTGCAACCAAAAGTGAGCGAAAATGTGGAATCCACGGAAAATGCTCGTGTTGCACAATGCTAGAGAGACGCTAACCGATTGCTTAATAGGCGGATACGCACTTGTGCACGACCTATAAGAGCAATGTAACGACTTCCTATCACAAGTATGCTATGAGTGTATGATGTGCCGTTGCTTTTAGCACAAGATGAAGTATTGCTATCTCATATGATCTCTTTGGATGCAAGGCGTTTGATGCTATTGTGATTTTGTGTATAAGCTTTGGATGGCTCTTTTGCTTAAAAGCTTTCGAGCTCTTTCGTTGGCCACTTATGCATGCTTCTCGGATCAAGGTAGCTATTGTGTATGCGGAACACTCTTTTGTCACATGGAGATATGACAATGTAGTATGCAATGTCTATGACTATCACTAATGTGCACAAGTGTCGTGGCCCGGCAATACTCAAATGGCTAGTCTCGGTAGGAAAGCTACGCAAAATGGTCGATGAGGGTCTATCAATGCAATTGCGAGGTAGTAAACGAAGTGTCGTCGATGTTACCGTCCTTGTCGAGGTTGAGTGGTGGTCTTGTCGATGTCGTTCCGCTCCGAGATAACCGAAACACAAACGGAAACGGAGGAAACCACAACTCAAATGATCCAAGACACAAATAGGTAAGACCGTAGTGATGTTGGTTAGGCAATGGTGGTGGGGGTGGGTATGTCGAGGGTATAGCGGAAGAGGTGGCTAGGGTTTTTGCGGTGGCTGAAACGCGGTGCGAAATACTGCAAAATGCAGTTTCGTCAGGCGGAGCCGGATGATCCGGACGTTCGGCCGGATGATCCGGGTGGATTCGGATGATCCGGGTGGTCAGCCGGATGATCCGGATGGGTCAATCCGGTCGGGATGAGCTCGTGGAGGTTGGGAAAATTGGGGGAAAAAGTTTTTTCTCGAATTTTCGGTGGTTTTTGAAGGTGGGTAGGTGGGAAAAAGGGTAATCCACTTGTCACACAACTCCAGCACGGATCACAAACAACAAAATCTCATCAGAACACACAAATCACAAAAAAAATGTGGGGCTATTTTTGTGGGGATTTTCGAATTTGGACGAAAAACAACAAAAACAAGCTAGAAAACAAGGTGTGGGGCTCCAAATTCGTGATCAACCAATGCTCATGATACCATAGATGATGTAGGGTGGAACCCTACGTGGGCGATCTTTCACGAAAAGGAGGGATCCCGAGGAAGAACACGAGGGGCACGAGGAAAAACACAAGAGAGAAAAGGGGAAAACACTCAAATAAACAAACTTAGGTCACACATATGCTAGATCCGGGTACACAAAGTGCGATACACGATACACGATCAACTAAGAACGATACAAGTGGTGGTAGTCATCTCCGTGAGGAGGACTTGATGGTATCCCGTGGGATCTTCTCCGTAGCGGAGGTCTTGAATCCGGTGGATCTTCTCCGAAGAGGCCGCGGTCTCGTAGGAGAGGAACCACTAAGGTTTTGGTATGAGCTAACACAAAGCTAACCCTAGATAGTTTAGGTAGAGTGCTATATATAGGCTAGGAGGGTCGAAGGGGTACATGGGCCTCGGCCCAACATCATGCACGCAGGCACTGTCCGGATGATCCGGACGTTTGTCCGGATGATCCGGGCTTCGGGGGGCCGGATGATCCGGGGCGGCGTCCGGATGATCCGGACACGTCTGATCTGCTGCGGGTGGCCCGGATGTCCGGGTCTTTGTCCGGATGTCCGGGGGTGTCCGGATGATCCGGGTCGGGGTCCGGATGATTCGGCTTCGGCGTGGAGCTTCGGGTGTCTTCGGGCACATTTGCCGGATCGTCCGGACGTTTGTCCGGATCATCCGGGCCTCGGCCGGATCATCCGGGCAGGCTCAGTCTTGGCTGTTCTTCCCCTCCTTCTTCTTCCTTCGATTCTTCTTGCCCCTTGACTTCTCCATGGTTGCTCCCGAGGTGCCTGAGTATGCAAAGAGTCTCTGATGAGGGTAGCAGCCATGTCTCATGCGAATCAAAGTGATGTAGAGATAGGAGTGAAGTCACCTCGGTCTCGAGAGCTCGTGCTCGAGCACGTGTCATGGTGATACGTCTCAAACGTATCTACTTTTCCAAACACTTTTGCTATTGTTTTGCCCTCATTCTTGCATGATTTGAACTAAACTAACCCGGACTGACGCTGTTTTCAGCAGAGCTGCCTGTATGGTTTTATTGTGTGCAGGAAAATGGATTTTTAGGTGTCTCAGAAAATTCCAAGAAAAATCACAGAAAATCCACGCACCCGAAGGGCCATTGTGCCAGAAGTGGGGCCAGAGGGCAGCCAGGGGGGCCCCAGGCGCCCTGCTGGCGCGGCCCCACCCCTGGCCGCGCTAGGAGGCCGCCTGGGAGGGTCCTCCCCCCTCTGGTGCCCTACCTTGGCTCCTATTTATTCCCGTGGCGAGGAAACCCCAGAACAGAAGTCGTTTTTCCAGTTTCCGTCGCGGAGCTGCCGCCACCCTCTGTTCTTCTTCGGGAGGGCTAATCTGGAGGCTGATTTGGCCTCCGGAGAGGGGAGATCGTCGCCATCGTCATCATCATCCCCACTCCATCCTCCCTCCATGACTTCTCCTTCCATGAGTGAGTAATTCCCTGCTGTAGGCAAAGGGGATGGTAGGGATTGGATGAGTTAGATCATGTAATAGTTTATCAGATTGTTGGGGGCATGTTGCCTATCATCTACTTTGGTGTTTATCATCTTTGCTTCAACTTGTTGCTCTTAATGCTTGTCACTTTGGGCCCGAGTGCCATGTTTTCACATCTGAACCCTATGTGTTTGCATGAATATATTTGTGTTCTTGATCCTATCTATGAGTTGTTTGCACCTATTATGGTCCGGAACCGGCGATCCCAAAGGTGACAGCTTGGGACACCAAAGGGGATGGTCCATAATTTGAGGATTCCATGTATCCATTGAGTTTATTGCTTTGTTCCGGTGCTCTTTGATAGGAGCACCTTAATCTCCATAAGTTCCTTTTGGCCCCGTTCGTAGCGGGATGGTAGGACAAAAGATGTTGTGCAAGTTCTTATTGCAAGCACGTACAACTACCTGTGGGATACATGCCTAATGTTTGATATTTGCCTAGATGATCATACTTTTCTGTGTGCCTTGCCCCAAGTTAGATTCATGATGTATCTCATCCATGCAGCGCCCAACCATCCATCTCCCTAGCCTACAGTGTTTCAATCCTGCTGGTTATTAGTTGTTACTTTTGCTGTTCACTTTTGTTGTCACCGTCATCACTATCATATCACCGTTACCACTTATCTTTTGTTGCAAGTAAGTATATTTCAGGTGCGGTTGAATTGACAACTCAACTGTCAAAGCTTATAAATACTCTTTGGCTCCCCGTGTGTCGAATCTATAAATTGGGTTATTCTTACCCGCGAAGACTATCTCGATCCCTTACGGTTGAGGGTTATCACATGGGTCCACTTGGCACTTGGTGAAGCGAAGGTAGGTCCATGGGGATGACCTTGGGATGCTCCGCATCATATATGATGGTAGAATATGGCAGCGATGGTGGTATATGGGAAGGGCGATGAAGATGGTGCGACGGCGGCGTGACAACTTATGACCAGAACTCGAAACTCTAAAAGACTAAGCGCTAAAAACAGCAACTTAACACGACGATGCAATCGCAAATTCAACAAAGCAAAATACTGAAAAGACTATGCAAAGGCTCAAACTGGTTCGGATATGATGAACTAACCCTAATTTTTTTTGGCTTTTTCGTGAATTGTAGGTACGAAGAACAGACTCGCCTAATCTACGAAAACTACAAAATCTCACCGAGCAACCTGGAAATCTTATACCACTTGATAGAGGCAAAGGTGTCCCGTCTTTCGATGAGATGGTGATTATAGTTTTTGGAAGAGTGGACTTTGACGATCCGACTACAAACGTGCGAAGACGTCGCGCCTTAGCAATCGCTAAACCAACTCTGAGAGGTTATTGACCACGCCGGAGCACGATCAACCTGACCACGAGGGTCTATTTCCTGCAAGCAAACGAAGAACAAACAAGAAACTGAGATCGCAACCTGGATATTGCGAATATAAGAGGAAAGCTTTATTGATCAAGGTGGGGTTATGTGACGTCTTTGTCTGGTCGTTGAACACAAACGAAGTACGCGAAGTTGCAGCTATGTCGAACTTTAATCTAAACAAAACCCAAAGTCTAAACGACGCCCTAAGGGCTGTATATATGGAAGAAGAAAGGGGAATTTCATGGCCATTGGAGGAGGGGTATGAAACCAACCCTAACTCTTGTTTCCCCACACATACGGACTCTAAAAACAGCCTATACTCAAGTATTTCAAAATTACATAGGCCTGGCCCAAAAGGTGACGCAGCACCTATAATAGCCTCTGGACGAAATTTATGAAGTGACATCTTGTATATTTCGTCCAAGGCTTCACACACTCATTATGGTGGCTTCAAAGTCCTCAAATCATCACTTGTAACTCTGTTCTTGTTCTCCTTGCGGATGCCATCATCTCCATGCTTGATCTTGCTCCAATGTTCATCATTTTTGTCCAAACTAGGCCCTTCATTTATAAATAAGACAAATATATCCAATTTAGGCAGCATCATATTCTTATAAGCATTAGATCATTACCAAGAAACTAAAGTATTTGGTAATTTAATTGACGTGCGCAAGCTCTATTAACTGGTTCTATATATGTATCAGTTGAGACTATGGAAGTAACTTTATTAGTGATGTCCTCATTAAAAGGGGTGCTGGCATGATCCTCACGAACTCAAATGGCTCCATCCTTTTTAGCTCATGCAGACACCTATACACTTGCAATGATGCTTTGAAAGCATAATTACTAGCGATAAAAGAGAGATTTATATTGGCACTACTAGAGAAATTTGATGCTGAGTCAAATTGCTAGGAGGCTACCTCGATGATCAAGGAAGGAACCGACACCAAACTGAAGCATGCTTTCATCGTTAGGTAGATTATTAATACTCCCTCTGTTCCTAAATATAAGTTTGGAGAGAATTCACTACGGACCACACATAGAGCAAAATGAGTGAATCTATACTTTAAAATGCATCTATATACATCCGTATGTGATTCATAGTGAAATCTTTTATATTTAGGAACGAAGGGAGTAGTATGGAGGAACAAAATTCTTGTATTACTCACACTTGTTGGATTTGTAGTAGCGCCAGTCACTTAATTGCTAATTTTGGTAGGTTACAGTGCTGAACAGTGGTTTGGCTAAGCTCTGATCCAGAAGGGGTCCTGAAAATTGCTGGACGAGATTGTAAGATCGCACTGCCACCGGGCAGGCGTATCCACCCAGTATTCCATGTCTCCCGACATTCACGCCTGATTGCACGCTAATCTTCTCCGAGCTTCCACGGGCACCTGATTTGACAGCAACAACCCTGCTTCCGGTGGCAATTTTGAATCACCGCATGGTCAAGAGGGGCGCCTCCGCTATGGTCAACTCACAGTAGTACACTGGTCTTCCCTCCCGCTGGAGGACGACGGTACCTGAGATTGGGAAGACAACGAGGTGCATCGTCAGCGCCAATCTGGGATGGGGGCTCCTTCTCGAGACAGGGGCAATGTCCCGCCCGCACTTCAAAGTCAAGCACCGATCCACACCCCATACGGGTCATCACACTTCCACGGTGTGGGGGTAAATCACACGCTTCTACAACAAAACCTGTCTATCTAACTAAGGTAGGAGCATAAGAGGACATCGAATCACCAAAAAAAAAAAAAACACTCGAACCCATGGAACATTCTCGCTCCGACAAACCACTTGTTTCTAGGTACCTGAGTACAAGGAACAAGGGAAGAAATACTATTCTCTTTTGTCCTCTTCAGCCTCGTCATCTTCCAAGCTAAAAGCACTGCTAACACCAGCATTTCTGTCTTTGTCGATCTTTACCATCCCTACATCACCATCAGACCCTTTTGTCAGAGACTGAGCCTCCTCATCATCATCGTCCACAGCTTCACCTGAATATGCATATCTGGACAAAAGAATCGTGTGTTAGTTTGAGAGCAACTCCTAGTTAACCGTTTTCTTATGACCTACACCCTCTGTTCCTAAATATAAGATGTTTTTGCACTTCAATTAAAACTGCTAAAACGTCTTACATTTAGAAACAGAGGTAGTATTAAACAAACCTACATTATGCCTCTTACAAGGCTCCGGACCATTGAAATAGCAAAAATATCTACCTTTGTGAGCTTTGGGAAGGTGCCCACAAACAACATATCACAATAAGCAAAACAAATGCAAGAACGTCCCAGAAGGCTGTGACGATCCAGGCACTCTGCCATCTCTCACTAAAGGGATCTGTTGCTTTGAAATAGATCTGCAAAATGAAGCCATGATAAGACGACAGGTACCAAAAATCAAGGCAAAGACCTTCAGACTAATTCAGATAGCTTAATGACTGTTTATCAATGATCAGCTAGAAGAAGCTCATTTTGCAAACAGACCATAATGAAAATTTTGTCTCCAGCTCATGATAATATTTGGCACAAACAACGCCAGAAAATGGTGAAGATAATAGAGGCTCATAAATTTGCATGTTTTCAACTAATCTATCAAGCCTATGAACAATGCCACATGCATGTGTTGTGGGTCAAAACTGCATGCTGTCCATCAATCTATTTCATTTCATGCCTTTGGTAGCCAGAGTAATAAGCATATACGAGTGAAAGCTCATTTATTTAGACACAGATTAGAAAGAGAATCAACGGAAGAAAAAACAAACATCACAGTTATCGCCAAGGAGACATGTTGATATACGATACCTACCACAATCATGTATTATTGAAACTAATCTTTCTTCTACAACTTATCCAGTGTCTTATAAGACTAATGACGTGTGATACATATTATTCAAAATTTGCAATCCTGGCAAACATTTGAACTTCCTAAACGTACAGTTACACTTTTAGACAATTGATGTTCGGATTTGGAAACCAAGGGCCTGCTTGGATCTCCTCCGGCTCCACCCTCCGCAAACTCCATGCGCGGAGCCGGGCCAAACGACCTACCTCCAAGAAGGCAGCTTCGAGAAGATGTCCTGGGCTGCAGTGTAATTTGGAGGAGTCAGAGAAGCTGGGAAATCCCAGCGGCACCAGAGTTGACGGAACTCCCCCTTCACACCGCCAAATGGAAAATGGACGGTTTGGTAAATTTCAGCGAAATTACGCTGGACTGCCACCAAAGTGGTCAAGCCGGCCTCACCCCACTCAACCAGTCTCTTGTTCGTCACTCCAGGCCGCCGCTGCCATCCCACAACCTCAACAACGCCAGGCCACTACCCCGCCCACTTCCTCTCCTCCCGAGGCGCCGCAACCAGATACAGCGGCACGCCTAACCCCACCAGCCAATCACAGCACAAGCATCATCATCAAATCAAACCACATCATCATCAAACCGCTGAATGTAAGCAGATAGCGCCTCATGGTAAGTGGGAAGAGAGTGGCGTCGGCGGAGTAGGAGCCACAAGAAGAACCATGGTGACATAGCCGACAATATAGACATCCTTTTTTTCTATCCTCAACCAATTCAAGTACAAAATAACAAGCGAGGAAGCAGCCACCCGAGCGAGGAGGCCCGACCCAGCCGAATGAGCGAGGAAGCATCGAGCGCCGGGCAACAAAATTCGGCAGGAGGCGCCGAAATCCGAAGCGAGGAAGCATCGAGCGTCGGGCAACAAAATCCGGCAGGAGGCGCCAAAATCAGGAGGAAGGCGGGTGGGCTCCGGCAAGGGACGGCGAAATTGGGCGGCATCTGGGCGGGATCCGGCGCGGTGGGGATGACTCAGCAGGATACGGTAGGTAACGACTAAACAGGCGGGGATCCGACGTGGTGGAGTTGACTAGAGCAGCAGGATCCATCAGGGTGGAGATGACCCCGCGTCAACCTCCAAGGCAGCGTAATCCAGCAGGGAATCAGTGGGGTGAAGCAGAAGCCGTCCGGACGAGCAGACGGGGCAGCAGCGGTTAACCAAACGGTGCGAAGTGAACAGCACGCGAACATGCAGGTAGAGAAAAACAGCGACAGATGGCCAATAGACGGTCAGACAACAAAAGGCAATGGCTGCGCGAGATCATATCACGAAAGCACGAGTTGAGTTGCGCACTGGCTCTAATACCATGTTAAGAAATATACAACCTGTATTTCATCCTGGGGCTAAGGGCCAATATATATATAAACGAATTACCTAGAACAATTTGTACTCCAAACGTTTCTTAATAAAACAACCTATACTTTCCTAATACTGACCGCCGATTCCTAAATGTCCACAACTAGGACTCTCCATGAGTGACTACTGCTTCTTTTAATTGACTTATCAATCAAATATACTTGTGTGTTCTTTGGTAGGCTATTAAGCGATTACAAAATAAGCTATTATATATATATATATATATATATATATATATATACTAGTAAAAGAAAGAACTTTTCCTTTCCTTGAAATCTACCTTAACTCTCCCGCCTTTTATTGACTTATCAATCAAATATACTTGTGTGTTCTTTGGTAGGCTATTAAGCGATTACAAAATAAAATCCTAAAATAGATTTAGGTACGTAAATCACCTGCAGGATCTGATAAACATTTATACAATCACACTAATATGTACAGGTAAATCACGACCTTTGTAAAAGTAGCCATGGGCCTCCTTTTATAGATGAAGGGGCCACCACAGTGGCAAAACAGTCTTTACACAAGGTAAATAGTGGCTACAGTGCCAAATACCTAACTCTGACGGGTTAGGACAAACGCATTAAATGCGCCGTGAGGTGTCACGCTGGTGAGGCGTTCCGGCAAGGGCCGTCTCTCCTTCTGTGCCGTTCGCCCGGCTACCTCTTATTATCTTGACACGACTTCAGGACGGGTGTCATTAAAGTTGTCCCTGTGGCAGTGAGCTGACACGTGACCAGACAAACCTCACCTAACTACCTGCCCGCTCGACACCTATTTGACAAGCTACGGGCTGGTCGCTGAGGTGGAGCAATGGGGCTTCCCAGCACGGAGCTTGCCGGGTCTTCGTTTGCTTGCCGGCAACTCTAGCCTTGATCTTCTGTACTATCTTAGTACATCTCGATCACCTGCCTGGAGGTCTTCTTCATGGTTTTGTCAACCAAGTCTTGAGTCTTGTTTGTAGTAATCCTCCAGCAAGCCCTGTCGTCGGGAAGGCTACAACTCCTATGCACAAGCCATGGTACTAAGGCACCCATGTCTTGGTACCATGGTTTTTGAGTCGGCGACTCGACTAATCGCCGAGTCGTCGCGGCGTGGCTGGCTCGCGCAGGCGACTTGACTCAGGGAGCGAGTCGCGCGACTCGCTGGCTCGCCGGCGACTTGGCGCGATTAGTCGGCGGCTAGTAGCCGCCGGTCGCGCGGCTTGCTCCGCGCGCGGGCTTTTTGGGGGGGGATAAATAGAGAGAGAGGACCGCACGGGTTACAGAGAGAGAGGGAAAGGGAGGGAACCGCGCGGGCCACTCCAGATCGGCGGCCGCCGGTGACGCGCCCCTCCAGATCCGCCGGTGACGCTCGCCCCCACCAACCTCCTCCGCCGGTGACGCGCGCCCCCACCAGCCTCCTCTGCCTCGGCCTCCATCTTCTCTTGCGCCAGCAAACCCTAGCAGGCATGGCCGTATGGCTCGTCGCCCCCTCTGCCTCTCTTTGCTCTGCTGCTGCTGCTGTGGGGACTGGGGAAGGAGAAGGACCGAAGGAAAGAGAGTCAGAGAGCGCGGGGTGGGCTCTATATGTGGTCTGCTGTTAGATGTATATCAGTATAGGCTGCTGCTGTGTGCTCTGGTGTTCTATATTAGTGTATGGCGACTTGGGGCGACTATTCAAGCCGAGTCACTGAGTCAACCTGTTCAGCGACAACCTCCCCGCAGCGCCACCTCCCGGCAGCCAGTTCCGCCCGTCGTTGAAGAAGAGGGTGCTTCACAGCCCCTAGTTCCCTCTAGGACAAAAAGGGCTAGGAGCACTCCGCCACCGTCCACCCCTGCCTGAGCTGAAGAACCTGTGCTCTACAACTTGTCTGTCGTCGACGATCCTGGCGAGGAAGAAGATTAAGCACCCCATCCTTCCATCATCATCTTTAAATATCTGTTGTTGATTTTAACTGTCTTGAACGACTTGGCCTTGCAGGGACGAGGTGCCGTTGGCAGAAAGGCGAGAAGAGGGCCAGGATTACCGAAGAGAGCGAGGAGGCAACAAGCATTGAACAAGATCCAATTCCTTTAGATGTTGTCGGCTCCAGCCCCCACACAAATCCAACCTCCAATTCCCGCTGCCAAGCTCCACCAATGAAACTGCCATCATGGAGACCGACAAGGAGGCGGGAGGCCATTTGCCGGAGGGGGAGCATAAAGGAGCGGATCCCTTAGTGACGCCCTCGACCTCTGCTCCTCCACCAAGCAACTCGCCGACAAGATCCACTCCTCCAGAAGAGCTCCAAGGAGAGTTTATCCACATCGAGGGCCCACCGGCAACCAACGTTGCCGGATACCGAGCGCCGGCAACTGATGTTGCCGGAGAAGAAACAAGGTCTCCTCCACAAGCTCACCAAGGTAAATCTTGATCGCGTGCCATTTAATCCTTGTAAAGTTTTTGTTTTCTTGAACTTGATCTGAATCTTGAATTTTTCTTATATTCTTTGCTTCTCCTTCACCTTGTAGACTCGACTCCACTGGAAGAGGAGGAATCCATAATAGATGTGCAGGAAATTGCAAAGAGCGTCGCCGATGAGGCCGCCAAGATTTCTGCTGAAGAGGCCGCAGCATCTAAGGCTGAAGAAAACAGGCAAACTGTTGAAGAAACCCATAGGGCTCCCAGCAACACATCTGCTCATGCCAGCGCGGATGTTGAGATGACAGAGGCCGGCAATGAAGATCCAGCCACCGTCAACTATCCGGTTTTTGCCTGAAGCACAGCCAGTAGCAGATCCATTGGTGCCTGCCAATCAGTTGCAACAATTTGAAGCCCCCGGCTCATCTGATGCCGGGAAGGCTGCCATTGAAGATGAATTTGCTGGGATCGTCATTCCCTTGTCTCGCAGCGTCGAAGAGACGGGCAACTCCGATGACGGCGCTGTTGATCTTGCCTTGTTAGAATCCATGATTGTCGGGTTCAAAGACGTGGAAGTACGCTACAACAAACGCTGGGATAAAATCCAAGCGAAGCGGCACGCTGTGTACTTGGCCAAAAAGAAGCTCGACGAGAGGGTTGAAGACGCCCGCAAATGGTATGAAGAGAAGCTTCAAAGCATCAAGGGTGAAGATGAAAGGCTTGTTGCCGCTAGAAGAGGCGACCGCTCTAGACAACAAGTTATCTGAGCGAAAAGCGCAGCTTGACGCAAAGGAGAAGGACCTTGCTACTAGAGAGGAGTCACTTGCCGCTAAACTGTGCAGAAAGGACGAAGATATCCAGACTTTGCTTGCACAACGGACCCAGGAGCTAGAGCAAAAACACAAGGAAGCCCTAGAAGCTCAAGCATTGGATCACGCCGGGAAGCTTGCTTGGGCCGTCAAGGCTGCAGAAGCCATCGAGGCCGTCAAGGCAGAGTTGGATGCCAACGTACAGAAGCTTGAAGGGGATCTTGCAATTGCCAGCAAGGAGTCCTTGGCGCTCAAAGCAGATATGGAGAAGGCAGCCCACACCATGGCAAATCTACAGACCTCACTATCCACCAAGAACCAAGATCTCACTGATGCCAAGAATTCCATTGCAAATCTGAAGTTGAAGCTCGCGACTCTGGAGCAGAATCTTGAGGAAAATAAATCCAAAGAGAACTTGTTGGTGAACTAGAATAATGAGAAGGCTTCACTCGCCAATGCCGAGAAGTCCTTCAATGATGTGAGGAACAGCGTGGAGCTCCGGACCACAGGCCTTGTCGACATTGCAGAACGCCTCAGCTCGCAATTGACCACCATGAAGATGGACAACTACATCTTTACTGGCGACGAGCATGAAGTTCCAAGCGCCAGGCTGACGCTCTTCTTCGAAAATCTTATCAAGGCGTTGGAGATGCATCACGAGGAGAGATCAGCCAGCTTCGCCAGCGAGTCTCGCAAATTCTACCGCGACGTCCTCTTCAAGGTACTCGTTAAGATCGTGTACCAGAATCCTGGCATTGACATCTCCAAGCGTTCAAAAGCTTGCCGAAGGGAGCCGACACCAAGGCTGCCGAAGAGCTTGTCGCGCCGCTCGCTAACAGGGTCACTGAAATCCCCAGGACCGAGGGCCAGCGCAAGAACTAGCTCCCTCGCATCATCTTGCCGCCTATGTTTTTAAGGCGTCCTGCCTTGGACGCTTAGGCGATAAGGCGCCCTGACAGCGCCTTACAAATATGCCCGCCGTAGGCGCTTAGGCGTTGCCCTAGGCGCTAGAGCGGGTGGTACTCGCCTTAGGTCGCCTTACCACCTTAAAAACATAGCTTGCCGCCAATGTAGTCCATGTAAAAGACCAGTTTATCTTAAGTTAGAACTGCATTTGGCTTCTGATGAAATATAATTTGTGTTGTTGAATAGATGTATGCTACTTTCCTTGTCCTATTCTGTCTTTGCATGATTTTGTTCCCTGCGCTTGTCGGAAACTTGTCGGCGCGCACACTCTTGTCGCGAGCACTCGAGGAACGGATCATTAGCCTACCGGAAGTGCTGCTGCCGGCAAGGTTACGCTTGACATTCAAAACACAACTACTTAAGTTGTTGAGTGGACTCGAAACAAATTAAGACCGCGGCTGATCACAACAAGGTTCCTTAGCGTGCAGGTTTCTCATACAAAGGCCAAAATCGTTCAAGGAGAAATTGCAATTACAACAAGAATTTGTTTCAAAGTTTTTCAACTTAGCTTTTTCTTTGATGTACTTCTCGTCGTAAAATGATAACTTGAACGTCACTTGATGGTATCCACACCATCACTCCCCCAGGGAAACTTGTACTTGAGGAACCCTTCTGTCCTTCGAGAAAATGAAAGAAGAGAAAAGAGGAGGCTGGAAACCTTGACGGTTTGTTAATCATTTCATACAAGGCAAAATGTAACACAATCATTGCATACAACATACATAAGTAAATATGTACTTTGACAAAGAGTTGTGAAACACTTAGCTTTATTTCACTATGCACAGGGTCTGCGCCTGGCTTTGTACAAAGGATTACATGTCTTGTCGACAAACTTGTACAAAAGGGGTTGCCGAGAGGCCCGACAACTGCGCCTCATGGATAGAACTTACAAAGATGTTCAATGTTCCATGAGTTCTGCACCGGAGTGCCATCTTCAGTCTCCAGAAGGACTGTGTCGGGTCTGGTGACTCGTACTACCCAACAAGGGCCTTCCCACTTTGGCGTCAACTTGTTGCTTGTTGGAACTCTTGACGGACTGGATCCGAGAAGAACAAGGTCACCCTCCTCAAGGCTTCAGGCATGAACTTTGCGGCTATGGTAGCGGCGCAAAGCTTGTTGATATCGTGTAGCACGTACAACAGACCAAAAACAATCTTCCTCAACGAGTATGGCGTCATCTTGTCGCAGCTGCTCTTGCTCAGCTTCATCATAAGCGAGCACTCAAGGTGACCCGTACATGAGTTCCGTGGGGAGTACCGCTTCTACACCATAGACTAGGGAGAAGGGTGTCTAACCGGTGGCTCGATTTGGTGTCGTCCTGAGTGACCAAAGAACTGCCAGCAACTCATCAATCCAGCGCCTTCGCACTTGTGCAACTTGTCTTAAATTCTTGTCTTGAGGCTACGCAACACTTCAGCATTTGCCCTTTCCGCTTGGCCGTTACTTCTCGGGTGAGCAACAAACGCAAAACAGATCTTAATTCCAAGGTTTGCATGAAGGTGCGGCTCGTGAACTGTGTGTTGTTGTCGGCGATGATCTTGTTTGGTACTCCAAAACGGCAAACGAGTCCTATAAAGAACTTGATGGCCAACTGTGTTGTCACCTTTCTCACTGGTTTCTACCTCAGGCCACTTTGTGAACTTGTCGATTGCAATGTACAAGAACTCAAAGCCCCCGGTTGCACGGGGAAAGGGGGCCAGGATGTTGAGCCCAGGTCGAGCCCCAGACCGAGAAGGGCCAAGATAGAGGAATTATCTGAAGGGCTTGAGCTAGCTGATGACGCTTCACACTTGGTTACTAGTGCAGTTGCATCCTGGAGAGCAGTGGGCAAATAGAAGCCTTGCCGAAAAGCTTTGCCGACAAGGGCTCTTGATCCTATGTGAGAGTCGTGTATGCCTCCATGTATCTCTACGAACATCTTATGTCCATCTTTCCGGCAAATGCACTTCAATTTCACCCCATTTGGCCTCTTTCTGTGCAAAATGTTGTCCACGAACTGGTACATACTTGACTGACGAGCTACTTTCTCAGCTTCTTGCTCTTCGGGAAGCTCTCATGTCAGAAGGAAACAGACGATCTGCTCTGCCCATTTCGGAGCTTGTGGCTCGACAACAAGGACTAAAGGCATCTCTTCAGCTGCAGGAGCACTTGCCTGGATGGCAAGGACCTGAGGCCCTGCCAGAGCCTGCTGCTCACCAGCAAGCTTGGTGTTGTCTTCGGCAGCTTCCTTGCCGGCAGCTATTGGGAGCTCTGCCAGAAAGTACAACAACAACAACAACAAAGCCTTTAGTCCCAAACAAGTTGGGGTAGGCTAGAGGTGAAACCATAAGATCTCGTGACCACAAACTGGTGATACTCCAATCCTTCAGGTCTCTCTTGACGGACTCCTCCCATGTCAAATTCGGTCTACCCCGACCTCTCTTGACATTCTCCGCACGTTTTAGCCGTCCGCTATGCACTGGAGCTTCTGGAGCTCTGCCAGGAAGTACTTGCCATAATTCAACTTTCTTCTTCTGCCGCATAGATGGTGTAACAGATGGTTGAGTCAAATGGAGCACAAAAGTCCCTACTTCGACAGGTAGCTTCTGGGCAGCACGCTTCGATAGATCATCAACAATGTTGTTCACACGAAGAATGTGCTCTGTTTGTAATCCGTCAAAGTGCTCTTCCAATTTTCTCACTTCATTCACATAAGCTTCCATCAATGGGCTCTGGTAATCTTTGTTGACCTGCTTCACAACAAGCTGCGAGTCGCCTCTAATAATGAGCTTTCTGATTCCAAGGTCCAGTGCGATCCTGAGACCGGCAAGCAGCCCTTCGTACTCAGCAGTGTTATTTGTTGCTTTCTCCCTGGGAAAGTGCGTCTGAATTACATACTTGAGGTGTTCTCCGATGGGTGCGACAAGCAACACTCCAGCACCGGTGCCTTGCAGCGAAAAAGGACCGTCAGAGTACATGATCCAGTCTTGCGTTGTTTCCTTGCCGGGGAGAGAGGTCTCTTGAATTTCTTCCTATTGCGTTGGTGTCCATTCTGCAATGAACTTCGCCAAGGTTCTGCTCTGAACAATTGATGTACTTTCAAACTTGACTCCAAAACTTGACAGCTCCAACGCCCACTCCACTATTCTGCCGGTCGCATCTTGATTTCTCAAGATACGCTGCAACGAAAAGCGAGTGACGACAGTGATTAATGTGCTTGAAAGTAGTGGCGCGGCTTCCTCAAGGCCATGAGAAGGCCGAAAAGCAATTTTTGCACCCAGAGTATCTTGACCTAGATCCCTGGAGAAGGGAGCTGACAAAGTAAACCGGACACGACACCATCTTCTTCGGCACTACTTGTTTCTCTGCTTCACCTGCCTGCGTTGATTCTGACTTGTCGGCACCAGACCTTGCTGAAGAAGATTCCGACTTGTCGCTCGACGGCTCCGTGGCTACTGCTGCTTCTTCATCAGCTTCTCTCTCTGCCACTAATGCAGCACTAACAAGGTTTGGAGCAGCGCAGCCGGAAAAGGATGATCGCCACGACGTGATTGGATCTTACTCAGATAGGCGATAAACCTGGACTGAAGTCTTGTGTGGTTAGTCAGGTCGTGGTCAACACCCTCGCCAGGCTTCCGCTTGAAGGTTGCCGAGATGCATGGCGTGTACATGGCGGTAAGTGGCGAGAGTGTGTGTGAAGAAGTACACCCCTGCAGGGTTATCATGATCTATTCGAATAGCCGCGTCCCCGGTTATGGACTACTTGGAGACTTATGTGGTACATAGACAACTTGAAGTGGATACTCTAAAATGCTCAAGACAAGTGTGAGTGCTATGGATGGCCTTCTCGTAGGGAGACGGGAGAGAATCCATAGTGGAGTATTGTTGTGGTGCTTAGTGGACTCGTGTGCGCTTTCTCACTTCAAAGAAGTTACTCGTAGTCGTAGAACAGAATAGCCGATGAGTCAAAGTTGGCTTGCTACAGCCAAACCCCACAATACCCCTCTTGATACTAATGCATGTATGATAGGATCTGATGTAAGTCTTGATGAGTACCTTTGTACTCACGTTTGCTTAATTTATGTTTTGCAGAGGAGAATTTTGTCTCACTAGTGCTGCTTGGACTTCGACGAATAGCTTGTTACCTCAGCTACGATCTCCTTGGGAGGGTCTTGTAGATAGTCAAGCTTCTCAGCCCTTTTCATTTGTAGTTGTCTGTACTCAGACATGTTATGCTTCCGTTGCTTGTAAGCTCTGTATGTTGGGTCATGTGACCCCTGTTTGTAATATAATGCTATGTTGGCTCTTCTGGGCCTTTGTCTATATGAGTTGTTAAGTTTTGTTGTGATGACATGTTGTATTTACACATATCGAGCATATTGTGTGTATGTTACTGAAATGCTTGGTATGTGTGTGATCCGACACCAAGTTGTTTATCCTTGGTAGCCTATCTTATGGGGAAATGCCTCCTCGTGCTTCCACTGAGCCTTGGTAGCTTGCTACTGCTCCGGAACACGTGGATTGACCGGCATGTGTCCATCCTTACTCATGTGTCTATCCCCTTCGGGGAAATGTCACGCGGTGTTTACCGGAGTCCTGTTAGCTTGCTACAGCCCGGTTACACTCGCTGCTGACCGACACGTGCATTGATGGGTCATGTATGCATGTCACTGTAATTTAGCGCCACTTTGGGTTTACAACTAGTCATGTCGGACCGGGTTCTCTATCATATGGATGCTAGCGACACTATCATATACGTGAGCCAAAAGGCGCAAACGGTCCCTGCGCAGGTAAGGTGGCAGCCGTGGGAATACCGTGCGTGAGGCCGCAAAGTGATATGATGTGTTACATGCTTAGATCGATGTGACTTAGGATCGGGGTCCCGACAGCAGCGTGTGAAAAAAGAACCTAAAGCTCTAATACCATATTTGAAAACATGCAACTTAGTATAATCAAAGGGCAAAAGCCATCATAGATACATGTACAGGGGAGGCCAAAGGCCAAAATGCAAAAGGCCAAAGGCCACCATAAATATAACTCTAACAACAGCAACAGCGCTTGTGGCCTTGGCACAACTAGTACTGGCGGAGAGGAGAGGTACCTCCTCAAATATTGCAGAGCGGCCTCCGCTTCGGGAGTCCATTTAGTCCATTTCATTGGACCTGCCTTTTCAAAATTTTAAGAAACGGCAGGGCGCGCTCGGCAGAGTTGGAGATGAACCCGTTAGTGCAACTACGCAGCCGGCAAGATGTCGCACATCCTTGACGTGCTTGGGTGCTTCTATCTGCTCAATCCCTTTGATCTTGTCGGATTGGCTTTGATTCCCCGTTGAGACACAAAGAACCCAAGAAGTTTGCCGAATAGAACACTAAACACGCACTTCTCAAGGTTGAGCTTCAAGTTGATCTTGCGCGGATTACATGTTTCTTCTAAATCTTGAATGAGAGTTGATTTGTCCTTGGTTTTGACTGCTATATCATCCATATAGGCTTCCACATTCCTGTGCAGCCGGGGCTCAAAGCCAATTTGGACTGCTCTTGCAAATGTTGAGCAAGCACTCTTCAATCCGAAAGGCATACGCACAAAGCAGTATGTGCCACATGGAGTGATGAATGTGGTTTTGTCCTCATCTTTCTTAGCCATGAAGATCTAATGATGACCAGAGTAGGCATCAAGTAAAGAGAGTAAGTCGCAGCCAACAGTGGAGTCCACAATCTGATCGATGCACGGCAAAGAAAAGGGTCTTTTGGACAAGCTTTATTAATATTTGTATAGTGAATACAAAGGCTCCACTTCCCATTTGCTTTGCGTACAACCACTGGATTGGCTAACCAAGTTGGATGCAATACCCCTCTAACCAGGCCTGCTGCTTCTTGCTTCTTGATTTCTTCGGCAATAAACTCTTGCCGTTCCAAGGCTTGCTTCCTGACCTTCTGCTTGACAGGTGGTGCTCAATTACCTCCCTGAGAACAACGGGGATGTCAGATGGTTGCCATGCAAACACATCGACATTTGCCCGCAGGAAGGCAACGAGCGCGATTTCTTATTTGCTATCAAGGTCGGCACTTATGGTGAAAGTGCCGCTTGTGCCATCTTCCTTTGCAAACACCTTCGTTGTTGGTGGAGCTGCCTTGATCTTCTTGCTCTTGCAGGCAAAGCTCTCCGGCACGTCCTTAACGGGTGCACAACACTCCGAAGAGGTGCACTTTCCGGGGTCCTTGTCAGAGGTCTTGCCGGACCTCTTCTTCTTCCCCACGGAAGCTTGCCGGCAGGAGCATGTGCCTTGGCGGCAGATGTTGCGATCGCTTCCCGGTAGAGTTGATCAGCGCAGATAAATGCGTCTTTCTTGTCTAAGTGGATTGTGATGACGCTCATCGGCTCTGGCATCTTGAGTGTGTTGTAGGCGTAGTGGGATGCCGCCATGAACTTGGCCAGGGATGGGCGACCAAGAATCCCATTATACGACAACGGAATCTTGACGGCGTCGAAAACAATCTTCGTCCTGTAGTTCAGTTCGTTGCCAAACGTCACCGGCAAAGTGATATTCCCCTTGGGTTGACCCCTTCCCGGATTGATCCCTTGAAACGTGCCGGTTTGCTTGAGATCTCCATCGGGAATCTGCAGCCTCTTGATCAAGTTCAAGCCGGCCCCACCATCAACCAGCATCTTTGTGACCTTGAGGTTGCGAATTGTTGGCGAGACCAACAATGCCAAGCACCCGACCGCAGTTGTGCGATCAGGGTGGTCCTCGGCATCAAAGAAGATGGGGCGTGTGTGACCACTTGAGTGGCTTCTGAGCTTCTATTATCGGCTCTGTTGCATTGATCTCACGCGCCCACTGCTTGAGTTAGCAATGAGAGGAGTACAAAGATGCGCCTCCATCAATGCACATGGCTTCGCATGCTTTCTGGAACTATTATTTGTTGGACTCCTCTTCATCCTCATCATCATCTTCATCTTCCTCCACTTTCTTGTCACGGCCTCGAGCAGGCTTCTCCTTCTGCAGCTTGGCCTTGCCGCGGCGACCTCCTCGCCCGCCACGACCCTTCTTGCCGGACCCTCCAGCACCGCCTTGGCCCTTCTCTTTGTCGCGCTTCTCGTATTCAGCCATTTGCTTTTCGGCAAGCTGCTCTACTTGCCGGCACTCCTGGAGATCATGGTCCATCGTGCGATGGATCTTGCAGTATGGCTTGCCGGAGCCCTCCGTCTTATCGCGTGCCACAGCCTCTTGACAACCAGCGCACCTGGCAATTTCCTTGCCGGAGCCCTCGGTCTTCGGCTTCTTGGCCGCATTGAGTTGCCGGAACCCTCAACTGCCATCACAGCCTTGCGCTTGCGCTTCCTGTTGCGCTTGCGGCCTTTGTTCTTCGGGGTCGATGCGCCATCGTCTTCGGAATCGACTTCGGCACCTGCATCTTCCCGGAAAAGTCTCCTCCCCTCTTCAGCACGCGCACACTTGTCGGCCAGAGCGTAAAGCTCGACAACATCCCTCACCTTGTTCATGGCCATCTCCTCCCACATCTTGCGATTGTGCACATTTGTGTGAAATGCAGCAATCATAACAACATGGTGGATGCCGGGAATGTTGCATTGCACATGACTGAATCTCTGGATATACTTGCAGAGAGACTCGCCACCTCTCTGCAGTAGAGGATGTAAATCACTGGGCTGGCCAGGAACCTTGTGGCTCCCGGTGAAAGCGCCAACTAACTCATGGCACAACTCCGACCAAGAAGAAATTGAGTTCTCCGACAAGTTCATCAACCACGATCTGACGTTGGTCTTGAATGCCAACGGAAAGTAGATGGCGAGGATCAAGCCGTCATGTCCCCCGACAGCCTGCACTTTGATAGTGTAGATGCCTAGGAACTCCGCCTAGTTCATCTTGCTGTCATATTTCTCCAGTAACTCCGGCTTGAAGCTCCGAGAAGAGGGCGTCGGACTTGCCGCAGCTCGCAAGTAAACGCTAGACAACCTATGATGCGGAGCATCCTAAGGTCATCCCCATGGACCCTTCATCGCCTCATCAAGTGCCCAAAGGACCAATGACTCGAGCCCGTGCGAGAGCTCTCGAGACCGAGGTGACTTCACTCCTTGCTCTAAACCCTTCCGATATACATGAGACATGGCTTCTACCCTCATCAGGAACTCTGTGCATACTCAGGTACTTGGATGAAGGCCACGGGACAGCTCTGCA
Organism: Secale cereale; assembly: GCA_902687465.1. Lineage (NCBI taxonomy): Eukaryota > Viridiplantae > Streptophyta > Magnoliopsida > Poales > Poaceae > Secale > Secale cereale. The sequence continues at coordinate 371,755,801 of LR738712.1, forward strand.
CATTGGTCAAGACGGCGAGTTCGACAAGTGCCAGGAACAAGAAGAAGGAAGGCTGAAGATGCTACAGGCATCGGACGACCGGCGACTTCCAGGCACCGGACGACAGGAAGCCACAGGACGTCCGGCCACTCCCAGACGACCGGACGACCGGAAGCCACCGGACGTCCGTGACAACGACCACAGAAGCTAAATAGCGGAAATCCGAGGGTTACCGGACGTCCGGTCCCTCCGGAACCTCCGGACGTCCGGTAACCAGCGGACGTCCGCCCCGACGGCGACCACTCGTGTAATATATACTCGTTGACTTCCCTCCCTTCGGGGCAGCTTTTGGATAGCTCATTTCAGACCTCTGTGGATTCTCTCCTACGAGACCGCGGCCTCTTCGGAGAAGATCCACCTCGGATTCAAGACCTCCACATCGGGGAAGATCCCAAGGGATATCAAGACCTCCTCCGGAAAAAGACTATCTGTGTACCACCGTCATTGACTATGGACCGTGTATCTCTATGTGTATCGTGGATCTAGCACTTGTGTGACCATCTTTGTGTTGATTTGTGTGTTTCCTCTCGTGTTTTTCCCCGTTTCCGCCTTGTGTTCTCCGTGTTCGTCGTGGGATACTCTCCAATCTTGAAAGATCTGCTGATTAGGGTTCCACCCTACATCATCTTGGTATCCAGAGCATAGGTTGATCACGATTTTGGAGCCCCACACCCTGTTTTCTAGCTTGTTTTTGTTGTGTTCTTCCCAATTTCGAAAATTCCCCACAAAAATAGCCCCAAAAAAAAAATTTATGATCTGTTGATTTGGCAAGATTTTGTTGACTTTGTTCCATGGATTTGCTGTGCCACGAGTGGATCTAGCTTTTCCCCACCTTTTTATCGTTTTTCTTCCGCGAATTCGGGCAAGTTTGACCAATTTGTCCACGGATCCCCCAACCCTAGCCCGACCTACCGGACGACCGACGTTTACCGGACGTCCGGCACCTCACGAGACACCGGACGTCCGCTAAACACCGGACGACCGGCACCCCGCCTACACAAACATTTCCCGGATTTCCGAAACTTCCGGACGTCCGACCCCTTCCGACAGACCGGACGACCGGTACCTACCGGACGTCCGACAGTCCCTGACGAAGCTGAACTTGTTCAGTTCCGTACCACTTTCCGCTACCACCTACCCTTCATCCCACCTTCCGCAACCACAATCACTTAACCGCTACGATTTGGAACATCTTGTCTCCCTTTGCCTTGGATACTTGAGTTGTGGTTTCACCGTTTCCTTGGATGTTTAGGCTACCCTGGAACGGCAAGACTTCGACAACACCACCGCTCAACTTCGGCAAGGACGGTAACATCGACGACACTTCGCTCATCCTACCTTGCAATTGCATTGTCAACCTATGAAACATCTTTGCGTAGCTTTCCCATTGAGACTAGCCATTTGAGTATTGCCGGGCCACGCCACTTGTGCACATTAGTGATAGTCATAGATACTTCATCTCATATCATCATATCTCCGTGTGCCACAAGAGTGATCCGCATACACAATAGCTACCTTGATCCGAGAAGCATTCATAAGTATCCAAAGAAAGAGCTCACAAGCTTTTAAGCAAAAGAGCCAACCAAAGCAAAAGGACAATAGCATCATACGCCTTGCATCAAAAGAGATCATACATCATAGCAACATAATCTTATGCTCAAGCATCGGCACATCATACACTCATAGCATACTTATGATAGTTAGTCGTTACGTTTTGCCTCTTGTAGGTCGTGCACAAGTGCGTATCCGCCTATTAAGCAATCGGTTAGCGTCTCTCTAGTGTTGTGCAACACGAGCATTTTCCGTGGTTTCCCACATTTTCGCTCACCCTTGGTTGCACAACCACATTTATCTATCCGTGCGTGTGTTCCGTGTGCTACTTTGCTAGTGATCTACTTGTTGCATGAGCAAATTGTGAACCATTTTCAACATCTTTGAGTCACTTTGACGATTGCATTGAATTTGTGACACATCCTAACCAAGCTCCTCTCAAAGCTTTACTTGTGTAGGTGTGAGAATCGACACGAAGTGGTACCAATAGTGCTATTTCCGGGTTACATTATTGAGTGATCATTGATCCATTTTCAACTTCGGTTAAGGTACATTTGGTATTGTCTTCTCCTTTCTCCCACTCACATACTTGCTTGTGATGATGGATAGGCCAAGTACATCTACCAACCCGATCTTCGACGATCCTCAAGAAGCGAACAACTACGTCACCAAACTACATCTCTTCGGTGTCCAACACGCTCTACATCAAGAGAGTGAAGCTATGCGCGAATACATTGGTCAAGTCGCCGAGGACGCGCGCCAATTTGAAGCAAGAGCAAAAGAGCAATTCGACATCATCAACACCAACATGTCTACTCAATTCAACGAGCTCCGGACTTTGATAGTCAACCGACGTTCTTCCTCAACATCATCTCAAAGACGAAGCCGCTCAAGTCGACATTCCGACTCCACGCAAGACTCAAGTACACCTACGTCCAACACTCTTCGTCAAGCCGCCCGTCAAGTTCGACATGACAACCGGCAGCCTCTTCATGACAAGAGTTCACAAGAGCTATTCGACGAGCAAGAAAGCCGACGTCGTCAAAACCAAGCTACACTTGAGCAAGCACAAGAACGGCAACGACTACGCCAACAACAACAAGAGCGAGCACGTCAACACCAAGAAGAACTAGATGCCGAGGCTAATCGCCAAGCACAACAACGTCGAGAAGCTCAAGCTATGGAGGCGCAACGAGCGTTACAAGATGCACATCGCAATGTGGCAGCCCGCACTCGACACACTCGTCAAGAAGAGGATTTCCTTCGTGATGAGATGCACGAGAGACGCCATCAAGTAAGAATGCAAGAAGAAGCTCCTCCTCAACAAGTACAACAAGCGCGGCAAGAGCAACGTGATAATGTCAACCGCCAACATCAAGACCGCCCTCCCAATAGGCAAGGAAACAATGACGAGCATCGCTATGGCAAGCTCAAATTCACCATGCCAAAGTTTTCCGGAAGCATTGATCCCGAAGACTATCTCTCATGGGCATTGAAGGTTGACAAGATCTTTCGCCTTCACAACTTCGATGAAGAGAAGAAGATCGCAATGGCATCCCTTGAGTTCCAAGACTATGTTCTCATTTGGTGGGAGCAAATCATAGAGAGAAGAGAAGCATCCCCGTCCCGGAACCACCTACGTCTTGGCGCTGCTCGTCGCGCACGACCTAAGATGGTTGTGGTGTGTGCGCCGGCGTGGGAGTCTTGGATGTTGCTGGGGCGTCCTTGGAGGTTGTTGCGCTGCCCATAGGCTTCGCAACTCCGTCCTCAGACGTAGCCGCAGCTAGATCCCTGCTCCTCATGCTCTGAACGAGGCCGCTCGTCTGGCTTGGATCGCCAGAACGTCGTGGATGTTGTTCTGCGCCTCCGCCGCCTCCTCTGCTTCCGCCAATATGCGTGGGCATCGATGTCGGTAGCTTGGACGTTGACTAAGCGCCCATTGTGGTGCCCTTCTTCTTGGGTGCCATGGTAACGAAGATGATGAAGCTGACACGTAGACTGCTGATTCAGGTTCGCGCACGCGGTCCCCTGCCTGGCTCGCCAAAGATGTCGTGCGTACGACGATCTATGGGACCAGCAAAGGCCCCTTTGCGGTTCGACTGTGAGGATCAACGTGCGCAAAGAGCAGAACCAGCAATCAACGCAAGTGTTTACCGAAGCGAAAACCCTACTCCTGCATTGATTGTATTTGATGTGTATGAGCTCAATTACAAGGAGCGCAGCTTGGCGGCAAGGTGAGCAGGAAGTAAAAGATGTCGACCTTTGTAGAAGTAACCATGGGCCTCCTTTTATAGATGAATGGATCACCAAAGTAGCAAAACAGTCTTAACATAAGGTAAATAGTGGCTACAGTGCGGAAAGTGTTGTTCTGAGCTGGAGCTCAGATGAGCTCGTTATCTTCATCGCCCGTTCACGTTTAGATTCGAGACGCTTCTTGTATATAAAGCTATATAGCAATGTCGTCTGTCTCGTATTTCTCCAAAAGCTTGCGACAGGCCCACCGTTGTCGGCTCTTAAATGCCAATGGTCGCCGTTAAAGACCCATCCGCACAGATGGCCATTTAACACCCGGGCCACGGCTCGATTGTTGTCCGTTCACGACCGCATATTTACTGCCGTCCAACCCCCTCCCACTTTCCACCGACCATCCTGGACTGACCGCCTCACCTGCCTCCCATCCTGCTCCCATCCTGCCTCTGCTGCCAGCCTTGGGTATCTATTTTCAAATGATTTGCCTTACTTGTGGTGCTGTGAGTAAACGTTCATACAAAAAAAATGTTAGGCTCCTGACTGTTGCTACAAGTTTTAGAATTGCTTGTGTTTGATTGGTCATTGATTGATTGATTTTTGGCAAATAACTGCATGTTACCAAACGGCGGGGATGAGCATTGATTCAATATATTTTTTTGACACATGTCCAAGCATCACCACCTCCATTGGGAACAGTTTAAATGCTCAACTGCACATCATTTGCATTACACATCTACGTTTAAGAAAATTCACGGGTACAATGAAGAGCTTACTACCAATTGTATTCCACAACATCAGCTAAAGACTAAACACCTAGTTCGAACAACACTATCATACCACTCGTGTTCCACTAAATGTGTCGGTAGAAGTGCAACTTTCAGATACAGATGGCATGAGAAGCACAACTTTCATACAGCAGATGCACTCGTACAGGACGTGTCCGAATTGTCCTTGTGACAGTGATCAGACACGTGTCGTGACCAAACAAGCCTCACCTAACTACCTTCCCGCTCGACACCTATTTGACAAGTGATGGGCTGGTCGTTGAGGTGTTGCAGTGGCATGGTAGTGGGGCTTGCCGGCACGGAACTTCCCAGCTCTTAGTTTGCTTGCCGGCAAGTAGCTTGTCGGCAACTCCAGCCTAGATCTTCTATACTTAGTACTACTTGATCATCTTCCTGGAGGTCTTCTTCATGGTTTTGTCAACCAAGTCTTGAGTCTTGTTTGTAGTAATCCTCCAGTAAGCCCTGTCGTCGGGAAGGCTACAACTGCCTGGTACACGAACACTATCCATACCCTGACACTTTGATCTTACACGATGGCCCCTCTCCCATGGTCACCGCCGCCGGCAAGCAACCTCTCTCCGTCTCCCCCTCCCTCTCTCTCAACCACACCATCAAACATCCAGCATCCAGCCCGGCATAGTGTGCACACAAGTTCCTCGTTTGCTCCTCTGCACGTGAGGCTGGATTAGTATTTCGTCACCACTGAAACAGAGGTATCCCTTGCCTTTCTTAGCTCAGCCCGAAACACATCTACCTCTCATTTCTCTTCTGAACCTGGCTGCAATGAGCATTGTTGGGTGACAGGCGGCCATCACAGACAACGGGTTTCGTAGAACTCTCCCCTAGCAATCGCCTGACTGAAGAAGAGCCGCATATGTGGGGAAGCAGGAAGTCGTAGGCAGCAGCTTGACAAAGAAATAAGCAGGCAGAGGATGGTCGATTGGGGTAGGGAAGAGTAAGGCAAAGGCAACAGCTTAAGAGAAAATAGCAGGGAAGAGGATGGCCGACGTGTAAGCCTAGTAAGGCTGGCTGCCGAGCAAAGAAGAAGGTGCGAGTTTCTGTTGTCTTGACCACTCCAGTGCTCCAGCCATATGTGAATTGCTTCTCATTAGGAACATGTATGTGCTCAAAGTGGATCTATCTGTATTTTATGTGCAGACCATCTATGCTAAATAAGCATTTGTAATTGGTGTTGCATAGATTGGAGCTTCGATATGTACATCTGGGCTAGCTACTTATGCTATGGTGCTTTCTTAAAAGATGAACTGCCAACGTTTGTCTGTATTTTAAGTGCAGACCATCTTGCTAAATAAGCTTTGTAATTGGTGTTGCACAGTTTGGAGCTTCAATATGTACATCTGGGCTAGCTACTTATGCTACGGTGCTTTCTTAGAAGATGAACTGCCAACGTATTGCTGCATCGGCTACATATGTCTTAGATAAACCATACATTATTACATGTACATCGTAGATGGTCAAGAAGACGTATAGTTGAAAAATACATTACATGGGCTGTTATATTTTCTTACCTAAAGAACAAATTTATTTTATGCAAGATAATCACCCTTTATAAGCAAGAAGTTATTTGAACCATATATTTCCATCCCATCCATCTAACCAAACACCAAGATTGTATCATTCCATTATATCTAATTATTAACTTTAGTTGTGTAAAGTACATCAAAAAGAACTTTAGTTGTGCAAGGTGATATTTAGAGAGAGTTGTCCCTCAACATAAGCTTGAGGTGGCTGACTTATGTTTTCCGATATGTGTCGAGCGGGATAAGCGTGCCAAAGTCGTCAGAACAAAGTCGTCAAAACGAAGTGGTGAAAGCTCAAGGGAGCGGCATCTCGGGCTTTTCAAGGCTTTCAATGCGAGGGTGGTTATCAAGGAGGGCCGTTGGAAGGGAGGAGGTGATGCAAACAATATGTTGATGAAGATGGCGACTTGCATTCCTAAGGTGGCTTCAGAGGAGTTTGGGGTACATAAAGATGATGGAACGATGATGTCCAAAAGGCAATTAAAGAGAAGAAAGACTGTTTCAGACGCCTACACCTGGATTGGAGTGCAGACAACATAGAGAAGTACAAGGTGGCAAAGAAGGCCGCAATGCAAGCTGTGAGTGAAGCAAGGGGTTGGACGTATGAGGACCTTTACCAGCGATTAGACACGAAGGAAGGCGAAAGGGACATCTATAAGACGGCCAAGATCTGAGAGAGAAAGACGAGGGATGTCAATCAAGTCAAATGCATCAATGACGGAGCAGATCAGCTCCTAGTGAACGACGAGGAAATCAAGCATAGATAGTGCGAGTACTTCGACAAGTTGTTCAATGAAGAGAATGAGAGATCAACCATTGAGCTGCACGACTCCTTTGATAATATCGGCAGGCGTTTTGTGCGACGAATCCAGGAGTTTGAGGTCAGAGAGGCTTCAAAGGGATGAAAGGAGGCAAGGCGATGGGCCCTAGTTATATCCCCATTTAAATGTGGAGAGGCCTCGGAGACATAACGATAGGACGGCTAATTAAGCTTTTCGGGCAAACAAGATGCCAGAAGAATGGAGGTAGGGTATATTAGTACCAATCTTTAAGAACAAGGGGGATGTTCAAAACTGTACTAACAACCATGGAATTAAGTTGATTTAAGCTGATGAGCAATACATTGAAGCTATGGGAGTCATTGAGCATCGCTTAAGAGGAATGGCAAACGTGACAAAAATTCAGTTTATTTCATACCTGGGAGGCCAATCATGAAAGTCATTTTCTTTATACGGCAACTTAGGAGAGATACAAGGAGCAAAAGAAGGACCTACATATGATGTTCATTGACTAAGATACCACAGAATGTCATGTGGCGGGCCTCGGAGAAACACAAAGTCTCAACAAGTACATTACCCTCATCAAGGACATGTACAATAATGTTGTGACAAGTGTTCGTACAAGTGATGGTACCACTGATGACTTTCCTATTAAAATAGAACTGCACCAAGGGTTGTCTTGAGCCCTTATCCTTTTGCCTTGGTAATGGATGAGTTCACAAGGGAAATTATTACCACGATACTATCACAATAGGGGGCTGCCAAACCATTTTTTAAATGTCGTTGATGTTTATCTGAGCAGGCCAAGGCATTGAGTGTGATAGGTTGTCCTGGCATATACATATGAGGATGTCGCAGTCCATCTGCGGAAGCGGCGCAGCAACGCGCATGAAATGCTTCTAGTTCCTTGCTATATCTTGTGATCCCCACACCTACGAAGGATGGGACATCACACAAAGACATGTTGGCAGTGATATTTCCTAAGAAGGCAAGTACATACAACATTTTGATGTGTTCAAGAAAAAAGATAGTAGTTCCTAAGAATCACATTAATAAAAGTACAGTCTGAAGCTGTCACAATTTTTATTGTGCATGTATATGATGGGATTTACACACCTCATAGCCAATCCAGACAACTGAAGCTATCACAGAGACCGCCAGTGCATTTGTAAACGTTCTGTATATATCCAATTTCACAGAACTCCTCCTTGCCTGATGAATAAGAATAAGAAAGGAGAAAGCTTCAGTAGCAACACAAATATACAGTTTTCTAAATCAGGACCCAACATGCTTGCTAATAAACTTTCAAGCAATTAATAAACTATCCATCTTGCCCTCTTTCTAGACAGACTTATTCCAGAATTGACTCCTCGTGGTGAATCCACGTTAAGCCACATCACGCCTTAAATAATCCATGAAAAAATTAGGAACTCGGATGGCTTAAGAAATAAACTATTACACATGGGCGGCCCATAACTGGGGGTTCACTTGTTGGAAGTGTATATGTAGATTGCCTAGCCCTTTCCATCAGTTCGGACTTTTGGTTGTGTTGGCTAGTGCATGAAGCTTAACATGGTATCAGCCTAAGGTCTTGAGTTCAATCCTGTCTTTCGCAATTTATCCAGAAACTGTTGCTGCCCCCCTATGTGTCCACGTATAGGGCTCTTGAGCCATATCTCTGAGTCTATTCATGTGTTGACTTATCGCGTCATACGTGAGAGGGGGCGTTGAAGTGTATATGTAGATTGCCTAGTCCTTTCCATCAGTTCGGACTTTTGGTTGTGTTGGCTAGTGCATGAAGCTTAACACTCACTAGACCTAAGTTAGATATGCCTCCTCATGGAATTGATAGTGCAACATTTTTACTTGAGTCACCAGGGAGTAACTAATAGTTTTCACAAACCAAACAGCAGAATAACATAATATGACTTTACAACATAAAATTAAATACTTTAAACATTACAGCAAATGTTCCTCACCTGTAGTTTCTCGAGAGTGCGGGAAAGAGAAGTGAAAATCCAAAGTATGAGAAAAGCATCCAAAAATGCATCAGGAAGGACAAGGAAAAGCTTTGCTTTGCCTGAGATGTCATTAATTGTTCCAACATTTTCTGAAATGTTCAGTAATTCAGAAGCCAGGAAATATGTAAGCCCAAGGAGTAAAACCTTGGAGGTGAGCCCTCCTAGAGTTGGGCGAACAACACCGTATCCCATTGATATAGAAAGGATCAGTAGACGGGAAATTGTTTTTCTGATGGCGCCAACAGTTACGACCCAAGTTGTAATTCCGACAGGTCGTACACCGCTGCTGTTGAAGTTTAAGTACTCAAAGTACCATAGTGTCATCTCAAACAGGCCAAGAGCAATTACTAGTGTGATCCAATTCTGTATTGGCAGTGTATCTCTCCAAAACCTTATGTAATTGCTAAACCAGACAACCATGACTAACAGATATGCCAGTGACATGAAAACATAAAATCTCATCAGAGGTGCCATTCGTCCCGGTAGGTACCCCCCAGGATTTCTCCAGATTGTCTTCCCACTCATAGCAAGGCCCCTTAGTTTTGGATCACAAGAAATGAAGAACAAGTTGTACATGCCTGTCTTTGTAATGCGAACTTCCTCGTCATCCAACTTCACTGAAAGGTGATTAGCACTGAAGTGTGTATCTACCACGACAGGCCAATCTGGATCATCAGAAGATGGCCTCCTGATTACTTCACCCTGCTTGCAGCCCTCTAATTTAGCAAGGTCAGGGGTGCAACAAATGGACCTCTGTCCACCATAGGCAGAACCTCCAATGTTATCCCTGTCAGCTGCTTCAAATAAAATAGCTTGCACCAAGCCTGTACTATGTGCCATTTTTGCATGTGATTCTGCCGATTCTGCGTTCCTCCAGAAAGTAACATTCACAAACCTGTAACAACATCCAGAAAGTAACATTCACAATCAGGTAACAATATCCAGCCATCTAGTTAACAACAAATTCCAAACCACTCTGCTTATCAAAAGAGCATACTACACTTGATTAGTAAGCTCACATCTACTAGTTTCAAAGCAGTTTACAAGCCTATTGGTAATCCAGAGAAGAAAAGAGTCAAAACACTAAAACGGAAAGAAATCTGTCAGTAAGAGTGCATATACTTCATCATGTTCATCTCACCAACATCATCTCAAACACGACACAGGCCAACACAGGCATCAATAACTCTCGAATTCTGTGCATAATGAACTGAAAATTACAATCCTAAATCCTGCACATGTAGGAATGGAATAAGATGCCACTGCAAACCCAACTAGAACAGGAAACCAATGCAAACATACAAATAGCCGCACGGTGAGAAGAATGTGGGTTGCAGGCTTGCAGCTTGCAGCTTGCAACTATTAGCAACCCAAATTTTTCTTGCGGCGCATGGGAGCAAGCTAAAATGCTTAATCCACGAGAAACCACGTCAAACTTGAATTAATTGTTAGTGAGCAAGCAAAGCAATGATAGAGCCGCTATTCACAGACCGTCCCAACGCAACGCATCACACAGAAAAGCACACACGTAGGCACCGCACCAGTTTCCGGAAGAAACAACAGCCATTGGGGTCCACTAACACAGGACGAGAAATAGGGGGTGGGGGGGGGGGAGTAGCCCTGGCCTTACTTGATGAAGGAGAAGGCGGGGACGGCGAGATCGGCCCCGTCGGCGACGATGCCCTCGCTGCCGCCGGAGAGGAGGAAAGCGTTCCCCACCTCGCGGAACGACTCGCTGCCGTAGGTGTGGATCGACGCCTCCACACGGCCCCACCACCCGCCGCCGGCGGCAAGCACGAGGGCCGCCAAGAGCGCGCCGAGGCGGAGGGGGTGGGGATCCATGGGAGGCGCCAGAGATCTCGAGACGAGGGCGAGCGGCGTTGTGGGTGTGGGGCGGTGGTGGTAGATCGGTCACTACGTTGTAGCTGCGCTGCTACTACTTCTCACCGGAAGCAGGCGGCGTGAGATCCGCCGTACAGCCGCGCGGGTAGTTTTACGGAGATGCTCAATATTTTATGAGTTTTGCAACTAGGGGAAGTATCAAGTGAAAACGTCTATTCAGTAAAAACTGAAAACTATCACTGTGGCCCAACGGATGAAGAACGCACGGTACAGATCGAATGTGGGAATATAACTAGCCACTTAACCATAGTTTTGCAGATAACCCCCTCGCCTTTACGTCCGAGCTTAGTAAAAAACTAGAAAAAGGAGAAAACAAATCGCGCGAGGGCGACTTGGAGGCGGCGGCGGCGATTTGACGGCGACTGACTGTGGCGCCGCTCCTCTAGCGACGGCGACTCGGAGGCCGTGCTAGATCCCTACGCGATGTGAACCAGCACTGCCTACACGCGCTGGTGGCGGCAGCGGTAGCACCACGCATCGGCGACTCGACGACGCCCTCCGTGATGCCCCAGCGCCACGGCGACCTTCGCGGCCCAGCGGCCCAGCGAGCTAGCGCTGCCCCCAGGCGACCTGGTGCTGGTCCACACGAGGGGGACCCGGCGGCCACGGTGCTGCCTCCCTGCGACGGCGACCCAGCGACTTGGTTGTCCATGGAAGCTGCAGTTCCGCTGTACAGAGTAGAAACGTAGGTGTTTTGGTGTAACTGACTGATGAATTGGATGTACAGATAAGTACTTGGTGTTTTGCTGCAGCTGAATGAAAGTGGATGTACAGAAAATACTTGAATGGATGTGCTTATACAGGAAATCTTTGCTCTTTCGCTATTGCTGTACATACTGAAATTTTAGATTTACAGAATAAATGTGAACTTGTTCCAGAAATATGATGATTTGTCTATGAAAAGAGAAATAATATTAATCTGAAGAACTTTTCTATGGAAAGAGAAATACTACTAATTTAAAGAACTGATGCTTGCAATGTACAAAACCATCCAACAAAAAGGCATAGCTCTTGTCACTATCTATGGTGATCTGAACTTTCTGCAGTATTGTGTGTAACAAATTTAGGACAGAGGGAGCTCTCACTCAGATGAGTTTATTTGATTAATTAGATGGTCCATGCCATCAACAATTGCACTATTGACTGGCTGTCTATTGTCTGCCTCACAAGACAACAACATCTGTTAAAAGTGAGGCATGTACTAGTTATAAAAGCAAGAGCACTCAGCATTACCCCTGTTTAGTTAACTGATAAAACCAACAACACTCAACATTGCCTTTGTACCACCAGTACTGTTTACCACAAGGCATATCTGATAAAATCAACAACACTCAACATTGCCCTTGCTAATTCATGGACATAAGCACGCACTGATTTCAACATCACTTCTATGCAATAAACTGGAGCGAACAACGTGCCATGAGACACAAAATTCTGGCACTAGCTACGAACGAAATTCCACCATGGCCATTTTGATGAATATTCAAACATAAACATTCTGAAGAACTATGATATTCAGTAATACAATATTCATGCATAAATGTCCAGAAATAAAATGATAATCTCCTAGCAAAATGTAAGCAGAATGGTCATCTAAAATTAGCACATCAGCTTGAACACCAAGTTGTTGTTCTGAAATGCATCATAAGATTTCAGAAAATGAGAAGATTGATCGAGCTTGAACAACACCTGCAGTTTGACAAAAAAACAGATAAGTTTGTGTGTGTCTATACATTTCTGAAAGGAAAAATAATTGCACGGGTATCAAAGTACCAGAAGTTTTCTTAGTTGTTGTTTGGGCAATTACGGCTATCATGGAAGCCAACCTGCTTACACTTCTTGCATGTTCTAGGCACTTTCATTTTCGGTCCAGCAACATTTTTCTTCCCCTCTCCATCCATATTTTTCTTCCCTTCTCCCTTCTTATTTTGATGCCCACCCTTGTCTAAGTGCCCCTTAATTCTTTTGCATCTCCCTTTTGTATGGATGTCAGTTGGTGGATGAATTTCAACTTGATTAGGGATAGTACAACCAATATATGCCTCAAACTCATCTTGCCTACTAGGATTATTGGCAACAACCCTTTCAGACACATTTCTTTTCATGTCAATGAGCATGTTTCTTAAAGCTTCCAATTCTTCAGGAGATTGTTCAGCCAACCTAATTGTGTCATCCACTACTTGGTGTATCTCAGAAACCATTTTCCGCTTTGCCAGATCTAAGGAACTACTTTCATTCTCTTCAAGTAAGTTGCCGTAGCTATCATATAGTACCCTCCTGTTAACGGTTTTCTTCCACCTATCTAGAATACAATGGCTAGGGAGCTCATTCATCTTTGCACCTCTCAGAACAACGATGATATGTCGGCATGGAATTCCACGTGTCTGAAATAACATGCAAGAGCAATGAGCACTCATGGATGTTGTGTTAAATTGAACTTCTCGAGACTTCGAAGAGCGGTCACCACCTATGATGGTGGTTCTCACATCACCTTCTTGTGATATGCTTTCAATCAAGCAATGATCTCTAGCTGCACGCACCTCCTTCTGAAAATATTTGAAAACCTCATGGGTGAAAACCAGACTAGCATGCTTCTCAATCTCCCAAGATGTAATCAATGGAGGCATAGAATTGAGGCACTCATGGTCAGCCTTGAGTTCATTCTGACGTTGTTCTTCTAGGGCTGTACCAATCCTAATCCAAAACTCCACCAAAGCATGTTTGTAGCCAATAAAGTGATTGAAAAACGAGTTAGCACTCTCTGACCTTGAAGTGGTTCTTAGAGTCTCACCCAAAAACACACCTCTGAAGTAGGCTGGTATCCATGATTCACGAAGTTCGTATCTCCTGGCAAACCATGTGTTTTCCTCAAGCCCAAATTCACAAATCAATGAAGACCATTTTGCCTCAAATTCAGCTGGGTTTTCAGAGCCCCATACACATGAGTTAATTGTACTATAGAAATGTTCATCCTCTCTCAATGGAGGGCCAACCTTTTCTGGAAGCTTTCTCATTATGTGCCACATGCATAACCTATGGATAGTATTTGGCATTATCTGTTCAATTGCAACCTTCATGCTTTGGTCTTCATCAGTTACTATAAGCCTTGGTGCTGCCCCGTCCATTGCTTTCAAGAACGTTTGAAATACCCATTCATATGACTCTATCTTCTCATCTGCAATCAAGGCGGCACCATAAAAAACAGATCCCATGTGGTGGTTTATTCCTGTGAATGGGCAAAAAATCATGTTGTACTGGTTGGTGCTATATGTAGAGTCGAAGGACACCATTTCTCCAAACAAAGCATAATTCTTTCTACAAAAAGCATCAGCCCAAAATACATGTGTCAGACATTTTTTATCATCAAGAACATACTCGAAGAAGAACCCTGGGTTGATTTTCTTCCTCTTCTTGAGGTTGTCAATGAACATTTGAGCATCTGAATCCTTGAAAGTACTTCTCATGTCACGATGATAATTTTGCAGGTCTCTTTTTGTGCACCCCACGAACTCAAATCCACCCTCACCAACACGAAGCAACCGAAACGCCCCTGATGTACCAATGCTAGCTGCATGACATGTGAATAATGTGCCCTTGGCCTTCTCACTAACTTTTCTGTTAGACTTGATTAAATGTTGCTTTCTAGGTGTGACAAAATCATGGGTGTGTTCTTCATGAAAATGTGATACTGAGTATTTGCCATCCTTCATATGCTTCACAGTTATCATGGCCTCACAACCACATCTAGTGATCTTTCTTGCATGTGTTCTTTTCTTCTCTCCATTCAAATTCGTCCTGGGTTCATCCGCCTTCTCTGTTCGGAATCCTGATTTTGAACAAAGGAAACGCCTCCAGACTATCACATTATCTACAGCCTTCTTCTGTCCAATTCGAACTGAAAATCCAACATTGTGTGCATAAGCCTTGTAAAACTCCTCGACAACTTCCATACTGTCAAATGTCATTCCTACAGCTGGCTTCAGGTTCTCATCGCATTTGGGTGTACATGATGAACTCTAAAAATTGAACACCCATTAGTCATACAAGTTAGTAATTGTTAGAGGCATTTGACTAAGTTGTGGTGATAATGATACTCACACAAACTGGGACATCCGTGGCTCTTTTTTTGGGTGTCCGAAAGCCATCCAAATTGATGGGGGGAGGATGTATTATATCATGGCTTACTCCTTCATCGCAATTATGGTTTTCAAAAACCAAATTACCACCAAGCTAACAAAAGTAACCATGCCATTAGCATGATCAGTTCGTATCAATGGAGGAAGAAAATAAACCATAAAAAAATCATTGCTTACCGCGGAGGCCGGCGGAGGACTCGTGCTGCTGGACAGCACTGACAGAGGGTCTGGAATGACAGCCGACGGAGTGATCGCGCTGCTGGATGGGGCTAACGGAGGACGGGGGATCATGGCCGCCGGAGCGCTCGCGCTGCTGGACAGTGCCAACGGAGGACGGGGGATCATGGCCGGCGAAGCGCTCGCGCTGCTGTATGGGGCCAACGGAGGACGGGGGATCATGGCCGCCGGAGCGCTCGCGCTACTGGACGGGGCCGGCAGTGGGCTGACGATCACGGGCGGCGGAGCGCTCACGCTGTTGGACGGTGCCGACGGAGGACTAGCACTAGTGTACATGGTCGATGGAGGACGAGGAAGAGGGCTCAAGGACTGAGCCGTTGGAGAGCTAGGGCACATGGCGATCTGCACATGACGAGGCTCCATGGCGGCCTCCAAGTCGCAGTCCAGTCGCCGCCGCCAAGGCGCCCTCGCGTGTGTCGAGATTCGTTTTGCTTTTTTTTTCTTGTTCGCTAAATCTTTCACAAGGCAGAACGTAAGCGCAGGGGTTATGTGCAAAACAATTGTTAAGTGGATGGTTATATTCCCACCTCCGATCTCTGCTGTACATCCTCGATCCGATGGGCTAGGAAGATAGTTTTCAGTTTTTACTGATCAAGCGTTTTCACTTGATACTTCGCCTTGCAACTAAATGTCATCTTCGGTCTTCAGACAGACTGTGTCAAGTCTAGTGACTCGTATCACCCGGTAAGGGCCTTCCTACGTCGACATTAACTTGTTTGTACACTTGGCCGACTAAACGCGTCGAAGGACAAGTTTGTCTTCCTCAAAACACCGGGCACAAACCATGTGGCTGTGATAGCGACGCAGGGCTTGCTGATAGCATGCAGCACGCGTAGCGGCCCATGGACGGTTCTCCTCGAATAGCACAGTGTCGTCACGCCAGTGTTCATCTTGCATGATTTCATCGTAGGCAAGCACTCGAGGAGACCCGTAAATGAGTTCCGTGGGGATAATTGTTTCTGCCTCATAGACTAGGGGGAAGAGAGTCTGCCCGGTAGCTCGATTTGGTGTTGTTCTGAGAGACCAAAGAACTACCGGGAGCTCATCAATCCATCTTGAGACCTCGAAGCACTTCAGCGTTCGTCCTCTCAGCTTGTCCATTGCTTCTGGGATGTGCCACATAATCAAATAAGATTTTGCTTCCGAGGGCATGAACATATTGCATGAAGACTCGGCTCGTGAATTGGGTGTCGTTGTCGATGATGATCTGTATCAGGACCCCGAAGCGACACACCAATTTTTTCAAGAACTTGATAGGTGAATCAGCAATCAACTTTCCCCCGAGCTCGGTGAAGAAGACGGGGAAAGAGGCGAGCACATAGGTGGCTGGTTTTATTTGAAAAAATAACCTATTACTAGTGGGCAAATACAATTAAAAAAGTGAATTCGGTTAAATTTAATTTTGTGATTTCACTTAGATTAAATTAGGACGATAAAACTGAACCTAATCGCAACTCACTCGTGCATTTGAAGATTTTGCCCATTAGATTGACAATCTAGGTCGCCCTCACCATTCGATCTTCAGCTTCTCGTGAACTAGGCCACTAACCAAAGGGGCAACTACTTCGGTGGAAATTTTGAAGGTTTGTCGTGCATTTGGACCTTATGCCACAAAATCCTAATTAGGCCGATCGCTCGGAAGAAAAAGAAAAGAAGAAAAAAAATTCCTTCCTCTCTCACGACCATAGCGATGTACTGTTGATGTCTTCCTACTCTTGCTGTCGCGCTTAGGATCTAAGATGGAATGGAGGTCGGTCGATGAAGAAAATATAAGAACTTTCAGATACGAATACATTGGGAAAGAGTCGGAAGAAAAGAAAAAGGAAAGAAAAACCTTCCTTCCTCTCTCACGGCCATGGGATGCGCCGCCGCTGCCTTCCTACTCTTTTTTTTTTGACAAAAAGACTGTAAGGGAGTCCACTAAGTATAATTGGTGCAACAAATCCAAATTGCAAGTACCATGCCTTGAACTTGGGTGGGTGGGAAGGCATAACCCTTTTCCATCACCAGGCTATGCCTTAGTCTGTCCTTCCTACTCTTGTTGTCGCGCTTAGGATCTAGGATGGAATGGAGGTTGGATGATGAAGATAATATAAGAACTTTCATATACGCATACATGTGGGAGAGAGTGGATTCCTTACTTGAATAAGTGAAGAACTCGTGGAAGAAGGAAGGGTCAGCTAGAAACTTGAATGACGTGGATAAAAAACTTTTGAACATGCAGCGTGACCTAAGGGGATGAGAAAATAAGGATTTTGGTTCAGTCCTTCATAGAACCAGGGTATTAGAGAAGAAACTATATCGGTTATGGTGCTCTATACCTTCAGCCCAACGATAGATGGAAATTTGCAGTGTCAAAGGAGTTAGATGAACTTCTTTTCAGAGAGGAGATGATGTGTCTTGATAACCCACAAGTGCAGGGAATCGCAAGAATTTTCAAGGGTAGAGTATTCAACCCAAAATTATTGATTCGACACAAGGGGAGCCAAAAAATACTTGTAGGTATTAGCAGTTGAGTTGTTAATTCAACCACACCTGGAAACTTAATATTTGCAGCAAGGTGATCAGTAGTATGGTAGTTTGTTAATAGCGATAACAATAGCAATAATAACAGTAACAGTAGCAGAAACAGTAGCAGTTTGTAGTGATTGTAACGGCAGCAACGGCAAAAGTGACTTAGTAAAGATTAATATATGAGAAGCGTAGGCATTGGATCGGTGATGGATAATTGCGTTGGATGATATTCATCGTGTAGCAGTTATAATTGTAAGTGCATCTAGTGCCACCCCTAGTTGGTTTTGGAGTATTGATGACAAACCTGGTTGAGGGACTAATGTGTTTGTGAGAATTGCAGGATAACACATGTAGTAGTCCCTCATTGATTCGGTTTACCTACCGGAGATGACCCCTAAAAATGTATGAAGACATTGACAACAGTGGTGGTACATGAAGATAATCTTATTGAAGACTATGACAAGAGAAGACATTGTGTGAAGACTATGGAGCGAGAAGACTTAGATGTTTCGTTGTTTTCTTTTCTTCTTTGTTGAGTCATAGGAACTACCGTACTGTTAAGTGGGGTCCAAGTGAACTAAGTCAGAGTGACTGAAGTGATGCTCAACCAAATCCTATGTCTTCGAGCGAAGACAATAAGAGCAAATCTTATCCAGAGCTGGATGAGTCAGCTTTACTTGTAGCCCAGGTAAAGTTGCCGTGTGAGTGTTTGAAATTTGACCGTTGGAACACGTGTCAGTTCCCTAGTGACCCAGGGTCACTTCGGACAAATCAGGTCGGGTTGCCCAGTGGCTATAAATAGCCCACCCCCTACACCATAAATGGTGGCTGCTCAGAGTTATTGCACGGCTTTTGTCGTCTGAGAGCAACCCACCTCCGAAACATTTGAGAGAGAGATCCTTGCGAGGACAAAGCCAAAACACCCACAACCAAAGAGTGTTAGGCATCACTGAAGTCTTTCTGTGTGTGTGACCTGAAGACTTATTACACTTAAGGAATGTATTTCCTCCAGCCGGTTAGGCGTCGCGTTCTGAGCATCCAAGAGTCATTGTGGATCGCCGGTGAACAAAGTCTGTGAAGGTTTGGAAGTCTACCTTGAAGACTTACCAGAGTGATTGGGCGAGGACTAGGTGTCCTTAGCTCAAGGGGAATAAGGTGAAGACGCGGTCTTCTGAGTTAAATCTCAGCCTCCCTAACCAGACGTACAGTTGTCATAGCAACTAGAACTGGTCTAACAAATCACTGTATTCCCCGAGCTACTGGTTCTATCATTTCCTTTCCCTTTACTTATTGTCTTATGTTGTGAAGTTATTGCCTGCCTGCCTTATCTGATGGACTTCACTGTGCGACTACGTGTTCTGATTGGCTTCATTCCTTCTTCCATCTTGATCCTTACTGCCTAGCTGCTATTAGTCTTCATGCTTTCACTTTATTGAATACCTGACTATGGCTTATCTAGTGTAGTCTACCTTCCGCTGCATATAAATAGGATTGGATTTATCCTTTGTCTTCGAAACTTCCATGTTTTGAAGCATTTCATAAAAATCGCCTATTCACCCCCCTCTAGTCGATGTACTGCACTTTCAGTTGGTATCAGAGTGAGGTACTCCCTTGTTCTGTGTGATTCGGT
Source organism: Secale cereale (assembly GCA_902687465.1). NCBI lineage: Eukaryota > Viridiplantae > Streptophyta > Magnoliopsida > Poales > Poaceae > Secale > Secale cereale. The sequence goes on from LR738712.1 coordinate 371,775,186, forward strand.
TTAACCACATGGAGTTTTAGCTATGTCGACTGCAGGGATAATCAAAGTCTCCGATGCGTGCCCCGTCTTCGATGGCACCGAATATCCCTACTGGAAGAACAAGATGCGCATGCGCCTTGAAGCTATTGACATGGACCTCTGGTTTGTCATCAAGAACGGCGTTCCCAAGACTGGTGAAGGTATCACCCCTGCTGATGTCAAGAGGCTCGTTCAACTAGACTCAACGGCCAAGAACATCATCTGTGGTCATCTGACCAAAGTACAGTATGGTCGTGTAAGTGCCCTGGAAACGTCAAAGGAAGTCTGGACTGGCTCTCAAAGGTCAATGAAGGAGTATCAACCCATAGAGATCAAAGGATCAGTGTCCTCCGCAATCTTTTCAATCGCTTCAAGAGACATGACAATGAGAATGTCCAGCACACATTCGATCGTCTCAGTGACATCACAAATGAGCTTCAGGCACTTGGCGCCACTGAGATCACCAAGCATGAAATCGTCAAGACCCTCCTGAGATCACTCGACAGATCATTTGATATCCTTGCCCTGATGATTCAAGAACGCCCTGACTTCAAGACTCTCGATCCGTCTGACATACTTGAGAGGCTCAACACACATGAGTTCCAGCTATCTGAGAAAAGTGACATCTATGGTCCCAACTATGGCCGATCTCGCGCCTTGAAGGCAAAGGCTGTTTCTTCATCTGAAGAAGAATCTGATTGCAGTTCTGATGATCCTGAAGACATTGGAAAGGAGCTTGCCATGCTTGTGAAGAAGTTTCAAAAATTCACTAGGAAGAAAGGCTTCAGAAAGTCTTCACGATCCAGCTCAAGAAATGATGAAACTTCTACCCGTGACTACAAGAAGAGAACTTGTCATAAGTGCAAGAAACCTGGTCACTACATCTTTGAGTGTCCTCGGTGGGACAATGAGAAGAAGAAGAAGAAGAGCAAGGAATATGATTCTGATGACAAGAAAAAGAAGAAATACTCAAAGTCTTCTTCCAAGTCTTCATCAAAGTATTCATCACACAAGAAGAATTCATCTGGCAAGGCTCGTGCGTTTGTTGGCAAGGAGATGGATTCAGATGAGGAGTCTGCTTCAGAAGAAGCGGAGGTGGAGTCTAAGGATGAGTCTGATTCTGGTGCTGCAAGTCTAGCTCTAGCCACAACCTACGTTGCCAAGTCTATCTTCAACACTAAAGACAATGGCCCCTTCTCCAACATTGATGATGAGGACGACGACTCTGCTCCCACCTACTGCTTCATGGCACGCGGTGCCAAGGTAAAATCATGTGATGCTTACTTTCAAACATCCAGTGAAGATGACTCTGATTGTGAATCAAAACCTAGCTACAAAACACTTGCTAAAATTGCCACTGAACACCAGGAAGCTATGGAACATATTCAAAAACTATTAGACAAAAGCGATGACCTGTTGGACGCGAAAATGACCCGTTCTCAATCCTTAATTGAAGACATAAAAAATCTTCATGTTAAGTACGAGGAACTTGAAGGTCTTTATGAATCGCCCTCAAAAACTCATGAAAAGCTTTCCCACGATTACCTTCAAAGGAAGCGAGAACTTGAGAAATTGAAAGTGGCTCATGAAGATCTTCAAAAAGAAAATGAGTCACTCCGCGCGCAACTGATCAGCTCCACTCAGGAAGAATTTGAACCACCATGTCTAAAATGCATTGAGCGTGATAACGCTACATCTGTTGCTGAATGTTCTACTGCTGCCAGTGTTGCAATATCTTCAACTACTGATGTGGTAACTAACCACTCTGCTGAGGATACCACTACTATTGCTGATGAAAATGCTAGGTTGAAGACTTTGCTTGAAACAAGGATGTACAAAAGCCTCAAAGGGCATCAGACTCTATGTGTTGTCCTCAAAAAGCAGATACTGAACCGAAACCCTAGGAAAGAGGGTGTTGGGTTCGACAGGAAAATGAATGTTGATGGTTCATACTGGAAGCCTGAGCAGTATCCCAAAACCACATGGGTTGCTGCAAAGGAACCTTCAGTGGATCCATCTACCCTATCTGGCTTCACTTGTGCTAATCCTATTATCATTGATGAATCCTTTGATGCAAACTATAAACTGTTTAAGAATCAAAATGGTGAAGTGTTTGCCAGGTATATTGGTACTAACTGCAGGAATGAGCCACCTATGAAGAAGATTTGGGTACCCAAAGGTTGTCTTGAGAAACTTCCAGCAAATGTTATCATGACACCACCTGGGAAGAAGACAAACCCCAGACCAAAGGCTTCGTATGGTCCTAAGGCTTCATAAAGACAAAGGACTCACCTGAGTCACCCTAATGCCAATGTTTTGCAGGGAAATCATACTCAGACCCATGAATATGAGCGTGTTTCCTCAACCCGCTATATTCATAAAACAAAGAATATTTTTGCTTATTCTTATGAATATTATTCTCCACCTGCAAGACTATTTGCTAGGGCTCCAAAGCCAAAATTCCCAGATGTTGCTCTTAGACTCATTGCTTCTAAGACACCCCTGAAGATGTGGGTGGTTAAGAAGAACTGACTTTCTCTTGCAGGAAAAGGTCTCCAGCCGCAAATCAAAGGCGTCTGATGCTATTGCTGGGGACCTAAAACACTTGTATGGCACAAGATCAAATGCCCAAATGGTTTACTATCCATTCTGCTCATGAATCACGTGCTAATCATCTTATCAGTCCTAACTTGGATCTAAGCTTTCATAATCCACTTGTACGTCAAATGTTTATGCTTCACAATGGCTTTTGGTGAAGCCTATCCTCCTAACTGCATTATAGGGAGTGACACCAAAGTCTTCAGAATGGATTATGGACAGTGGATGCACAAATCATAAGACTGGAGATCGAAGTCTTCTTATGGACTCAACCTTACGTCCATCCAACAAGAGTCACATCACATTTGCTGATACTGGCAAAAGCAAAGTGTTGGGTCTAGGTAGAATTGCAATCTCAAGGGATCAACACATGGATAAAGTCATGCTTGTTGAATCTCTTAGTTTCAACTTAATGTCTGTCTCAATGCTTTGTGACTTAAACATGATTGTGATATTTGATAAATTTCGTTGCCTTGTACTAATGGAGTCTGACAAGTCTCTAGTATTTGAAGGATACATAAAAGGTGATCTGTATATGGTAGATTTCTCAGCTGGACCGCAGATGGCCGTATGTCTTCTAGCAAAAGCTTCAGAGTGCTGGCTCTGGCATCGTAGGCTAGGACATGCCGGCATGAGGAACTTGCACACTCTCGCAAAGAAGAAGCACGTCGTAGGCATCGAGGTCGTCAAGTTCAAGAAAGATCATCTATGTGGTGCGTGTGAAGCTGGGAAGATGACTAGGGCTGAGCATCCCTCGAAGACAGTCATGACGACATCCAAACCCTTCGAGCTGCTTCACATGGACTTATTTGGCCCTACTCACTACTCCATGTTCTCTACCACAGCTTGTCTCTATGGCTTCGTCATTGTTGATGATTATTCAAGATACACATGGGTGCACATAATTCTCTACAAGACTGAAGTGCAAGATGTCTTCAGACGCTTCGCCAATCGTGCCATGAACAACTATGGCATCAAGATCAAGCATATTAGAAGTGACAATGGCACTGAGTTCAAGAACACCGGCCTTGATCTTTATCTGGATACAATGGGGATCACCCATGAGTTCTCAGCCCCGTACACACCTCAGCAGAATGGCATCGTTGAGCGCAAGAACATAACCCTAATTGAGATGGCTCGAACGATGCTCGATGAATACAAGACACCAAGAAGGTTCTGGCCCGAAGCTATTGACACTGCATGCCATATCATCAACCGTGTTTATCTTCACAAGCTTTTGAAGAAAACGTCATATGAACTTCTCACTGGAAAGAAGCCAAATGTAAGTTACTTCAGAGTATTTGGAGCTAGGTGCTGGATCAAGGATCCACATCACAAGTCAAAGTTTGCACCAAAAGCACATGAAGGCTTCATGCTCGGATATGGAAAAGACTCACACTCCTACAGAGTCTTCAACATCTTTCTCTATAAAGTTGTTGAAACTGTGGATGTGCGGTTTGATGAAACAAATGGTTCACAAAGAGAGTTCCTGCCAAATGTGCTAGATGAGGCTTCACCAAATGAATCTATCAAGCTAATGGGAACCGGTGAGATCATGGCCTCTGAAGCACATCCTGACGAGGAACTCATCATTTCTGCTCCAAATCAACCTGACGACAATGCTAAGCCTGAAGACAACCCTCCTGATGACGACAATGTACAACAAGAGCAAAATCTTCGTCCAGCTCATCCTCGTGTTGCAAATGAAGTACAAGTTGAGAAGATAATTGACAGCATAAATGCACCTGGTCCACTGTAACGCCCCGGACACACCCGCCGGTGGTCGTTACTCCTGGCGGGATCTAGACTGGCCTCACATATCAATACTAGTCTTTTCTGCGCACTTTGTCCTCACTCGTGCGCACCCGGGAGCAACTTCCCGGTCGGTCACCCATCCTGAAACTACTCCAAGCTGAGCACGCTTAACTTTGGAGTTCTATCCGAATGGGCTCCCGGAAAAGAAGGAATTCCGAGTAGTCTATCATCCCTAATAAGCCAGGCCATCACATACACCCTCACTCAGAGGAACCGACGTCCTCGTCGGGCCACAGGAACGTTCCCTCTTGGCACAACCGTCTGTGCTTCCAGGACAGCACATGTGCCATACCGTGTGCCACGACGGGTCACAAACGTCATGCACAACATGACTGCAAACTGTCTGCAAACATCCGTGTAACCGCAAGGGTCGGCTCTGATACCAACTTGTAACGCCCCGGACACACCCGCCGGTGGTCGTTACTCCTGGCGGGATCTAGACTGGCCTCACATATCAATACTAGTCTTTTCTGCGCACTTTGTCCTCACTCGTGCGCACCCGGGAGCAACTTCTCGGTCGGTCACCCATCCTGAAACTACTCCAAGCTGAGCACGCTTAACTTTGGAGTTCTATCCGAATGGGCTCCCGGAAAAGAAGGAATTCCTTATTGATATGAGTAGTCTATCATCCCTAATAAGCCAGGCCATCACATCCACTTACTCGTTCAAGAGCAACATAGCTTGCAAATTTCTGTGGGCACTTTGCTTTTGTCTCAATATCTGAAACCAAGAAAGTTGCTGAAGCTTTTATGGAACCCGAATGGATTCAAGCAATGCAAGAAGAGCTTCAACAGTTTGAGCTGAACACGTGTGGGAACTTGTCAAGCGTCCTGACCCTCGCAAGCACAACATAATAGGCACAAAATGGATTTACCGCAACAAGCAAGATGAGCATGGTCAAGTTGTCAGAAACAAAGCTCGTCTCGTTGCTCAAGGATACACTCAAGTTGAAGGGATTGACTTCGATGAAACATTTGCTCGTGTGGCTAGACTTGAAGCTATTCGTATACTGCTAGCCTATGCAAATCATCACAACATACTTCTATATCAAATGGATGTAAAGAGTGCCTTTCTCAATGGAAGGACTGAAGAAGAGGTGTATGTTGCACAACCACCTGGCTTTGAAGATGCAAAACGTCCTGATATGGTATACAAACTCAACAAGGCACTGTATGGCCTCAAACAAGCGCCTCGTGCTTGGTATGACACACTCAAAGACTTCCTGAAGAGCAAAGGCTTCAAACCTGGATCCCTAGATCCCACACTCTTCACGAAGACATATGATGATGAACTGTTTGTCTGCCAAATCTATATGGATGACATTATCTTCGGCTGCACTGACAAAAGATACAGTGATGAGTTTGGTCACATGATGCAAGAGCAATATCAGATGTCCATGATGGGTGAGCTGAAGTTCTTCCTTGGTCTTCAAATTCGTCAGCAAAGCAACGGCATCTTCATATCTCAAGAGAAGTACCTTAAAGACTGCCTGAAGAAGTTTGGAATGCAAGACTACAAAGGGTACTCGAGGCCTATGCCAGCTAAACACCATCTGGGTCCCGACGCAAATGGTAAAGAGTTCGATCAAAAGGTATACCGCTCCATGATTGGTTCTTTGCTTTATTTATGTGCATCTAGGACATATATCATGCTTAGTGTTTGCATGTGTGCTCGATATCAAGCGGCACCAAAGGAGTCGCATCACTTAGCTATGAAGCGAATACTTCGATATTTGGCTTACACCCCAACACTAGGATTATGGTATCCAAAGGGCTCAGAGTTTGATCTAGTTGGATTCTCAGATGCTGATTATGCTGGTGACAAAGTTGATCGCAAGTCTACATCAGGCACATGTCACTTTCTAGGACGATCTCTTGTTTGTTGGTCTTCAAAGAAGCAGAACTGTGTATCACTCTCCACTGCTGAATCTGAATACATTGCTGCTGGATCTTGCCGCGCTCAGCTTCTCTGGATGAAGCAAACACTCAAGGACTATGGTGTCCATCTGAAGCATGTGCCACTCTACTGCGACAATGAAAGTGACATCAAGATTGCCAACAACCCAGTTCAGCACTCGAAGACAACGCACATTGAAATCCGTCATCACTTCTCAGAGATCATGTCATGAAGGAAGATATTGATATCATACACGTCAACACTGAAGAGCAACTGGCAGATATCTTCACAAAGCCCTTGGATGAGAAAAGGTTTTGCAAGTTGCGGTGTGAGCTAAATATCTTAAAATCCTGAAATGTCCTGTAATCAGGCACACATCCTAACACTTATGCATATTGATGACTTAGATGTGCAACACACGAAGTAAAGTATATCTTCAATCGATGAAGACTTACATGTGAATACATTAACGCGGAATTTGACTTCGGAGCGCCACGATAATTGTGCGCCGTGTCTGGGTCTAATACTTCCTATACGGTGGGTAACGCCACCACCAAATCTTTGTTTTTGAAGTGTTTCTCGTGGCGTTACATTTGCAAAGTCTTCACACTTGGTTTATCTTCATAGAGTATATATATATATATATATATATATATATATATATATATATATATATATATATATATATATATATATATATATATATATATATCCTCTACAGCATTCACTTATAGCTATGCCTTCTTATTTGAATCTTTCGAACTAAGTGAATGTGATCGGACCCTAACCTCTCTATGCTCTCTCATCTCAAACTCTGTCTGTCCAAGTCATATGCATTCTGTTGGAACTGTCGAATATCTTCTCTGCGTCCTTGTCAGCAGAAGATACGGAGACAAACTTTAAATCTAATTTTAATGCTCCATCCTTTATGCCTAAAACCCGGAGAAGCCGGAACAACCACTCCAACAGTCGTGGCGTACGTGGGATCGTGGAACAACTCCCAATTTTACATGTTCGCCATGTGTCCCTCGGATGTGAACCGCCAAGGGCACCTGCGTAATTGTGTTGTGCCGTCTCCCATGCTTATAAATGCACGTCCCATCACGGTCAAAAATTCTTCTACCACCTCTCCACCTCGACCAACCCTAGCGCCTCGGCTAGCTCTCGACGACGCCGGCGACGAAGCGCTTCGCTGCCGCAACCTCGTCGATGCCGTCTTCACGCCGGCCGCGGAGATCGTCTACTACGCCATCGCCGTAGCTGTCCTCTGTCGCCAAGTTAGGGCACGGAAGATCGAACCGCTGTGCATCCAACTTCTCTCCGTCTAAGCAGTTCATCGTGTGGTAAATTAAACTCTCTTTTTACCATCTTCTTGATCCAGAAAGATTCATCACTTTTACCACAAGAAATTTCTGCCTACACATATATAGATCTATCATATCTGCATCTCATATCTTGCCTAGTACATTCACATATGCTTCAAACATAGTTAGATTCCTCACTTGTACCTATTCATGGATTCGTACAAATCTGGAACCAACTCTCATCATATAAGTGAATGTCTTCGCGCTATGAGGTCAAAGTCTTCTAAACTGATTTATCTTCTAAAGCTTCTGAGAATGCATATGACCTCTTCCCCTTCCCTCGCATCTCTAATGCTGTCACAGGTACATGTCCGTGGGAGAATCCCTTGGTTCTCATAGTCTACATTCATTTGCAGAATTCTTGCAGCATCATATTCACTCTCCTGAAGCCAGTTCCTGTCTAACCAGCAGACCGAAGCATTTGCCAGTGTTGAAGCCATTTAGTTTGAAGCCTTTCAGATTGAACCCAATGTCAACCGACAAGTCAGTTAGGAAGGGTGGAAGACAGCGCCGTGGCAACACCTCTAAAGATTTGCCTCCTGGTCTAAGTGAAATGTACAAGACTGATCCAGAGGAGGATTACAATCAGAGGAAGACATGAATCCAATGGATTCGAAGATATTGGGCTGAACAATGATTCAAGTACAGGTTCGGGACCCAAGAGTATGCTGAAAAGAATGCCATCAAGCGTCCATGGGGAGATATTACCTACAAAAATCTTCCATCCAAGACTCAAGCTGAAGCCATTGCTCAAGGCTTCTACCCTGGCATGGTCAGAGGGCCTCAACCTGCTGATGCCGATCCTTCTTCTCTGCTCTGGTGTCGCGACGACAATTTGTTCAAGCGAAATCTTCAATATGCCAAGAACTCAGCCAAAGAGAACAAGAAGAACTGGGGATTGAACTTCAATCCTGGCCCCTCTGCGCCCCGTGCTGATGGCACGCGCGAAGCTGAACCAAACCTGGTTGGGCCTTTCTACAACTTAGAAGGCCTCATCAGTCACATCAGGGTTCAAGGGGCGGATGTGGATCAACCTGCAGATGACGCTGATTCTGATGAAGCGCCTGCAACTCCGAAGCCCAAGAAGAAGAAGAAATCCAAGGCTTCGAAGACCACTCCACCATTTGCTTCGAGAGTGAAGCCTTTGGCCGCTGCTCCACCAGCACCAAGTGTGCAGTCTAAGGAGCACTCTCGCGTCTCCAAGAGCAGACAGCTAAGGAAGAAGCCCTTGCACAACCCTAGTCCAGCTCTCACTCCTGAGGCTGTTCTGAAGACTCTCAATGAAGCCATTGATCTCTCGAGCGATGAAGATCTAGGTGACGATGCTCTGGAACAATTGATCAAGAGCAAGCAAGACGCAGAAATCTTCAATGATTTGCCACTCTTGGACGTGGAAGAGCTAAACAATTTCATTGATGAATGGTTTGACACCCCCAACCTCAGCTTCGACGATCTGCAGCTTCGAGTTGGCCTCAGCGTTTCCTTCCATGGCGCCATTGCTTCTGAGCTAGCTCTTGCTTAGAGAATTGTTGAGCTGAACTAAAAGATTGATTTTGAAAAGGCTCAGTTCAAGAAGCATGTGGACAAGCTCAGCGTCCAAGAGATCTAGAACTTCCAGATCATGATGAATGAGCTCAATGAAGCCTTTCGCAAGAGGCGTGAAGAAGCCAAAGGCTCTCGTGAGCGAATCAAGGCCTTGGCTGCCAAATGCGTTCAAGCATATAATGAAGCTGAAAAGCGCAAGGCCCTTGGGCGTCCTGGCATTGACCCTAGGATGGCTACCAAGAAGAAGAAGAAGCAACCTATGCCCGATGCTGAAGAATCCAGGCAGGAAATGCCTAGCATTGTCTTCCCTGCCAGCATGACTGGCACGAAGACTAAGGTTACCCCAGCTGCTTCAGAGCTCAAGAAGACAAAGGTGGCTGAAGCTGAAGCTCGCAAGCGCAAGCAAACTACTGATGATGGTCCACCCACCAAGAAGCGCAAGACAAAGAAGGACAAGGCTGCTTCCGTAGAGCCCATCTTTATCGAGCCCATATTAGTTGCTCGCCCCGCATCTACACACCAAGAACGTCGCATGACAGTCCATGAGCCTGCTCCCACAGAGGCTGAAGACATTCCAGCTGTTGACCCCACCGCAGCTGAAGACATTGGTCCTCATGACAATGTTGAAGATGATGTAGTTCTTTCTCAGATCGAGTACAACGTGGAATCTTTGCCTGCTCTTACGACCATCGAACGCATCAGCATTGGTCGTCCATTGACACCAATTGCACAGGATGACTCGTGGGCTGATCACCCACAAGATACACCAGCAACTCCCCCAACTCAAGTCACCAGTTCGGTGCTTGAAGATGAAGATTTTGAGGCCCAACCAACTCCATACCCTCAGGCGTCACCAGCATTTCGCAGGCTTCGCAAAGCACCAAGGCCTCAAGTCGTTACCCCAAGTGTTCCAGAAGGAGAAGAGTAACAATCGGTTCCTGAAGCTACTCCTACTGTGAACCTCTCAGAATCTGAAGCCAAAGCGGCTGAAGATATTCCGGCTGCATCAGCCGAAGAAGAACAACCACAAGAAGAAGAAGCACGTGCTGCCACACCCCCAGTTCTCGAGGAGAACGTGTCCGATCCTCCAGCTCCTAAAGTGGAGGTTACAAATTCAGAGGCTGCCACCACCAACACTGAAGCCAGTGACGTGGTCATGGCTGAAGCCAATGTGGCACCTGGAGTCATAGTGGTGCCTGAAGTAATGGCGCCTGAAGCAAGTGCTGCACCTGAAGCAAATCAGCAGCCTGAAGCCACTGCCTCCGCTCCTGTTCCGCCTCCAAGGCCCCATACAATTGAGCAAGCTTACAACCAATATGATCAGCTCATCTCTGTCTGATGGCCCATTCTGACTCCTCCACCTACTGCTGGACCGCATGCTGCTGGTCCTCAATTTGACCATCATGTTGAGCACAGGCCTCAGGTTCAGAAGGCTAAGCCAAGACTGCCAAGGTTTCCAGGTATTGCCACCTCTCAAGGATCCTTCAATGCCAATAGCTTCACTGCGCACAACATTCTTTGACAGCACCAAGAACTCCTATTCGAAGCCAAGAATATCATCAGATAGGTTCTGGAGCCATCAGGAGCGCAGTTATTACTGAGTCCTCTATGATCAAGGGCGCATTTTCCCTCATATGCTTCTTGACACTGAAGCTATTGCTGGACTGCCCTGTCTTGAGGAAGCTCTTGATTGCTTCCGTGATGCTGGCCTGCTCAACTTTGTGACTGACAAGGAGCATTGGAATGAAGAGCTACTTCTGCAATTCTATGCAACCCTCCACATTCGAGGCTACAGCAGGGATCCGAAGACATGTGTCCTTGAGTGGATGACAAGCAATGTCCATCATGAAGCCAAAGCCTTTGATCTCATTGAGCTTACTGGCATGCCCTCTCCAGGAGAATTGTATGAACCTGGCTGTCAACTGCACAATGAAGCTTTGGAGAGCATCTTTCAGAAGCGCAAGCCCAACATGAGCCAAATGCTGAGCATGATGAAGCCTTTGCCCAGCGATGCCGAATATCCAAAGGAATTCTTTGTTGAAGACCTAGAGTATCTGCCACGAACCATCTATCATATCATCAGGCGTACTCTATGGCCTGTCAAAGGGCATTCTTCATCAGCCAAGCTTGAAGGCACAATCAAGACATTGGTCTTCTATATCTTCAATGGCATCAGCTTCAATGCTCAAAATTTCTTCATCCGACAGTTGGCTGTGTCTGGCTCTGATCTGTTTGGTCTCAAGTTCTATGCTCCATGGATTATGCGCCTCATCAAGCTTCATTCAGCTATCACCTATCAGCCTTCTGCTCGCAACCATCATATATTCTTGCCAGAGGTTGATATGTCAGCTGAAGCCATATATCAAAGAGCCTGCAAAAGAGCCTGTCAGTCTTCACAACGCTGATCACCAGAGCTTCACTCAGCAAATTGAAGGAGTTCCAGTAGTCTCTCGCGTTTATCCTCTGGCTGGCCGTACTCGTCTACCTCGACATGCTGAAACTGAAGCCACTGAGAGCACCATTGCCCAAAGGCCTCAGAAGCGTTCTCGTGTTCTCAATAACCAAGAGCTTCTTGTTGCCCTCCATTAGAAACATGATAAGCATCACTACTGGCTGAAGTGTCAGATGCAAAACCTCTTGGTGGACGTCAATCGCATTCGCAATCTTGCCACCAAGAATGCCTTTGTTGCTCATGAAACATGTCGGCGGTCATGGAAGAGTTTAACTTTGCTGAGTGCTGAAGCGGATCTTCAAGACGATGGCTTCATAGAACGATTCAAGTTTGAGCACACTCCTCCAAGGAATGTTGTTCTGCGTCGAACTCCATCTCTTGAAGACTCTGACTCCTCCTCCTCCGCTGCAATGGTTGACGCCCGGGTGATAGATGATCAAGATGATGCTACCTCACCACCTCCTCCTTCAGCGCGTGTCGACACTTGCACCAACTACTTTTGCACCGCCAAACACCAACGCTGACCCTGCATCCTCTCCTGCTCCAACTGGGAACGATTAGAGGCTCTATGTCTTCAAACCTTTTTGGTCCTTACTGACAAAAGGGGGAGAAGCATATGAGTTGATAGTCTTCAAGCGGGTCCATATGGGCGGGTGCTTTATATTTTGCCTAGTGTTTACAACTCTCGTTTTTGCTACATTTGGTTCTTTGAGTTGTACCACTTAAACTGATGGTCGTCTGCTACGTTTTTTGCTACTCTGTAATGCGATGATAAATTCCGCATGTGCTACGTTATATTCCGTTCTTAGTCATTTTTGCAGACGTCCATTTCTCATTATGCATATCATTATATTCGACATATCAATTGTGCATGATGAATTATCTTCATAAGTTGAAGGGGATCTCCACAAGTACAACCTGCCATGTGCATTTGCATTCAAAGGTAAATCAACTATATGCACATCTTCAGGGGGAGCCTTTTGCTACTTACGAAGACAATACATTTATCCTTTACAATTTCACATACTTTTATCCCCGTTGAAAACTTCAACCAGTTTGTCATCAATCACCAAAAAGGGGGAGATTGTAAGGTCATCTAGTGCCACCCCTAGTTGGTTTTGGAGTATTGACGACAAACCTGGTTGAGGGACTAATGTGTTTGTGAGAATTGCAGGATAACACAGGTAGTAGTCCCTCATTGATTCGGTTTACCTACCGGAGATGACCCCTAAAAATGTATGAAGACATTGACAACAGTGGTGGTACATGATGATAATCTTATTGAAGACTATGACAAGAGAAGACATTGTGTGAAGACTATGGAGCACGAAGACTTAGATGTTCCATTGTTTCCTTTTATTCTTTGTTGAGCCATAGGAACTACCGTACTGTTAAGTGGGGTCCAAGTGAACTAAGTCAGAGTGACTGAAGTGATGCTCAACCAAATCCTATGTCTTCGAGCAAAGACAATAAGAGCAAATCTTATCCAAAGCTGGATGAGTCAGCTTTACTTGTAGCCCAAGTAAAGTTGCCGTGTGAGTGTTTGAAATCTGACCGTTGGAGCACGTGTCAGTTCCTTAGTGACCCAGGGTCACTTCGGACAAATCAAGTTGGGTTGCCCAGTGGCTATAAATAGCCCACCCCCTACACCATAAATGGTGGCTGCTCAGAGTTATTGCACGGCTTTTGTCGTTTGAGAGCAACCCACCTCCGAATCATTTGAGAGAGATATCCTTGCGAGGACAAAGCCAAAACACCCAGAGCCAAAGAGTGTTAGGCATCACTGAAGTCTTTCTGTTTGTGTGACCTGAAGACTTATTACACTTAAGGACTGTGTTTCCTCCAGCCGGTTAGGCGTCGCGTTGTGAGCATCCAAGAGTCATTGTGGATCGTCGGTGAACGAAGTCTGTGAAGGTTTGGAAGTCTACCTTGAAGACTTACCAGAGTGATTGGGCGAGGACTAGGTGTCCTTAGCTCAAGGGGAATAAGGTGAAGACGTGGTCTTCTGAGTTAAATCTCAGCCTCCCTAACCAGACGTGCAATTGTCACAGCAACTGGAACTGGTCTAACAAATCACTGTCTTCCCCGAGCTACTGGTTCTATCCTTTCCTTTCCCTTTACTTACTATCTTATGTTGTGAAGTCATTGCCTGCCTGCCTTATCTGATGGACTTCACTGTGTGACTACTTGTTCTGATTGGCTTCATTCCTTTTTCCATCTTGATCCTTACTGCCTAGCTGCTATTAGTCTTCATGCTTTCACTTTATTGAATACCCGACTATGGCTTGTCTAGTGTAGTCTACCTTCCGCTGCATATAAATAGGATTGGATTTATCCTTTGTCTTCGAAACTTCCATGTTTTGAAGCATTTCATAAAAATCGCCTATTCACCCCCCTCTAGTCGATATACTGCACTTTCAATAACCTAGAGCGACAAAGAACTAACTCTAATTTATCAATGTAATGTAGACATGTATTCCGTATATAGTCATACGTGCTTATAGAAAAGAACTTGCATGACATATTTTGTCCTACCCTCCGTGGCAGCGGGGTCCATAAGGAAACTAAGGGACATTAAGGCCTCCTCTTAATAGAGAACCGGAACAAAGCATTAGCACTTAGTGAATACATAACTCCTCAAACTATGGTAATCACCGGAAAGAATCCTAAGTATTGTCACCTTAGGGGATGCAGATCATAACACGTAGTAGGTGCATATAACTTGCAAGATAGGATCAAGAACACACATCTATTCGTGGAAACATAATAGGTTCGTATCTAAAATCATGGCACTCGGGCCCTAGTGACAAGCATTAAACATAGCAAAGTCATAGCAGATCAATCTCATAACATAGTGGATACTAGGGATCAAGACCGAACAAAACTAACTCAATTATATGATAAATCTCATCCAACACCACCATTGTCCAACAAGCCTATGAAGGAATTACTCACTCCCCGCGGTAAGCATCATGAAATTGGCGGTATAGATGGGTTGGTGATGACAATGGTGATGGATTCCACCCTCCAGTGCCCCAAACGGACTCCAGATCAGCCCTCCCGATGACCAACATGAGGTGGCGGCGACTCCGTATTGCAAAACGCAATGATTCCTTCTATTTGACTTTTTTCTTGACGAATAGGTATATATTGAGTTGGAGTTAGGGTTGCTGGAGGTCCGGGGGGCCACAAAATCATAGGGCGCGCCCCTGAGTCTGTGGCCCATGGGTGGCCCCCCTCTGGCAATTCTTTCCGCCAGTATTTTCTATATATTCCATAAAAATTCTCCATAAATTTCTAGGTCAATCTGAGAATTTTGATTTCTGCACACAAAAATACCACGACAATTCTGCTGAAAACAACGTCAGTCCGGGTTAATTTCATTCAAATCATGCAAATTAGAGTCCAAAACAAGAGCAAAAGTGTTTGGGAAAGTAGATACGACAGAGACGTATCAACTCTCCCAAGCTTAATTCATTGTTGTCCTCTAGCAATTCAGTTGGCAAACTCAAAGTGACAAAGAAAAAAATTACAAACTCTGTTTGATCTTGTTTATGTAAATTTGTCTAACCAATGTTCAGGTTTTCAGCAAATATTATGAACTAACCACATTGACGATAACTCTTAGATGTCACATTTACTCATATCAATGACATAACCAACTAGCAAGCAATAATAAGATATCTTGAATAACAACATTTTTCAAAACAATCACGCTAGCCTTTTCTGAGACCGCAAAATATAAGTGCGGAGCACCTCTGAAGTTCAAGCACTGACTAGACATTGTAATTCATGATGAAAGAGATCCAACCGCACTCATACTCAACATTAACTAAACACAGGCATAAAACTGACAATAATGCTCTCTAGTTGGTGCTTTAACGAGAAGATGATGACTCAACAATAAAACTAAATAGATAGGCCCTTCGTAGAGGGAAGCATGGATTTGTAGAGGTGCTAGAGCTCGAAGCTTTTTAAACATAGATGAATATAATTTTGAGAGCTATGCTTTCATTGTCAACGTAACGACCGAGAGTTTTCAATATCTTCCATACTAAACACATTATAGGCAGTTCCCAAACTGAAAGGTAAAGTTTTACTCCCCCTCCACCAACAAGCGCAAGCCATGGCTAGCCGAATCCTCGGGTGCCCTTCATACCAACAACAATTCGGGGGAGTTTTTTTCATTATTATATATTTTTTATTTTAATTGTGGGACTGGGCATCCCAATTACCATCCACTTCCTCGTCAATGACAAGCGAATAAACACTCATCATGAGAATAACCCGCCTAGCATGGAAGATATTGACCCCCCTGTCGCTTCATGGGCGATTTGGGCATGCAAAACAAATTATTATTTGAAGGTTTAGAGTTTGGCACATGCAAATTTACTTGGAACAACAGGTAATTATCATATATAGGTAGGTACGGTGGACTGGATAACTTTGGGTTCAAGGGCGTGGATGCACAAGCAGTATTCCCACCTAGTACAAGTGAAGGCTAGCTAATAGATTGAGGAGCAACCAACGAGAAAGTGACAACGGTCATAAACATGCATTGAGATTAACCAACATTGAATACGAGCAAGAGTAGGATATAAAACACTATGAACATAAATATCATGGAGGCTTTGTTGGTTTTGATTCAACAACATGCATGAACATGTGCCAAGTCAAGCCACTCGAAACATTCAAAGGAGGATACCACCTATCATATTACATTACAACCATTTTGAATGCATGTTGACACACAAGATAAACCATTATCCACTCCTAGCTATTTAAGCATGGCATGAGTAACTCTGATCTCTAATTGTCATTGCAAACATGTTCATTCATAATGGGATGAACCAAGAATGATGAGCTAAACATATTTACAAAACAAAAACAGATTGAGTTCATACCAGCTTTTCTTCACCTCAATCAATTCATAAAAAAATCATTA
This sequence comes from Secale cereale, assembly GCA_902687465.1. Taxonomy (NCBI): domain Eukaryota; kingdom Viridiplantae; phylum Streptophyta; class Magnoliopsida; order Poales; family Poaceae; genus Secale; species Secale cereale. Next base: position 371,791,819 of record LR738712.1, read on the forward strand.
TTGTCTTTCACTTGCACGACCGAATGATGTGAATAATAATAAGAGTGCACGCACATTGGACTAAGCTGGAATACACAAGCATTTATTTCAAGGAGAAGACAAGGTATTATGGGCTCTTCATTAGATCAACAATAATGCATATGAGAGCCACTCAACATTTTCATCGTGGTCTTCTCCTTACGACGACCCAAAGAAAAGAAAAGAATTTCAAAGAAACACAGTGAAATATTTTTGAAGTTTTTTGTTTTTCTAAAGAAAGCAAAACGAAAACGAGAATACACGGGAAAACTCCTAACGAGTAAAAGAAGAATGAGAAATCTTTGTGGGTTTTCTTTTAATTCTACGAAGTAGTAAACAAATAAACCAGGAAGAAAAAGCAAAAATAAATGAGAAATATTTTTTTTCGCAAATTTTTAAACACACAAGAAGAAAGCAAAATAAATCTAGCATGGATTATGCAATGAAAAAGGATGAACACCGACAATTAGAATGAATGTGTGATGCATGAATGTAATGTCGGTGAGAAAACTTACTCCCCTAAGCTTAGGCTTTTGCCTAAGTTGGTCTATGGCCATGGCTCGAAGTAGCCTTCCCCTGGGTGCTGAGGAGGCTCCTGAGGGTTCCACTAGTTGGTGAGATCCTGTGGCTCCCATTGATGAACATGCTCCAAATATGGCTTAGGTATGGGTGTTGTCTCGGGTACTAGGGGTTGCGTTAGACCCCAATATGCATAGATGTCCTCGGGAATAATAGTGTACCTGCCTGAATAAAGGTCGAATAAAGAAGGTTCATGCAAGGTAATAATCTCACAAGTCCCCTGGCTAAACACTAAGTTGTCATGAAGTCGCTTGTGTTATCATTATCAATAAAATGATTTGCCCCCATACTAGCACAGTCTAGATATTAAGTAGGTAGCAGCTTCTCTTCTGCCTCCTCGTGTCTAATAGGAATCTTGAAATGTTTAGCGAGGCGGGAGGCATATATACCACCATAAATAACACCCTCCGAACGATTTGTGTGTAAATATCGAGCAACCATAGCGCCCAAACTAAAAGTTCTACCAGCATATAAGGCATGGAGCAAAATAGCAAGGTCAGGCGCACTAAGCGTTCCACTCTCCCAACAACCAGTCAAGCATCTCCCGACAAATAATGCATAGTAACACAAAACGGGTGAATGCAAACTAGAGACTCTTGCTTCAGACACTACTCTCATCTCCCTACAATAGTTTCATCAATAAACTCCTCCATGTCTCTAGGGCGTGGATCAAAGTGACTACCATCATAAGGTAATTTGCAAACATTGCAAAAATCATAATGTGTCATTTCCTTAGGCACATCATAAAGATTAAATGCTACGGTGGCTAGTTCCTTCTTGGGATAAAAGTGAAAGCTTTGCACGTAAGTATTGGTGAGTAGGAGATACGGATTACACTAGCGAGGAAGAGGATGACGCCAGCATTGTTTGCCAAATAATATAAATCTTCGTAAATACCCGCTTCCTTCAAGAATGTGTCACTCAGCCACTCGCACGGTCGGACCTCCGCCGCACGTGGAAGATGGTACTTGGGGCTTACTCTTCGCAGGTTCCCCCGAATCTCGGCTAGATGATCCCCTTAACCACCTCCTCATTGTTTTTCTTTTTCTCTGAAATTTTTAGTGACTCGATATAAAAGTGAACCAAACTCAACAAAATTGATAGCAACTACTCCTACAAGTGTCTAGTCGTCTAGGGGCTATATCATGCACTAAAACAAGTTTGAACCATATAAATTTGACATGCAAGCTCAAGAACATGGTCACTGACAGTAGCTAAATGCGCTAGAAGAAAAACTAATTGGACCATTGGAGGAGTCACATACCGATGAGCAATTCCCCAAAACAGTTTTGGAATTGGAGCTACGAGCAAGGAGATTGAAATTTGTAGCAACATGAGCTGAACACAAGTTTGAAGAAGGTGATGATTTTTTTCTGGAGGAAGAAGAAGGAGATGGTTGGCAGCAATAAGTTAGGGGCCTATGTGGGCCCCACAAGCTTGCTGGGCACACCTAGGGGGATGGGCGCGCCCTGTGAGCTTGTAGCTCACACGTGCATTCCCCCGGGGTGTGTTCAGTGCCACTATTTTTTAAATATTCTATAAAAAAATCATATTAAATTTTCAAGGCAATATGGGAACTTTTATTTTCTGGTCATTTTTTATTGCACGGGTAATTCAGAAAACAACATAATTATGGCATTTCTACTTTATTAATTCTAAATAACAAAAAGTAAAAAGTGTGTACAGAAAGTTGTGTCTACCAAATTCATCGATCACATGCCCGTTAAAAGGAATTCATTAATAAGGTTGATCAAGTCTTATTAACAAACTTCTTCCGAATGACATGAAACCAGAGAATCTTCGTATAACACTATGTTACCTCAATGGGGATATGCATATCCCCAACAATAAGAATTTCATATCTCTTTTTGACAGTAGGAATAGGGAATTCAAAACCTCTAATAGTAATTGTTGAAATTTTTCCAATAGAGTTGATACTATTCACTTGAGGTTGTTTCTTTGGTAAGTGTACCGTATGCTCATTACCATTAACGTGAAAAATGACATTGCCTTTATTGCAATCAATAACAACCCCTGCAGTATTCAAAAAGGGTCTACCAATGATGATCGACATACGATCGTCCTCGGATATATCAAGAATAACTAAGTCTGTTAAGATAGTAATATTTGCAACTACGACAGGCACATCCTCACAAATACCGATGGGTATAGCAGTTGTTTTATCGGCCATTTGCAAAGAGATTTCAGTTGGTGTCAACTTATTTAAATCAAGTCTTCGATACAAAGAGAAAGGCATAACACTAACACCAGCTCCTAAATCACATAAAGCAGTTTTAACATAGTTTCTTTTAATGGGGCATGGTACAGTTGGTATTCCCGGGTCTCTTAGTTTCTTAGGTATTCCATCTTTAAATGAATAATTAGCAAGCATGGTGTAAATTTCAGCTTTCAGTATCTTTCTTTTATTTGTGACAATATCTTTCGTGTACTTAGCATATGGAGACATTTTCAGAATATCAGTCAAACGAAGATGCAAAAAGACAGGTCTAAGCATTTCAACAAAGTGTTCAAATTCTTCATCATCCTTATTGTTCTAAGCTTTAGGAGGAGAAGGCATGGGTTTCTAAACTCATGGTTCCCTTTTTTACCATGTTTCCTAGCAATGAAGTCTCTCTTATCATATATTTTTATTCTTAGGTTGTGGGTCGTCAAGATGAACGGCATGTTCTATTTCCACATCATTATCATCATTAGGTTGAGCATCTACATGAACACCATCATTATCATTATTAATGGGTTCATGTTCATCATCAGATTGTGTCTCAGCATCAGAAATAGAAGTATCATTTGGATTCTCAGGTGTGTCTATAGTAGGTTCACTAGAAGCATGCCAAGTGCTATCATTTTTTCTTTTTCTTACTAGAAGGACTAGGTGCATTGGTATTAATTCTCTGAGAATCTTGCTCAATTATTTTAGGATACAAAGGTTCCCGAGTCATTTTACCACCTCTAGTTATAACTCTAACAACATGATCATTCATCTTATTGTTCATCTCAATAAGCAAATCATTTTGTGACTTGATGACTTGTTCTACTTGAGTTTTTATCATGTATGCATGTTTACTCACACCCTTGACATCATTAAGAGTTATAATCATAAAGTCACTCAAACGTTCCATCATATAAGCATTTCGTTTCAATTGTCCACTACACTACAAAAAAAGACACATCCGTGATATTTTGGCCCCAACAATTTATTTCATGTCATGCTTATGACACTTCTATGACGATAATTGTGACAAAATCTAGTATCATCATAGATGTGGTGGACTCCTACTTCTATGACAAAAAATCATGATAGAAAATGGGCTTTTCGTCCTGGGCGGGCTGGAGACGCACCTGCATGACATTCTTTGTGCCATCCATGACAGAAAAAATCGTGGTAGAAGCGAGGGCGAGGAAACTTTCAGGGAGTTCCCAGTTACGGTGGGTGGTCGGGACGGAGCGATGCACAAAGGTTTGCGCGTTTCTCTCATATACGTACGCGTGTGTGTGTGAGGCGTTGGGCTCTAACTGGACCTGAGCAAGGCGTTCGCTTACTGAACCCGGATGATTGCACTAGCTACGTTACTGAACCTGAGCGATCGATCCCTTGGCAGTTAACTGAACTCGAGCGATCGATCGATTGCTGCTGCTGCTTATTGAAGCCGATCGAACCTGCTGCCTCTTGATGAAAGGTGAACGTGGGGGTTGGTTGAATGAGTCGAGATGTGGTGAGTATAGTCGGTCGGTTGGGGTTGGATGAATAGTTCCCGGTGGGGGTTGGATGGACAGGACCCCGTGGTAGTAGGCCGTTGCCGCTGGATGAACAGGACCCCGAGGAGGCCGCCACACCCAAGCCGGTTGCGGGTGGATGAACAAGACACCGTGGAGGGTTATTTGAACAGTAGCCGGTGGAGGCTGGATGAACAATAGGCTGTGGATGAATATTAGCTCGTGGAGGTAGGAGGAAGCCACGGTGGATGAACAATATCAGGTGGAGGCTGGAGGAAGTCGACGATGTATGAACAATAGCCCGTGGAGGCTGGAGCGAGGCAGTAGACGGTGGATGAACAGTAGCCCATGGAGTCCTGTTTTGTGGTACGCCACACCCCTCCCGATCAACAGGACCCCATTTTGACCGTAGGCGCTTCAACAAAAGTCCGTTTCCTCTGTTTTGCGGTACGCCACAACCCTCCCGGTCAACGGGATCCTGTTTCGACCGTAGGAGCTCGAACACAAGTATGTTTCCTCTGTTTTGCGGTACGCCACACCCTTCTCGATGAACATGACCCCATTTTGACCATACGCGGTCGAATAGAAGGTCGTTTTTATCCGTTTTGCGGTAGTTTTGGAGTGTGGATGTACATATGTGTACTCCATATGTACGTATGTGCCCGTAGTTCTGGAGAGTGGTTGTACGTACTTGTACTCCATTTAGACGGGACTGCATGGACTACTACGTAGGGGCCAAACTGTACTACTACACGTGTCGCTGCTTGCTCGGCCACGGTTCATCCTGTAGAGACACCGCGTATGTACGTACACGTTGGCGACCAGACATACAATGTTAGGTATGCTTCGATCGGGTAGGTCCCAACTGTTAGAGAGGATAAGGAGGCACTTCTTTGCACGCACGAAGATATATATGGTAGGTCCCAGCTATCAGCGGGAGGAAACATTTTTTTGCGCGTAACATGGAGGCACATCGTTGCGTGCGAAGATATAACTGGTCGCTTCCGGCTGTCAGCAGGAGGAATCTTTTTTTGCGCGTAATATGGAGGCACTTCATTACGTGCGAAGATGTAGCTGGTAGGTCCAGCTGCCAGCGTCACCGCGTACAGCTGTCTTCCGATGGATGTCATTCGTTAACCACGTTGACCACGCTGCACCGAGAGCACCAAGGCTGTGGACGACGGCGAGGTCCTAGGAAGGGAACGACGTAGAGCCAGGGAAGATGCGATAGTGGATGGCCACGTGGAGGGGAGTACGAGGGATGACTAGTTCGGCTGCGCAGTGAGGTTTCCGTTGTCGTAGAATAACAGGGGGTGTCGGTGAGTAGAGGGATGGCCTAGCCAAGGTTTGGAGTAGGAGGGGGCGGTGAGGCCTGGGCGGCAGCACAGCCGGCCATAGGAGGCAGAAGCACGCGGTCCCGCCGATGCTGGTTTGGTGGCTGCATCAAGATAATTAGAGGTTGAAGAAGCAGAACAACCATTGGATTCACATCCAACGATCAATGCTGATAGAATCGTTTGTTTATTAAGTTGACAAAGCCCTGCATACGCGTCAACTGAGTAGGCCACAAGTCAGCCTCCAAATACGATGGGCCCCAGTTTTCAAGGGGGGCAATCATTATTTTTCGCTTAGTAAGGAGGCACTTCCTTGCATGCCAAGATATAGTTGTTGGGTCCCAACTGTAAGGGGGAGGATTCCTTTTTCGCATAATAAGGTGGCACTTGCTAGCATGCAGCCATGAACCATTTGTTATCTACTGTCAGCCTCCCCACGTACATCCCTCTTTTGATGTTGTCGTTTGTTGACAACGTTGACCACGCCAAGCCGAGAACACCAACGCGGTGGACGACGGCGAGACCCAGGAAGGGAATGACCCGACGGCGGAGAAGCCACAACAGTGGAGGGATGTGGGTGACTAGAGGAATGACCTCGCCAGCGGTGGGAGTAGTAGAGGGTGGTGAGGCCTGCGCGACCGCACAGCCGCCCACGGAAGGCTTGAGCAGGCGGTCCCATCACCGCTGGATTTTGCGGCTGGAGCAAGAAGATCAGAGATTGAAGAAGCACGACGGTCGTTGGATTGACATCCAACGGTTACTTCTGCTAGAATCGTTTGTTGACTAATATATAATAAGTAAAAAAATCTTGCATACGCGTCAACTTAATAGGCCCACAAGTCACCCCATTTCCCATTTTTTAATAATTTACAACTCATTTGCAACTTCTTATGCAATTTATTGCAGTCCATTTTATTTTTGTTGGCCAGGGCCATGGTTAAAATTAAATGAAATTTCACATATTTCAGTGGGGTAAAACTATTTTAAATACCAAAATGTCAAGCCTGATTTGAAGTACTTTCAATATATATTTAAATTAGGTTCAAACCCAATGAAATTGGAATCTGAAAATGTGAAAAAATTCAGAAATTTGAAAGTAATTACCAATTTGTGGTGTGTTTTTTATATTTACAACCCATTTCATATTATTTTTAAGATTTGCAGTCGTCTTGAAGGAGTTGCAGCCCAGCTGAAAGGATCGAAGAAGAGGTGTCTAGAGGGGGGGGGGGGTGATTAGACACACAACAAGAAAAGTGACAGTTTTTAAGTTCTTTAAGTTGAGGTGGAGTTTTTAGCACAATTTCAAACATTCACAATACATTTCAAGCAAGCATGGCAAGAGTATATGAGCAACGGAAACTAAAGCATGCAAGTTGCAAGAAAGTAATGGGATGGTATTGGAGTGTGCAAACACAATTGGAGACACATATGTTTTTGGCGTGGTTTCGATAGGTGGTGCTTGTACATCCACGTTGATGGAGACTTCAACCCACGAAGGGTAACAACTGCACAAGTCCATGGAGGGCTCCACCCACGAAGGGTTCGCGAAGAAGCAACCTTGTCTATCCCATCATGGTCGTCACCCACGAAGGACTTGCCTCACTAGGATAGATCTTCACGGAGTAGGCGATCTTCTTGCCCTTACAAACTCCTTGGTTTAACTCTAGAATCTTGTCGGAGGCTCCCAAGTGACACCTAACCAATCTAGGAGACACCACTCTCCAAAAGGTATTAAATGGTGAGTTGATGATGAACTCCTTGCTCTTGTGCTTCAAATGATAGTCTCCCTAACACTCAACCCTCTCTCACAGATTTGGATATGGTGGAAAGATGACACTACACCACGACACTACAAAGACGACATGCATCTGTTGGCATAACTGTGCATTCGCGACACATTATATGTCCATAACAACGCCGACACATTGATTGTCAGGGTTGTTGTAGAGTACCCATGTTCTATTTGTCGGCAATTCATAAAGGTTTGCGGACGTACGATGTGTCGGCGTATGTTTTATTTACCAATACATCGTCTGCCGGCGTTTCTTTGCGATGGCAAAAGTGTCGGCGTTGCTTGTGTTTGGCCCACCACGCGAAATCCCCAAATCCATCAAGTCTCCCATTCCCACACCAGATCTCGCTCCCACCCCCTTCCCCATCCGCATCAGAATCCCTAACCCTAACCCACCTGCGCCGCCCACCCCATCTCCCCGCCGCCGAAGATCTCGACCTACACGCTCGTCAGCTCCAGCCATGGCATCTCGTACCCCCGGCGTCGCCTTCCTTAGCCCGCCGTCAAGTCATTCAATTTACCTCGCCGTCCACTACCATGGATTCACCGCCCAGTCTGCTTCTGACTAGCCGCCGTCGAGTCCTGGAATTTCCCGGGCATCTGGTGCTGAGGAGCCGTCGTACCGTCCACTACCGAGGAGCGGTCGTCCGGTCCACTTCCATGGAGCAACCGCCGTACTTCCTCGTGATCGACCCCCTTGTCCTGCCCCGCCTCCACGACGCTGTAGGTAAGCTACATGAGAAGATTTTCTCCTTTTAATATTTATTATTTCCCTTACTTCTGTAAGAATTCATGGATCTAGTGCTATTTCTTTTATCCCACGAGATGCAGTGTTCCTTCTTAAGATTAAGGCCGCGTTTGGAATGCCTGTGGGAGTTTACAACTGTAAATGATTACCGGTGTATATTACTGGGCACATGTAAAATACACCCGTATAATTTTCATTGTCATATATTGTGTTTGGTTGCAACTGTAGTTCACATTTTTCACTCATCGAAATTAGCAGACTGGAGTTGCTGTGTGGAGGCGAATCAAAATCGAATCAATCCGCTACTGATTGCCAGTCCTCAAGTCCATCGCTAGCCTCAGTCTCCTTTTCTTCCTCTTCCTTGTCGGCCTTGAGATCAACCTCCGCTCTATCAGGTAGAACAGGTGCCATGCGTTCGCCATCACCGCCATGGGCGTGGCGCTTTCCCATCCTGGCCGAGCTCAAGCTCCTCAAGTCCTCATCACGTCCATTGGGGATACAGTGCTGGCGGCGGCGGCGCTCAACCTCCGCTGTATTCATGAATTAGATAGAGACTCATTTTGGCGTGTTGTTGCCCAGTGCACCGCTGGTTTGCCTGAAGATAGACCACAATATCTAATGGTAAGTTCTAAACTTTTCAAAGTGCTCATGTTCAGCCAATTATACATATCTGCACCTGAAGCGCTGCATATGATTTCACTCTTATTTCAGCTTTCAACCACGCAGCATGCAAATCTTGTTTGGTTGGCATTGCGGTTATTATGATATGCAGGCGATTGCAGGGTGTTCGTTATCGAATTAGTATTGTAGTATGCGGCGCTTCGGGTGTAGATATGTATGCCTATGTATATCCTCCACGCACTGCTTACTTTGGGTCTGCACTTGTACCTGAGGTAGAAAAATATGTTCCCGACTGTCCTATGCAATTCAAGCTAGAGAACTGGTTGATGCATTTTCTTTTAGCATTGATAACTAAATTTCAGTCTTTTGCTTGAAATTTTCTATTGATCATTAATTAGCATTGATATGGGTAACAACAGTACCATTTGCAAGCCATAGCCTGAATTCTAAGACCACTTTTTTTTGTGCTTTCCTCACTTGGCGTAGGAACTCAAATGAGAGGCGCGACTGAGTGAGTGGGAGGGGACATTGTTTCTTCTAGAAATTCCATAAGCTAGACTTATTGATTAATCATTTGATGGTGGTGCAATGGGGACCCTGGCATTTGTACTTGTTGGGTATATTTTCTAAATTAGATGTGCTTGTTGTACACGCATGCATGTTTATAGCAGGTTTAGGTTTTAGGCTTATGTCAAGGTACTCTTAATTTCTAACTTGGTGCTAATCTAGTTTATCTACTCCTTTAACTTTAATTCCCGATGATGATTTATGTAACCTTCTTTTCCTGCATCTTCTTAGGGTGTTCTGGAGCTGAAACAAAACTCAATGACAACTGACAAACGATCGATCCTTCCTGTCTATGTATGGTATGGCTTCAACACCACTAGCACTCCTGTTTCATCTTTTATCGTGATCCCGACATGGTAAAGAGATCATCGTTTGTGTTGCCTTTAGTGTGGTCCAGGGGTACAAAAGTAGATGTCGATCATATACTGTGATGCTTCGGCATGAGTTGTGTTAGTTTTATTGTACTTTGTAGTTTGTTCTATGTTCTCTTCTGTCACTTCACGTCTCGGTATATTCTTCCTTGGTTCCCCATTATTCAAGTTTATTACCTATCCAAGGTCTTCTATGATTCAATACCCATCATATGTTAAAATATGTGGTGAGAAAAGAGACATGCCTATAGTCTCATGTAGTTTGGTCCTGAAAGCGAAACTTAAGAATATTAGTGGTCTCTTGTTCTAGTTTTTTTATTCCCTTTCCTTGCACTTCGTGAAAATAAAGAAGTCATGTATTAATTATAGAACAGAAATGTACCGTTGGCTTTATCTTTTATTGAGGAAGGAACTCATGCCCCACTTAGTAGTACTATCACATTAGGTGCCTGTTCGGTACCTCTCCCATTTTAAAACTCCGCTTTGTGCGAGGAGCTGGGTCTGAGCAGCTCCGTGCGATTACGCTGTCGCTCCCTCCGCTTCGGGAGTTGCAGTTGTGGAGCGGAGTGGATCCAAACAGGGCTTAGATATGATGACTCGATTAGTAAAATATACTATATCTCATGATTGTGTCTTGAGCTCAGTTCCAATTTGTAGTATGAAATCTTGTAGTAGTACTGCAATAGCTAATCACGCCCAAGTAATAAATGTACGTATTATTTGGGCTTTGCAAGTGCAGATGTGATTCCAAGTGCATATGTAGGCAAGTTTTAAAGAATTTAGATAGTTTATAACTTTCTTATTGTAAATATTTGAGAGCACATGCAAGATTGTAAGATGACCTGAGAGCACGTGCATATTGTAAGTACCATTTTAGAGTACCATTTACTACACAACTTAGTACATGTCTCTTTACAAGTGCGTATGTGATTGTTTGCTGATTGAGGAACTTCAAATGCAAGTCTCTATAATTACAATAAGAACCTTATTCATGATGTCTTAGAACAGATTTGATTGATTATCAATGAGCATATAAATTATGATTGTAAGCCATGTGATAATGTTAGGTGCTAGTTTGACTTCAGTTGATATTGTGATAATGATATATTTTGTAACTTGTTTGCACCACATCTACTTTTTAGATCTTTATGAACAAAGGCCACTCACAAATTTGAAAAACTTCTCATTTTCTAAGATTTCTCAAATATATGAGTTCTTTTGTAGGAACAAAATGGAAGAAAGTAGCAAGTCCACAAGATGACAAGACGATGTAAAATGTTCCAGTGATCACTTTTTTTAAACATGGTTGGCACATTCTGTTCATATGGAAGTTCATGTCAGCTTGGTGATCGAAGACTTGGTCTCTTTCATTATATTTTGTAGTATTCAAGTGATCAAACAATTGGTGTCTTAGGATTTGGCCATCATATTTTGTAACATGCTTGAATGTCGACTTGTGTATTTCATTAACGGTTGTAGCTAACTCGAGTGAAGAAAACTAATGAATCTTCTATATATATGAATGAATGCATTGATCAATGGTGTCTTGTGATGAATAGGAGAGTGTAATTGTTTGTATATGTATTGTATTGTGTACTGAACATGCATTGAATATTATGGATGTAATTCCATTCAAAACATGGTGCATTTGCATTTGTGCCAAAATGTAGAGCCCTGATAGCAAATGTGTCGGTAGAAATATTGGACATCACACAATCTGTCGATATAGCACACCGACAAGGAAACTGTCGTTGTAGCAATGGACGGCGCACAATCTGTCGGCATACCATAGTGTCAGTTGAACTGTCGGCATAGAAATGTCTGTCGGTGTAGAAATGTCTGTCGGCGTAGATCTTACAAATGTGGTCATACTTTCTGTCGGCATAAATTTATGTGTCGGCGAAGACCTACCCCGGCAGGACTATAGGCGACAACTCCTTTCTGTCGGGAAAGATCTTTGCCAACACTAAATGTGTCGCCTTAGGTGACCTATGCCGACAAATTGTTTCACGCTGATTTGAGTGTCGTGGTGTAGTGTGATTTGAGTGGAAAGCAACTTGGGGAAGGCTAGAGATCAAGATTCTTGTGGTAGGATTGGGATATCTTGGTCTCAACACATGAGCAGGTGGTTCTCTCTTAGAAAATGAGTAGTGGAAGTGTAGGCACGTTCTGATGGCTCTCTCTCTAATGGATAAGGGGTGGAGGGGTATATATAGCCTCCACACAAAATATAGTCGTTACACATATTTGACCCAACTCGGTCAGACTAGATAAATGAACTCGGTCAGACCGAAACAGTTCAAAATGTGAACGTCAGGCTTTTCGGTGGGAACGACATGATCAACTCGGCGAGACCGATGTGCTAGGGTTAGGGTAAATCTCATCTTGGTTTGACCAATTACGCAAATTCGATGAGACCGATTTTGGTAATAGTCTAACAGAGAGTTGGTCAAGCAAACTCGGTGGGACTGATTGCATATCTCGGTGAGACCGAAATAATTGCAACAGGTAACAGAGAGTTTGCAAGCCCATCTCGATGAGACCGAGATCCCATCTGTGAGACCGAACTGATTAGGGTTTCTGGTAGTGGCTATGTCAAGTGAACTCGATGGCGCCAAATAATCAAATCAATGGGGCCGATTTTGACTTTTAGGTGTAGGACATATGTGGAAATGAGAAAGTGGTTGGGGGCTTTGGAGAATATTACTACACACTTTGAGCAAGTAGACCATTAAGCAACACCTCACCCCCTTTTAATAGTATTGGCTTTCCTATGGACTCAATGTGATCTTGGATCACTAAATTAGAAATGAAGAGTCTTGAGCTTTTGCCAATCTTTGTCCTTAGCTTCTGGAAGGGGTTCCACATCCTCTTGTCCTGCCACTCCACTGTTGAACTCATCTGAAATATACTAGATGAAAATATTAGTTCAACAAGAGATATGTTGTCATTAATTACCAAAATCACCCAGGGAGCACTTGTGCTTTCAATCTCCCCCTTTTTGGCAACTGATGATAACATACATCAACGCTTCAGATAAAGATATAAAGGATAACAAGTAAAGCTTTGGAAAAACATGTAACAAGCATATGCTCCCCCTACATGTATGCAATCATGTAAATATAGAATATAAGAGCATGTGAATGCATAAGCATGTCAGAGCAAGCAATGAGTTACATGTATCTTGACTATATGCATCAGAGCAGATGATATTTAAATAGGAAATGTACCTCCATGTTCATAAGTCCTCCTTGCAAACAATATGTACAACATCAAGAGATCATCATGCACATGGATGTGATGTATATACTTACCTTGTGGTCTTGAGTTGGCTTTGGAGGATGTGAACTTGAGAAAACAGGGTTAGATAACACAAGAAAACCTACTAAACAGAGCATAATTAGTAACCACAAAAGTACCAAGATTGGGATGACATGTAGAGAGTGAGTACTTAGTACTCTATGTGGATATAAACATGTCCCTAGAAAGATAAAGATATGCAATGAGTTCCAAAGATTTTCTTCCCTTAAGTATCTTTCACCCCCTGAATCTTATATTGGATAATGGGAGAAGATAGGGTAAAGGAAAATTAGTGCAAAAATAGAAAAATAGATCAAAACAATCATAATACATACTAACATGTCTTTCCCCTCTTGAAGACATGTGACTTCTCTCCTCTTTGGATGATAAGCATCTAGGGATAAGATTTGATGTGCTCTCTCTCCCCTTTGTGTGATAAGCTTTGATGTGCTCTCTCTCCTCCTTTGACATCAATTTCCAATAAGGGGTGTCGTGGTTTTGTCACGGCAGATGTCCTAGCAAAAGGACTTAGTCGTGAGGCCATTGCTACGAGTTAGCTTAAAGGGGTTAAAGCGGACAAGGACGCGAGGGTTTATACTAGTTTGGCCCCTTCGATGAAGGTAAAAGCCTATGTCTAGTTTGGTGTGGTATTGCTAGGGTTTCGATGACCACGGGGCGAATATGCTTTGCCCGTGTCTCGAGTTGTTGTTCTCTGTCCTTGAACCATCGCCGGGTCATCCCTTTATATACACGAGGTGACGCCCGGTCCGGTTTACAGAATCCCGAGGCCGGCTCATAAACGTCTCCGGCTCACTCTCTATCTTTCCTATCTTACATCACAAGTTACACGTCGTATGGCGGTTTACAATTCATGGGCCCTAACACCTATTGGGCTTTAAGTCTTCTGGAATAAAGCGTCATGCTCCATGCTCCGCTAGGCTTCAGTAGAATTAATCCTGACAGGCATAAACCGGCCCCTCCTGGGCGGTTTATACCCAGTATTAATATCCCTGACATTAGGCCCCACATTGATTTGAACCTGTTCATGTCAATCTTCAACATCTTGTAAAAATTTCACCTTTCGTAGCTTCAACTGCTTCATAAATCGCCGTGACGTCATCTTCCCGGATCACATTAAACCGTCGTGACGTCATCTGCCCATTTAATGCTTGTACCTGTTTTATTTTTTACTTATTAAAAGCTCCGAAGATCGAGGCGACAGTATCATCCCATATCCATTTTTCTGGCTCCTCGATTCTCGCGCCTGCCGTTTCATTTTTCGGCTTATAAATAGGGCAGAGGGGCATCTCCTTTTCCTCCCTTGCTCCTTTGCCTCTTCTTCCTCCTCGCGCCCGCTCGTGCTCAAGCTCTGCCGCCGCCGTCAAGCTCTGCATCTTCATCGAGCCTGGCCGCTGCATCAACCTGGTTGGATCAGAAAATCGTCGGCGCGCTTCCGCACTCATCGGCTCCAGTAAGTACTTTCCTTCCCCCTTACATATATCTCATTAGGGTTTTCGCGAGCTCACGGGTAGGCGCTTGTTCTTCACTGTTCTTCGTCGCGCTTCGATAACTAGGACAGATCTAATCCTCCCGCTTCACATCCGTAGTAACAACTCCACTTCTTTAGCGTACCTTTATTCTTCCCAAAGGACTAGTTTAATCTGCGTTTGTTGGAACCATTGCTGCCTCCGTTGAATATAGACCATGAATATTTCTGAATTTCTGACATGCTGTAGATCCGTAATCTCATCACTAATTTTACGAAACATGTTTTTCCGTAACTTCAGATCTGCCTCTCTCGTACTCTCATCGGCGGTTTAGCTTTTAGAAAAGGCTATAAACCGATAGATACCATTAGGCCCATGCTTAAACTGCCATTTGTAAACACCTTCGAACACTGCCGGCTTAACTTTGCACAAATTATAAACCAGCCATTCATTTATATTTTCAGCTTTTCCGTTCAAAATGGCAAAGCAAGCCAAGCAGTTTACTTATTGCAACTAGATCCAGTCCCGGGTTACTGAGGAAGAGTTGCCGAACCGGGCTGAGATTGGCGCTTTAGGCCCAAAGAATGTCCTTCACTGGAGAGTCCCTAGACCGGAGTGTCCTCCAGATCCCAAAGAGGGAGAAGTCGTTGTATTTCTTGATCATTTAGCCCGGGGATTCAGTCCTCCCGGGTCAAAGTTCTTCCGTGATGTGCTAGCTGATTTTCAACTCCATCCTCAAGATATCGGGCCCAATTCTGTATCCAACATCTGCAATTTCCAAGTTTTTTGTGAAGCTTATCTGCAAGAAGAGCCGTCAGTTGAACTATTCAGGGATTTCTTCCATTTAAACTGCCGCACGGAGTTTTCTGACGGTCCAAACACTGAATTGGGCGGAATGTCTATTCAGAAGAGAAAAGACGTTAGTTTTCCTCACGCCAATCACCACATTCATCCTAAAGAATCGAACCAAACTTTGTTTTACTGTCTAGATACTTCTCCGGAAGATGAGAATCCTCTGCCGGGTTATCGTTCCCATCGTCTCTCTAAAAACCATCCCTTTCCTCAGTGGCTGAGTGCTCAAGAATGAGCCAAATATGCTCCTCAGCTCTCAAAGCTTACAACTTTTACTACAAATGGGTTAACAGGGGTTGATTTCGTTCGTTGTTGGATTTCCCGGAGTATTCTTCCGCTGAGCCATCGCTCCGGTTTAATGTGTGAATATACCGGAAACAACAAAGATCCTCTGCGCCATACAGAAGCTGTGCTAGCAGAGAATGAGATCAACGAGGCTGTTAAGAAGCTGCTGAATGAACCGGTAGAAACTTGCAGTCAAACCAGACTAGCTCCCTTCTGCAAGCTCAACAAACCGCCATTGGTAAATATTTATTTTGTCTGCTCTATTTCAATCCATCTTTAGTACTCTTCTTGAATGACTTCATAATCTTCATCAGGGTAATGACCCATTCTTGAAAAGGAAAATCCAGGATAAACCGACGAAAGTGCCTCGCCAGAAAACCAAGGCAGTCAAGAAGATCATCAGGAAAAAAGCTACTGACGTGTCTGAATCCAATCCCGATGATGATGAACCGGCCTCAGAGGTATTACTTGATTCTTTAACTCCTTTTTTGCATCTTATTAACAATGTTTGTACTCAGGGACACGCTGAAGGCAGCAAGGCAGATGATGTCGAGGTAATTACCCTTTCTTCTGGTTCAGAACCTCTGCCGACACCAAAAATTCATCGAACAAGCCGGAAAGTACAGTTTCTCACCCTTTCGCTTATTTGGATCCAAACTTTATTTTGAAGAAACGGCAACATGAAGCTCGCCGCACCACGCGGCATAGTGGTCACGCCATTGAATCCACCGGTTTACCACATACACCAGCCCGGAGATGTCGCTCAGAGGTTTTATATCCTCCAGATGCTCTTTATCCCAAAGCAGGTCATATTCGACATCCTCTTA
Organism: Secale cereale; assembly: GCA_902687465.1. NCBI lineage: Eukaryota > Viridiplantae > Streptophyta > Magnoliopsida > Poales > Poaceae > Secale > Secale cereale. The sequence goes on from LR738712.1 coordinate 371,808,335, forward strand.
ATCCGTCTGTTTCGAATTACTAGGAAACTCCTCATTCGTCATCTGGCGAATCAATAGCGACGGAGATTCCTCCTCTTAAGACTGTTCATGGGTAAGTTTTTCACTTTGCTGTTTTAACCTCTTTCTTTACTCCTCTCACTATCACCACCTTTAACTTTTGGAGTAAGCCCAAGCCTAGTAAAAAGGCTAAGCTGAATAAACTGGCAGGCGACGACGCGATTCCTGAAGCGGCAAAGGATCCTGAACCTGCTGAAGAAAATGTTGACAGTTTGCATGATGATCCTCCTCCCATGGATCATGAAGTTTTTGTCGATCAAGGAAATGTCCCAATGGATCATGACACTAATCCGACCAGTCCTGTCCTGGCCAACAATACTCCAGCTAGCCCTGCTAAACCTGCTGCTGCTTCAACCGAGGAGGTTCAAATAACTGGATTCGGTTACACTGCTCCTAGTGAACCTGTTGCCTTATCCAAGCATACTACGAAGGATGAAATTTCTGGCAAGGACAAAGGCAAATGGAGTGCTGACCTGTCCAACTATACTCAACTTAGTGCTCAAGAGCTCCATTCCGGTTAGATGAACCGGCTGTACACTAGCCGTGATCATGAAGCCGGGTTAGTAAATATGATGAAGGAACGATATGAGGTAACCTTCTGCTTTAACTTTATCTTTATTCCTGCATAAGTCTTGTAGCTTGCCTTTACTCCATCGTAGACCCCAAGGGCCGGTTTACTCCTTTAGGATGAACCGGGACTTCAGAATATCCAGTATATAGTTTTTTCACATGCGTAGTCCCCAAGGGCCGGTTTATCTCTTCAAGATGAACCGGGACTTTAGTTTGTAATCTTTTCTGAACAATGTCGCATTAGCCCCCAAGTGCCGAGTGTATAACTTTGTTATGTGCTTGGGACTTTATTGAAAAAATGTTCGATAACTACAAATACGCATTAGCCCCCAAGTGCCAAGCGTATAACTTGTTATGTGCTTGGGACTTTGAATATGCTTCATCAATGTATAATATGCTCTTCTCTTGACAGGCTGATCTAAAGCAGAAAAATTCTCAAGTGGCCGAGCTTCAAGATACTTTGAAATTTCAACAAACCGCCACTTCCAAAGTCAAAGATGAGCTGACCCTTGTTTTAGTAGACATGGAAAAGCTGAAGAAGGACTTCCAGAAGGAACGGTCGGATTGGGAAGCTGAAAGAACCACCTTGGAAAAAAGGGCAACTGATGCAGAAGCTGCTCTCCATCCTGTGACAGAAGAGCTGTCTGGTTTAAAGCAGCAGATAAATGCTATGACTACTATTGTCTTTGGTAAGTGTACTTAACATAATCCTGAATATGATAGTTCTGCACTCTCCGGTTTAACTCAATCTCTATTGATGCAGGAAAGCGTATTGCTCATCTCGGCACTGATATGCAAAAGAAGTTGAAGGCCGCATACACTCTCATAGAGCAGTTGTATGCCGGCGCTCAAAGGATCGTCTGCACTGCTTTCCATAATAAGCCGGCTCCCACAACGATCAAAAGCACTTTGGAGAAGTTATCAATTCTACCTGCCCGTCTCGGAGAGCTGAAGAAATCATCTGCAAGGGCAGGTGCCTTGATGGCATTAACTCAAGCGAAAGCTTGGGTGCCTGACCTTGATCCGGCAGAAGTGATGAATGGCTATCCCAGCATGAAGGAGGACGGATGAGCATTCACACATAGTGATTTCCGTGCTCTAACAAGAGAAATGTGGCCTTTGTCCAACAAACTATATGATGAGGATGATCTGTCCCGTTATCATCCGGGTTATAATGCTGAAAACTTGCGGGTCGACCCTCCGGTCTACGAGGTTGAAGATCTCATCCCGCCCGTCCGTAAGCATACTTATGCCCCTGACGTTGAACCGTCCGAACTCATAAGTGACGAGGCTGTTTTCAAAGCACTGACAAAGATCAATTGGGCAACCCCTGACTTCCAGCCGCTGGATGAGGACGACGAGGAGATGGAGCAAGATGATCCGCAACCTTAAAGTCGAGCTGGTGCAGATTCATGAACCGGTGCCGGTTTAGCTATTCCGTCATAGTACTTTTAAGCAAAGAACAAATCATTTTGGGCTGCCAATCGCCTTGTAATAGGGTAGTTGGAACACTTTGTCTATGTCCTCACGCATACTCCTGTTTCTTAACACCGATTTATCTGGCAACTTCATAATTTTTCCTGCTTACGATGCTTTTAACAGTTTATTCCACCTGTATCTACATAAGATAAAGTTTGAAGTGTCCTGGCGGTTTATCGCCGGACGGGTCATGATGCCCAAATACATGGTCTAGGTTTATAACCTGAACTGTATATAAAATATGACACATATATCATACCCGTGATTAAATTGTGCGCTATTGGCCTTAATCAATAATCGGTAGTAAAGACAATGATCCAAGTTGCAAGTATTGATGACTCCTTGATCATTTGCCGATTCATGATGGAACCGTACCGAGTTGTAATAAACACCGGTTTAACTGTAAACAGTACTGGCGATTTATAATCAAACCAGACCAGGTTCTGTAAACACTAGTTTATTGTAGTGGCAACTTATAGTCATCCACTCCCCAAATCAATGGACTTGGATAAACACCAATGACCTCAAAGATAAAAAACTTTAGCAAAATCAAAAGAGACATTGTCAAATAAAACCCTGTAGTCGAGGCTTTTTACGAGCTGCCAGGCTCCAAATTCGAGGCTTTTCATGGGCTGCCAGGCCACTGAATTAACCATTTCACAAATCTTGTTAAGATGGACCTCAATCCTTAACCAATCGTCAATTTAACGTTGCCAAGTTCAGGGTCTGTAAGAAGATTGACTTGTAAAACGTTCGACGGGTCATACCAGGTTTACCTGGGCGGAGTGACTTACTTAATGCAGGCAGGCTAATCCGGGGTTTTAAGTGTATACACCAGGCTTCCAAGCCGTGGCTTGATAGCCTACTACAAGGGTTGTCAACTCGTTGACGCTATGCATTAGGAACCCCCAGGTAGTATTGTGAGCTATGCTCGTCGGGTGCCTATGTTTGAGTTGTGCTATGCATCGAACTCTCTTTTGCCCCTCATCATCATGTGGGCTTTGATAGCCAGATTACCAAAGCAACCAGAGCTATGCTCTTATGATGGTATTGGTTTAATAGCCGGTTTAAGAGGCCATAGGAACTCCTTTGCACACAGAAGCCCCCATGCGACAAACTCTTATGAAAAAATAGTAGATACCCCGCTTTAACGGGGACGCCGGTTTATTATATTGATCATAATATATACATTGCAAATTTATGTACATAAAGCGGAGCCTATGGCTCAGGTGTTGTATGGCCAAAGAAGAGCGATGTTCCATGGCCGTCTGGTTTCCTCCTCCGCAGTGCGTGAGTCTTTATGTTCTCGAACGTCGAGGAGGTAGTATGATCCATTGTGTAGGTTCTTGCTGACCACAAAGGGCCCTTCCCAAGGTGGGGATAACTTGTGCATGTTTGTCTGGTCTTGGATGAGCCGGAGCACTAGATCTCCTTCTTGAAACGTTCTGGTTTTAACCCGACGACTATGGTACCGGCGCAGATCTTGCTGATAAATTGCCGATCGAGCTGCTGCCGTGTCACGTTCCTCATCCAGCCGGTCCAACGCGTCTTGCCGTGCCTTTTCGTTATCAGCTTCGACGTAAGCCTCCACCCGCGGCGAATCATGACGGATGTCACTAGGGAGAACCGCTTCAGCTCCATATACCATGAAGAAAGGCGTGTAGCCTGTAGACGTGTTAGGTGTGGTGTTGATGCTCCATAACACAGAGGGTAATTCCTCCACCCAACAACCCGGCGTCCTCTGTAAAGGGACCATAAGCCTGGGTTTGATGCCTCTCAAAATCTCTTGATTGGCTCTCTCAGCTTGACCATTGGATTGAGGGTGAGCCACTTAAGATACATCAAGGCGGATGTGCGCTCGTTGACAGAACTCCTCCATGGCCCCCTTGGATAGATTGGTACCATTATCAGTTATAATGCTGTGTGGAAAGCCAAACCGGAAAATCACCTTCTTGATGAATTGAACCGCCGTTGCCGCATCACACTTGCTGACTGGTTCCGCCTCAACCCACTTGGTAAACTTATCCACCGCCACCAGAAGGTGGGTCTTCTTATCTGGAGATCTCTTAAAGGGCCCGACCATGTCTAGCCCCCAAGTCGCAAATGGCCAAGTAATTGGAATCATCCTCAATTCTTGAGCCGGTATATGAGCATGCCGTGAGAATTTCTGACAAGCATCACATTTTCTGACCAAGTCCTCTGCATCGGCGTGAGGCGTCAGCCAGTAGAACCCATGACGAAAGGCTTTGCCACCAAAGATTTTGATCCAACTTGATGACCACAATCGCCTTCATGGATCTCTCTAAGAATATCACAGCCTTCGTCTGGCGATACACAACGTTGAAACGCCCCAGAGACGCTGCAATGATGTAGTTCTCCATTGACAATAGTCATTGATCTGGACCGCCGGACTATCTGTCTGGCCAAGACTTCATCTTCTGGTAACTCACCTCGGTTCATGTACGCTAGATACGGGACCGTCCAATCCGGAATAACATGAAGCGCCGCCACCAATTGAGCCTCCGGATCGGGAATAGCCAAGTCCTCTTCTGAAGGTAATTTCACCGACGGATTATGCAATATGTCCAGGAAGATATTAGGTGGCACCGGTTTACGTTGAGAACCCAGCCGGCTTAACGCATCGGCCGCTTCATTCTTCCGCCGGTCCACATGGTCCACCTGATAACCCTTGAAGTGTCCAACCACAGCGTCCACCTCTAGATGATACACTGTCGTAAGTGGATCCTTGGAATCCCACTTACGAGATACCTATTGTGCCACCAGGTCTGAATCGCCAAAACATTTAACCCAACTTAAATTCATCTCCTTAGCCATTCGCAGACCATGGAGGAGAGCTTCATACTCACCTGCATTGTTAGTACAAGGGAACATTAAATGGAGGACAAAACATAACTTATCACCTCGTGGGGAAGTTAATACGACTCCATCCCCTGAGCCTTCCAATTGCCTGGATCCATCAAAGTGAATAGTCTAGTACATATGATCTGGCTTTTCCTCTGGTGCTTGCAACTCTGTGCAGTCGTTGATGAAGTCCACCAGTGCTTGAGACTTGATTGCAGTACGAGCCACATACCTCAATCCGTGAGGACTAAGTTCAATAGCCCACTTTGCAACCCGACCAGTCACTTCTCTGTTCTGGATTTTATCTCCCAAAGGAGCTGAACTGACCACGGTGATTGGATGGCCCTGAAAATACCGCTTCAGCTTTCGGTTTGCCATGAAGACTCCATATACCAATTTCTGCCAATGCGGGTATCTCTGCTTCGACTCAATGAGCACCTCACTGATATAGTAAACCAGTCGCTGAACCGGATATTCTTTTCCTGCCTCCTTGCGCTCTACCATGATGGCAACACTTACTATTCGGGCATTAGCAGCCACGTATAGCAACAACGGCTCATTATCAACTGGTGCAGCAAGGACCGGCGGCTCTGCCAATTGCTTCTTCAAGTCCTCGAACGCAGCATCTGCAGCATCACTCCAGACAAAGTGTTCTGTCTTTTTCATCATTTGATAAAGCGGGATGGCCTTCTCTCCCAAACGACTGATAAACCGGCTGAGCGCCGCGATGCGGCCCGCCAAGCATTGGACATCGTTGATGCAGGCCGGTTTAGCCAAGGATGTAATCGCCTTGATCTTATCCGTATTAGCTTCAATTCTTCTATTTGATACCAGGAACCCCAGGAGCTTGCCTGCTGGAACACCAAAAACACACTTGGCTGGATTAAGCATCATCTTATAGACCCGGAGATTATCAAAGGTTTCCTTTAAGTCTGTTATCAATGTCTCATCCTTCCTGGATTTCACCACAATGTCATCCACATAAGCATGAATGTTCCGCCCAATCTGTTCATGAAGACAGTTCTGCACACAACGCTGATAGGTCGCCTGGGCATTCTTGAGCCCGAACGACATAGATACATAGCAGAAGGCTCCAAAGGGAGTTATGAAGGCCGTCTTCTCCTGGTCCTTAACTGCCATCTTGATCTGATGATAACCGGAATATGCATCCAAGAAACTTAAGCGCTCACAACCCGCCGTAGCAACAATGATTTGATCAATATGAGGGAGGGCAAAGGGATCAGCTGGGCAAGCCTTGTTCAGATCTGTGTAATCAACACACATTCGCCAAGTGCCGTTCTTTTTAAGCACCAACACCGGATTAGCCAACCACTCCGGATGAAACACCTCAACTATAAAGCCTGCCACCAAGAGCCTAGCCACTTCTTCACCAATAGCCTTGCGCCTTTCTTCATTGAAGCGGTGGAGAAACTGTTTAACTGGTTTAAACTTGGGATCAATATTAAGAGTGTGCTCAGCGAGTTCCCTCGGTACACCTGGCATGTTAGAAGGTTTACATGCGAAGATGTCCCGATTCTCACGGATGAACTCGATGAGCGCGCTTTCCTATTTCGGATCCAGGTTAGCACTGATGGTGAACCGCTTGGATGAATCGCCAGGGACAAAGTCAACCTGCTTGGTCTCATCAGCTGATTTAAACTTCAAGGCTGGATCATGCTCTATGGTTGGCTTCTTCAGCGGAGACATATCTGCAGGATCAACATTATCTTTATAAAATTTTAATTCCTCGGTTGCACAAACAGCCTCAGCATAAGCTACATCACCTTCCTCGCACTCCAAAGCAATCTTACGGCTCCCATGGACCATAATAGTTCCGTTATGACCCGGCATCTTGAGCTGCAGATAAACATAACAAGGCCTCGCCATGAACTTAGCATAAACCGGCCGCCCAAACAAGGCGTGATACGGGCTCTTGATCTTTACCACTTCAAAAGTCAAAGTTTCGGACCTCGAGTTGTGCTCATCTCCAAAGGTGACCTCCAAATCTATCTTACCGACTGGATATGCCGATTTACCAGGCACCACGCCATGAAAAACGGTGTTGGATTGCCGAAGCTTTTTGTCTGTCAACCTCATGCGTCGGAAAGTTTCGTAATACAATATGTTGATGCTGCTTCCTCCATCCATGAGCACCTTGGTGAACTTATAACCCCCAACCTGAGGTGCCACAACTAGAGCCAGCTGACCTGGATTATCAACCCGGGGCGGATGATCCTCTCGACTCCACACAATGGGCTGTTCTGACCAGCACAGATAGCGTGGCACCGCCGGTTCAATGGAATGTACCGCTCTCTTGTAAACTTTCTGATCACGTTTACATAGGCTTGTGGTGAAGACGTGATACTGCCCACTACTCAACTGCTTCGGATTACTCTGATATCCTGATTGCTGCTATTGCTGTTGCTGTTGATTGCCCTGATTGATATAACCACCCTGGCCGTGCTGCTAGTTATGCTGATTATGCCCATTCTGGTTACTGTGATTGCTCTGGTTACCTTGGAATCCTGAACCGGATCCACCACCTTGGTAACCCAGCCCGTGAAAAGCAGGACCCGAACCGCCGGACGATCCATGATCATATTGGGACCGGTTTATGAACTCCTTCATAATAAAGCAGTCCTTCCAGAGGTGTGTGGCTGGTTTCTCATGCATACCGTGCCTCAGGCAAGGTATATACATCTGGCGTTCTAGATTATATTCGGTCTCCCACCTCACGGGGGTGGTCTGCCCTTGCGGCGCTGGCCATCCTCCTGGGCATTAGTGTTAGCCACAAAATCTGAATTATTATCCGCTTTACGCTTACCATTATGTCCTTGATTCGCCGGGCTGGGATACGGTGCTTTACCATTCTTCTTTTCTTTCCCTGACTTCTCATCATCAGACTCTGGATACTTGGCACTATCTGAGTCTGCATACTTCACCAAAGCACCCATGAGCGTTCCCATGTCATCACAATTACGTTTGAGCCGTCCCACTTTAGCTTCAGAGGCTCAAATCGGCAATTGCCTTCCAAGGTTATAACTTCTGTGTCTGGATTGATACGTTTAGAAGAATGTAGGATCTCCGATACTCGGCGCACCCAATGGCTCGTCGACTCGTGCTCTCCTTGAACACAGGAAGCTAAATCGACGATAGACATCGGCTGCTTGCATGTGTCTTTGAAGTTATTGATAAACCGGCGGCGTAACTCGGCCCATGATCTGATGGAGTTGGGCGGTAAGATTTTTAGCCAAGTACGAGCTATGCCCTCCAACATCATAGTGAAGTACTTAGCACACGCCACGTCATCTACGTTCAGCATCTCCATTGCCATCTCGTAGCTTTCGACCCATGTCTCAGGGGATAAATCTGCAGTATAATTGGGCACCTTTCGCGGTCCTTTAAAGTCCTTGGGCAGCCGTACATTGCGTAAAGCGGGGGTGAGACATGGTACTCCTAAGGAACTAGATGTAACCCTCGGTTCAACTGTGGTAGATGGATGAACTAGCGTCTGCTGACGGGCTTCGTACTGTGCTGCTAACTCGGCCTCCCGGCGTTGTCTGCCCTGATCCACCACGTCTTAAGCGTCTGCACTTCCTCCCGCTGGGTTATCCTTCCGCGGCGGATTACGATTGCGCGCGCTGCTTGACACGGCTGGTTCCTCCAGGTGCCTGCTATAACTCCGGCTTGGGCGAGGGGTGGAGTGAATCCTCTCGCGGCTGTGAGAATAAGCTTGCTGCTGAGTTAAAGCCGTCTCTAGAAACTCCTTGGCTCGCCGTGCCTCCACTGCTATAGGGGATTCTCCTTCAATGGGAAGGGTGGCCGGTCGTGAAGCGGCGGCAACTATATTATCAATGGGTTGGAGTAGTGACCAGGAGGGGTAGGTACATGCCGCGAGGGAGCGACCTGGCGGGTCGGCTCCGCGGCCTGTGGCTGGAGTGATGCTCCTATGCCAGGCGCTCCTCCCCGGTTTACCCCCGGCTGGTTATTGGTTCCTGCTCCAAGCGTATTGAAAAGGTTCCTCGCCTCGTAAACTGGGGGCAGGCGGGATTGTTGCCTTCTCCTCATTACGTCGCACGAAGCAGTCTGATCCAACATGAGCCGGTAAGCCTGCGAATCCAGCTCGGCCTGCCTCGCAACCATCCTGGTGTTCTCAGCAGCTAGGTCCAATTTTGCTTGATCTATCTAGCTCCTCACCCGAGCAACTTATGCATCATGCTGTTCCTTCTCGGCATGGCCGACCTCTGCAGTTAATAGGGCTGTCAAAGTATCGACTAAGGCGGTCAATACCTGAACCGATGACTGAACCGGGCCTCCATGTTGGGGAACGTAGTATTTTAAATTTTTCCTACGATCACGCAAGATCTATCTACCAGATGCATAGCAACGAGAGGGAAGAGTGTGTCTACGTACCCTCGTAGACCGGAAGCGGAAGCGTCAAGTGACGCGGTTGATGTAGTCGAACTTCTTCGCGATTCAACCGATCAAGCACCGAATGTACGGCACCTCCGCGTTTAGCACACGTTCAGCTTGATGACGTCCCACGAGCTCTTGATCCAGTTGAGCTTCACGGGAGAGTTTCGTCAGCACGACGGTGTGGTGACGGATATGATGTATCTACCGGCGCAGGGCTTCTCCTAAGCACTGTAACGGTATGACCGAGGTGTGTTTCTGTGGAGGGGGCACCGCACACGGCTGGACCAATTCAACTTGTGTGTCTTTGGGTGCCCCCCTGCCCCCGTATATAAAGGAGCAAGAGGGGAGGGCCGGCCGGCCTCCTATGGTGCGGCTAGGGCAATCCTACTAGGAATAGGATTGCAATCCTATTCCTAGTAGGAGTCCACCAAGAAGGAAGAGAGGGAAAGGAAAAGAGGGAGAGGTGGCCCCCCCCCCCCAATCCTAGTCCAACTAGGATCCCTAGGTGGGGCGCCGGCCAGCCTCTATGGGCTGCCTCTATCCTTTCCTCAAGGCCCACTATGGACCACCCCCCCTCGTAGGGGGTTCCGGTAACCCCCTCCGGCAATCCAGTTAAATCCGAAACTTTTCCGGAACACTTCCGGTGTCTGAATATAGTCGTCCAATATATCAATCTTTATGTCTCGGACATTCCGAGACTCCTCGTCATGTCCGTGATCTCATCCGGGACTCCGAACTACCTTCGGTACATCAAAACTCATAAACTCATAATACCGATCGTCATCAAACGTTAAGCGTGCGGACCCTACGAGTTCGAGAACTATGTAGACATGACCGAGACTCATCTCCGGTCAATAACCCATAGCGGAACCTGGATGTTCATATTGGCTCCTACATATTCTACGAAGATCTTTTATCGGTCAAAACCGCATAACAACATACGTTGTTCCTTTTGTCATCCGTATGTTACTTGCCCGAGATTCGATCGTCGGTATCTCCATACCTAGTTCAATCTCGTTACCGGTAAGTCTCTTTACTCGTTCCGTAACACATCATCTCATGACTAACTCATTAGTATTTTGCTTGCAAGGCTTATTGTGATGTGTGTTACCGAGAGGGCCCAGAGATACCTCTCCGACACTCGGAGTGACAAATCCTAATCTTGATCTATGCCAACACCATGAATACTTTCGGAGACACCTGTAGAGCATCTTTATGATTACCCAGTTACGTTGTGACGTTTGATAGCACACTAGGTGTTCCTACGGTATTCGGGAGTTGCATAATCTCATAGTCATAGGAACATGTATAAGTCATGAAGAAAGCAATAGCAGTAAAACTAAACGATCATAGTGCTATGCTAACGGATGGGTCTTGTCCATCACATCATTCTCCTAATGATGTGATGCCGTTGATCAAATGACAACTCATGTCTATGGCTAGGAAACATAACCATCTTTGATCAATGAGCTAGTCTAGTAGAGGCATACCAGGGACATACTGTTTTGTCTATGTATCCACACATGTATCAAGTTTCCGGTTAATACAATTCTAGCATGAATAAAAGACATTTATCATGATATAAGGAAATACAAATAACATCTTTATTATTGCCTCTAGGGCATATTTCCTTCAGTCTCCCACTTGCACTAGAGTCAATAATCTAGCTCACATCGCCATGTGATTTAATACCGATAGTTCACATCGTTATGTGAATAACACCCATAGTTCACATCGCCATGTGACCAACACCCAAAGGGTTTACTAGAGTCAATAATCTAGTTCACATCGCTATGTGATTAATACCCAAGAGTAATAAGGTGTGATCATGTTTTGCTTGTGAGAGAAGTTTAGTCAACGGGCCTGTCACATTCAGATCCGTATGTATTTTGCAAATTTCTATGTCTACAATGGTCTGCATAGAGGTACTCTAGCTAATTGCTCCCACTTTCAATACGCATCCAGATTGATACTTAGAATCATCTGGATTTAGTGTCAAAGCTTGTATCGGCGTAACCCTTTACGACGAACTCTTTATCACCTCCATAATCGAGAAACATTTCCTTAGTCATCCAGTTACTAAGGATAATTTTGACCGCTGTACTGTGATCTACTCCTGGATCACTATTGTACCCCCTTGACAAACTCATGGCAAGGTACACAACATGGCATACTTTATAGAACCTATGGCTGAGGCATAGGGAATGACTTTCATTCTCTCTATATTTTTCTGCCGTGGTCTGGCTTTGAGTCTTACTCAACTTCACACCTTACAAGTCAGGCAAGAACTCCTTCTTTGACTGATCCATTTTGAACTACTTCAAAATCTTATCAAGGTATGTACTTATCGAAAGTCTTATCAAGCGTCTTGATCTATCTCTATAGATCTTGATGCCCAATATGTAAGTAGCTTCACCAAGGTCTTTCTTTGAAAAACTCCTTTCCAACACTCCTTTATGCTTTTCAGAAAATTCTACATCATTTCCGATCGACAATATGTCATTCACATATACTTATCAGAAAGGTTGTAGTGCTCCCACTCACTTCTTGTAAATACAGGCTTCTCCAAAAATCTGTATAAAACCATATGCTTTGATCACCTCATCAAAGCGTATATTCCAACTCTGAGATGCTTGCACCAGTCCATAGATGGATCGCTGGAGCTTGCATACTTTGTTAGCACCTTTTGGATCGACAAAACCTTCTGGTTGCATCATATACAACTCTTCTTTGAGATATCCAGGAATGCAATTTTGACATCCATTTGCCAGATTTCATAATCATAAAATGCGGCAATTGCTAACATGATTCGGACAGACTTAAGCATCGCTACAGGTGAGAAAGTCTCATCGTAGTCAACTCCTTGAACTTGTCGAAACCCTTTCGCAACAAGTCGAGCTTTGTAAACAGTAACATTACCATCTGCGTCGGTCTTCCTCTTGAAGATCCATTTATTTTCGATGGCCTGCCGATCATCGTGCAAGTCAACCAAAGTCCACACTTTGTTCTCATACATGGATCCCATCTCAGATTTCATGGCCTCAAGCCATTTTGCGGAATCTGGGCTCATCATCGCTTCCTCATAGTTCGTAGGTTCATCATGGTCTAGTAACATGATTTCCAGAACTGGGTTGCCGTACCACTCTGGTGCAGAACGTACTCTGGTTGATCTACGACGTTCAGCAGAAACTTGATCTGAAGTTTCATGATCATCATCATTAACTTCCTCACTGATTGGTGTAGGAATCACTGGAACAATTTTCTGTGATGTACTACTTTCCAATTCAGGAGAAGGTACAATTACCTCATCAAGTTCTACTTTCCTTCCATTCACTTCTTTCGAGAGAAACTCCTTCTCCAGAAAGGATCCACTCTTAGCAACAAAGAACTTGCCTTCGGATCTGTGATAGAAGGTGTACCCAACAGTTTCTTTTGGGTATCCTATGAAGATTTACTTCTCCGATTTGGGTTCGAGCTTATCATGTTGAAACTTTTTCACATAAGCATCGCAGTCCCAAACTTAAAGAAATGACAGCTTAGGTTTATCGTCAAACCACAGTTATACGGTGTCATCTCCACGGATTTAGATGGTGCCCTATTTAATGTGAATGTAGCTGTCTCTAATGCATAACCCCAAAAGCGATAGTGGTAGATCGGTAAGAGACATCGTCGATCGCACCATATCTAATAAAGTACGGTTATGACGTTCGGACACACCACTACACTGTGGTGTTCCAGGTGGCGTGAGTAGTGAAACTATTTCACATTGTTTTTATTGAAGGCCAAACTCGCTAACTCAAATATTTTACCTCTACGATCATATCGTAGAAACTCTTATTTTCTTATTACGATGATTCTCCACTTCACTCTGAAATTCTTTGAACTTTTCAAATGTTTCAGATTTGTGCTTCATTAAGTAGATATACCCATATCTGCTTAAATCATCAGTGAAGGTCAGAAAATAACGATACCCGCCGCGAGCTTCAACACTCATTGGTCCGCATACATCAGTATGTATGATTTCCAACAACTCTGTTGCTCGCTCCACAGTTCCGGAGAACGGAGTTTTAGTCATCTTGCCCATGAGGCATGGTTCGCAAGCACCAAATGATTCATAATCAAGTGATTCCAAAAATCCATCACTATGGAGTTTCTTCATGCGCTTGTGAAGTTGACGAGTAAGTATGGGGACCTACACAAAAGACACACAAACCAAAGAAATTGTGCGCGTGGTAAATGTACACATCATCCATCATGATGTGTATGTGCACGTTAAAGTTAGCACAAGATAGGCATCGCTCAAATAAATTTGAGGCACGATAGAGAAATATGTCATCCATCATGAAAGAATAATTGTCATGTATAGTATGATGGGGACACAAATTAGTGCAAGTATGGGGATCATGCAATGGATGGGATGGACCAAAATCTCCTAAATTGTATGAGGAAACTATGGGTGTCTCCTCATGAGCAATATCGGAAACATCATATGGAGAAAATGGACAACATCCAAAACAATGCATATCCGAAGCTAGGTGTTCATGGCATGGCATATGATGGATATGATGCAAAGGAAGCATGTCAATATCATCACAAGAAAAACAAATGCCAATAACCATGGGCTTGTCATCTATGCCATAAGTGCAAATTGGGTTTATCTTAATGGCATATGCATAGTTACTATGAAGAGATTGCAAATATTACATATTGTTGATCTCATGCATAGCATATGACAAGTCAAGCGGATTGTCAAACATGATGTGACCGAGAGAATTATCACAAGAAATCCTATGCAACATGGCATCACAGCTAATAGACTCCACATGGCAATCATCAAACTCATCATAAATGGGTAAATCATCGCATGGGGAAATCATACTAGAATGAAGCATGGCAATAGGTGGATCAACATCATGCAAGCAATCAATGTTAACATAGTCCACTAGTGGGACGAGTTTATCACCTTCACCTTTGTTACCTTTCTCATTCCACTCATGTGGTGTAGGTGAGGTGGGAAAGACCAAAAGGTGGTCATCATCTTCATCTTGATGGAACCATGTGGGGGGTGCATCATATTCCACCATGGCCATCGTCTTGTCCAAAGGAAGGACGAAGTCATCGAGAATCGGCGCATCATCATATGTGGGACCTAGCACTAAATGAGAAGACACAATAGAGGTAGAGGTCAAGTCGTTAGTGTTGAAAGTGGCCTCACATGCCGTATCAACTATCTCACTCTCTCTATGTGGTGGCTCACTCACTCCCTCAAGGTAGGTGCACTCAAACTCACATATGGTGGAGTCACTCATCTCACTCAAGTGGTGGGGGTTGTGGCTCTCCTCACATGGGTATCGGGGCAGCTCATCATATATGGGGCTAGTGGTGAACTCGCTCTCCCTCTCAATATGGTGGCACAAGTCACTCAAGTCATCATACGCCGCCGTGGTCGAAGGGAAAATCCCATGCTCAACCATCTCGTCATCGTCGCTGTGGATGAAGGCCGAAGATGGCACATCATCACTCTCGCCTCCAAAGATGGAAGCATCATCCTTGCTCGTCACCATGTCGTTCACCTTCAAAGCTTGGTCCTTGAATGGCTTCGTAGTCATACTCGTCGCCGCACCATCTTGAAAAAGAGTCAAAGTAGACTCGGCATCATCAATGCCACAAAGAGGGATGGCGGTGGAGTCGAACTTGGGAGCGTCGTCTTGGAGCTCCTTGGGCTTGGACATCATGGTGGTACTATCCTCATGCTCGTAGTCTTGGAGCTTGGTCTTCAAGAAGTTTGCTTGCGGTGGAGAATCCTTGGCCTTCATAAGTTCTTGTTCCGCCTTGAGAGCACCAATGTAGTTGTCGTCGAGGGACTTGTAGTTCTGGAAGAAGATAGTCTTGTAGATGTCGTTGTGCAATCCCATCATGAAGTGCAGCTTCATCAAAATGGGGTCGTCCACGCCGGCTCGTCGCAAGGCAATCTTCATCTCCTTGAAGTACTTGTCGATGGACTTGGATCCTTGTATGGTGTTCTCCAATTGGCGTATAAGTTGTTCCGTGTAAGTGGGAGGCACGAACTCTCGCCGCAAAGCTCTCTTCGTCTTGGGCCAACTCATGTCATAGTCCTCCGAGGGTGTGTGAAACCACCATGTCGATGCGAAGTCGTGGAAGTTTCTTGTGGCGCACTTCACTTGATCTTGGGGAGGAACTTGAAGTAGCGTGAGGTAGTCGTCCATCAAGCGCTCCCACTCGAGATACTCCTCCGGTTCTTGAGTCCCATAGAAAGGAATCTCGTGGTCGTTGTCGAGGTCGTAGTAGCTCGTGGAAGTCGCGGACTTGAGCTTGGGGAGCTTCTCTTGAGCATATGCTTGGGATGCTTGTTGGCGAAGATGCCGTATGTCCAAAGGCGAAGATGCCTTGAAGTCGCTTGGCGAAGATGCCAAGGTGTACGGTGAAGTCGTTGAGCGGTTGTTGGTGTTGAGCTCTTGACCTTCACGTTCTTGTCGTTGATGTTGTCGATGCCGATGTGATCTCGCCGAAGATGGCAGCTCGAAAGGATGTGCACTAGAGCGTCTTCTCGAAGATGAGGGAGACCTCTTGCGGTTCTTGATGAGGGCTTTGAGCTCCTCCATTTGAGCATTCATGTTGGCACACAAGTTGTTCGTCATGGCATCGAACTTGTCGTTGTTGTTGTAGACCGAAGTAGATGAAATGCTTTGCCTATCCATCACAAGACTCGAGCAAAGGTGAGTAGGGGATGAGATAAACAATACCAAGTTACCTTTTCCCAACGTTGAGGATGTATCCCGTTTCACTCAATGTGAACTGAAAGAATAGTGGAATTGGTACCGGACTTGTTCACTCACACCTATCAAGTAAAGCTTTTCGAGTGGCTTGGTTAGGATAAGTGGCACAAAAATTTGATGCAAAATGTTAGCAAGAGTCAATAATGTTGAAAGAGATTCACAAATTCGCAAATGAAACAAGTAGACCAATAGCAATATGTGGCACACGGAAACACACACACGGATAGATAGATGGGGTCGTGCAACCAAGGAATGAGCACAAAATGTGGAGTCCACGGAAAACGCTCGTGTTGCACAACTCAAGAGAGACGCTAGCACGATTGCTCTATAGGCGGATACGACACTTGTGCACAACCTATAAGATGCAAATGTATGAACTTTCTATCTCAAGTATGCTATTTGTGTATGATGTTCCGGTGCTTTTAGCACAATATGATCCAAGATGATCAAGTATAATATGATATTTTGTGATGCTATGACTCTTGCTTACAAGCTTATTTGTGGCTCTTTTGCTTAAAAGCTTATTCTTTTTTTTTTGTATATGGCTACGATGCACAAACCAAGATAGCAATTGTGTATATGCGGGAACAATCTTGTGACACAAGGGATGATAAGATGATACCAATATGATATGGTATATATGCAATTGAAATCGATGATCACTAATGTGCACAAGTAACGTTGCCGGCAATACTCAAAGGCTAGTCTCGATAGGCAAGTGACGCAAAATGGGCTAGGGGTTAACAATGCAATTGCAAGGGAATATACAATGATGTCGTCGAGGTTACCGTCCGTGTTGATGATGAGAGGTGGTGCTCTTGATGTAGACCCGTTCCTAATTAGCCGAAACACCTTAGGAAACGGAAGAACCACAACTCAAAATCTCAAGGACAAATGTCAAATGGTGGTAGCGGCAATGCCGTGGTGGTTGCGGAAGTGGAAAGATGGGCTATACACGATGTCGGAGTTGAAGTCACGGTCCCTAAGTAGCCGAAACACCTTAGGAGACACAAGCCACAACTCGAACAAGCTCGAACAAAATTTGGTTAAGTTGGGTTGGCTATGTATAGTGGGCTATGCTATGCGGAAGTGGTGGTGGTGGTTGATGAAGAAGCAATGGTCCCTAAGTAGCCTAAACACCTTAGGAGACTCAAATCACTACTCAAGCAACCACAAATGGTATGGGAACAAAATGGTTAGGTTGCGGAAGTCGGTGGTGGTATAGCGGATGATGTGGTGGAGGCCCTAGGCAAAGATGCCAAAATCCACAAAATATGATGGAGTCAAATGAATATGGTTGTATTTTTCTGGTATGTGGAATGTCAAGAGCTTCGAAACGAGCTAAAGAACGTCCAAATCGGAGTTCGTATGAATTAGTTATGGACAAAACAAAAATCAGCCGAATTCAAAAACTGGGTGTACCGGACGTCCGGAAAAGACCGGAAATCCGGTAATTTCTTCTGTATAGGTGGTTCCGGTCGTCCGGTGAGTTCCGGACGTTCGGTGCTTCGTGAGGGTCCGGACGTCCGGTAAAACGCCGGTCGTCCGGTGGGTCTGTGTCAACGCGAGATTTGAGATCCGGGACGCGATTTTGGGCGGCATTTGATGATTTTGGGGTCAAAATTGATGAGATTTCGTGGATGAAAGATGGAGAAACTTGGGGAAGTGCTAGATCCACTTGAAACCAAGCAAATCCATGGATCAAAATCAACAATATATCATCAAACCAATAGATCACAACATTTTTTGGGGCTATTTTTGGTGGGGAATTTTCGAAATTGGGAAGAACACAACAAAAACAAGCTAGAAAACAGGGTGTGGGGCTCCAAAATCGTAATCAACCTATGCTCTGGATACCATAATGATGTAGGGTTGAACCCTATGTGGCCGATCTTTCACGAAATGGAGGGGATCCCACGATGAACACGAAGAACACAAAGGGAAATCACGAGGGAAACACTCAAGAACAAGTCCAATCACACATCCACTAGACAATCAAACACACAAGATTACAAGATACATGAACAACAAAGGGAAAGATACATGGGTAGAGTTCATCTCCAAGAGGAGGTCTTGAATCCGTGAAGGATCTTCCCGTTTAGGGGTCTTGAATCCAAGGTGGATCTTCTCCGTAGAGGGGCCGCGGTCTCTCTCGTGGAGTAGATCCGGGATGGATGAGCAAGGCTCTATCTCACAAATGAGCTAAATCATTGCTAACCCTAAAATGGTGGAGGTGGAGGAGTATATATAGTCTAGGGCCACGAAGGGGTAAGTGAGGGGCGAAAGGGGTACATGGTGGAGGTGGAGGAGTATATATAGCACAGGCAGGGAGCGGACGTCCGCTGGGCACCGGACGTCCGGTGGCTCGGGAGGGACCGGACGTCCGGTAGGTCTCGGACTTCCGCTATTTTGGTTCTGTGAAGGATGTCACGGACGTCCGGTGGCTGTCGGTCGTCCGGTCGCCTGGGACACGTCGGACGTCTGGTAAACGCCGGTCGTCCGGAGCCTGTAGCTTGCAGCAACTCCGTTTCTTCCGTCTTCTCTTCCACGCTTCCCTCGCGGATGGTGTAGGTGATCCTTGGCGCTTGCACTCCTCCTCGTCATCCGTGAAGCTCCGACAATACCTATGCATGCACACGAGTGGAGTGTCAAGTAGTATACCATCCTCGAAGGGGTCAAGTGGACACGTGTAAAGGAGATGATTCACCTTTTTGTATGAGAAGTAAAGGTCACACGTGTCACTTGCCAAGTAGACTCTTGACATGGTGATGTCCATAGGATGCTCCGCATCACATGGTTCGCAAGCACCAAATGATTCATAATCAAGTGATTCCAAAAATCCATCACTATGGAGTTTCTTCATGCGCTTTACACCAATATGACCTAAACGACAGTGCCACAAATAAGTTGCACTATCATTATTAACCTTGCATCTTTTGGCTTCAATATTATGAATATGTGTATCACATGATCGAGATCCAACAAACCATTTTCATTGGGTGTATGACCATAGAAGGTTTTATTCATGTAAACAGAACAACAATTATTCTCTAACTTACATGAATAACCGTATTGCAATAAACATGATCAAATCATATTCATGTTCAACACAAACACCAAATAACACTTATTTAGGTTCAACACTAATCCCGAAAGTATAGGGAGTGTGCGATGATGATCATATCAATCTTGGAACTACTTCCAATACACATCGTCACTTCATCCTTTAACTAGTTTTTGTTCATTATGCAACTCCCATTTCGAGTTACTACTCTTTAGCAACTAAACCGGTATCAAATACCGAGGGGTTGCTATGAACACTAGTAAAATACACATCAACAATCTGTATATCGAATATACCTTTGTTCACTTTGCCATCCTTCTTATCCGCCAAGTATCTAGGGCAGTTCCACTTCCAGTGACCATTTCCTTTGCAGTAGAAGCACTTAGTTTCAGGCTTGAGTTTAGCTTTGGGTTTCTTCATGGGAGTGACAACTTGCTTGTCATTCTTCTTGAAGTTCCCCTTCTATCCCTTTGCCCTTTACTTGAAACAAGTGGTCTTGTTAACCATCAACACTTGATGCTCTTTCTTGATTTCTACCTTCGCCGATTTCAGGATCGCGAAGAGCTCCGGAATTACCTTCGTCATCCCTTGCATATTATAGTTCATCACGAAGTTCTACTAACTTGGTGATATTGACTAGAGAACTTTGTCAATTACTATCTTATCTGGAAGAATAACTCCCACTTGATTCAAATAATTGTAGTACCCAGACAATCTGAGCACATGCTCATTGGTTGAGCTATTCTCCTCCATCTTGTAGGCAAAGTACTGTCAGAGGTCTCATACCTCTCGACACGGGCATGAGTATGAAATATTAATTTCAACTCTTGGAACATCTTATATGCTCCGTGGCGTTCAAAACGTTTTTGAAGTCCCGGTTCTAAGCCATAAAGCATGGTGCACTTAAACTATCAAGTAGTCATCATACCGAGCTTTTGTCAAAACGTTCATAACGTCTGCATCTGCTCCTGCAATAGGTCTGTCACCTAGCGGTGCATCAAGGACATAATTCTTCTGTGCAGCCATGAGGATAATCCTCAGATCACGGACCTAGTCCGCATCATTGCTACTAACATCTTTCAACTTAGTTTTTCTCTAGGAACATATAAAAAATAAACGGGGAGCAACATCACGAGCTATTGATCTACAACATAGATATGCTAATACTACCAGGACTAAGTTCATGATAAGTTAAAGTTCAATTTAATCATATTAATTAAAGAACTCCCACTTAGATAGACATCCCTCCGGTCATCTAAATGATCACGTGATCCAAATCAACTAAACCATGTCCGATCATCACGTGAGATGGAGTAGTTTCAATGGTGAACATCTTATGTTGATCATATCTACTATATGATTCACGCTCGACCTTTCGGTCTCCAGTGTTCCGAGGCCATATCTGCATATGCTAGGCTCGTCAAGTTTAACCCGAGTATTCTGCGTGTGCAAAACTGGCTTACACCCGTTGTATTTGAACGTAGAGCTTATCACACCCGATCATCACGTGGTGTCTCGGCACGACGAACTTTCGCAACGGTGCATACTCAGGGAGAACACTTATACCTTGAAATTTAGTAAGGGATTATCTTATAATGCTACCGTCGTTCTAAGCAAAATAAGAAGCATAATAAGATAAACATCACATGCAATCAAAATATGTGACATGATATGGCCATCATCATCTTGTGCTTTTGATCTCCATCTCCAAAGCACCGTCATGATCACCTTCGTCACCGGCGCGACACCTTGATCTCCATCGTAGCATCATTGTCGTCTCGCCAACTATTGCTTCTACGACTATCGCTACCGCTTAGTGATAAAGTAAAGCAATTACATGGCGATTGCATTTCATACAATAAAGCGACAACCATATGGCTCCTGCCAGTTGCTGATAACATTACAAAACATGATCATCTCATACAAAACCGTATAACTCATCATGTCTTGACCATATCACATCACAACATGCCCTGCAAAAACAAGTTAGACGTCCTCTACTTTGTTGTTGCAAGTTTTACGTGGCTGCTACGGGCTTAGCAAGAACCGTTCTTACCTACGCATACAAAACCACAACGATGTTTCGTCAAGTATGTGCTGTTTTAACCTTCACAAGGACCGGGCGTAGCCACACTTGATTCAGCTAAAGTGAGAGAGACAGACACCCGCCAGTCACCTTTAAGCAACGAGTGCTCTTAACGGTGAAACCAGTCTCGCGTAAGCGTACGCGTAATGTCGGTCCGGGCCGCTTCATCTCACAATACCGCTGAAGCAAAGTATGACATGCTGGTAAGCAGTATGACTAGTATCGCCCACAACTCATTGTGTTCTACTCGTGCATATCATCTACGCATAGACCTGGCTCATGATGCCACTGTTGGGGAACGTAGTATTTTAAAATTTTCCTACGATCACGCAAGATCTATCTACCAGATGCATAGCAACGAGAGGGAAGAGTGTGTCTACGTACCCTCGTAGACCGGAAGCGGAAGCGTCAAGTGACGCGGTTGATGTAGTCGAACTTCTTCGCGATTCAACCGATCAAGCACCGAACGTACGGCACCTCCGCGTTCAGCACACGTTTAGCTTGATGACGTCCCACGAGCTCTTGATCCAGTTGAGCTTCACGGGAGAGTTTCGTCAGCACAACGGCGTGGTGACGGATATGATGTATCTACCGGCGCACGGCTTCTCCTAAGCACTGCAACGGTATGACCGAGGTGTGTTTCTGTGGAGGGGGGCACCGCACACGGCTGGAACAATTCAACTTGTGTGTTTTTGGGTGCCCCCCTGCCCCCGTATATAAAGGAGTAAGAGGGGAGGGTCGGCCGGCCTCCTATGGTGCGGCTAGGGCAATCCTACTAGGAATAGGATTGCAATCCTATTCCTAGTAGGAGTCCACCAAGAAGGAAGAGAGGGAAAGGAAAAGAGGGAGAGGTGGCGCCCCCCCAATCCTAGTCCAACTAGGATCCCTAGGTGGGGCGCCGGCCAGCCTCTATGGGCTGCCTCTCTCCTTTCCTCAAGGCCCACTATGGACCATCCCCCTTGTAGGGGGTTCCAGTAACCCCCTTCGGCAATCCAGTTAAATCCGAAACTTTTCCGGAACACTTCCGGTGTCCGAATATAGTCGTCCAATATATCAATCTTTATGTCTCGGA
The DNA here is from genome assembly GCA_902687465.1 of Secale cereale. Classification (NCBI taxonomy): domain Eukaryota; kingdom Viridiplantae; phylum Streptophyta; class Magnoliopsida; order Poales; family Poaceae; genus Secale; species Secale cereale. The sequence continues at coordinate 371,830,738 of LR738712.1, forward strand.
CATTCCGAGACTCCTCGTCATGTCCGTGATCTCATCCGGGACTCCGAACTACCTTCGGTACATCTAAACTCATAAACTCATAATACCGATCGTCATCAAACGTTAAGCGTGCGGACCCTACGGGTTCGAGAACTATGTAGACATGACCGAGACTCATCTCCGGTTAATAACCAATAGCGGAACCTGGATGTTCATATTGGCTCCTACATATTCTACGAAGATCTTTTATCGGTCAAAACCGCATAACAACATACGTTGTTCCTTTTGTCATCGGTATGTTACTTGCCCGAGATTCGATCATCGGTATCTCCATACCTAGTTCAATCTCGTTACCGGTAAGTCTCTTTACTCGTTCCGTAACACATAATCTCGTGACTAACTCATTAGTCTTTTGCTTGCAAGGCTTATTGTGATGTGTGTTACCGAGAGAGCCCAGAGATACCTCTCCGACACTCGGAGTGACAAATCCTAATCTTGATCTATGCCAACACCATGAATACTTTCGGAGACACCTGTAGAGCATCTTTATGATCACCCAGTTACGTTGTGGCGTTTGATAGCACACAAGGTGTTCCTACGGTATTCGGGAGTTGCATAATCTCATAGTCATAGGAACATGTATAAGTCATGAAGAAAGCAATAGTAGTAAAACTAAACGATCATAGTGCTATGCTAACGGATGAGTCTTGTCCATCACATCATTCTCCCAATGATGTGATCCCGTTGATCAAATGACAACTCATGTCTATGGCTAGGAAACATAACCATCTTTGATCAATGAGCTAGTCTAGTAGAGGCATACTAGGGACATACTATTTTGTCTATGTATCCACACATGTATCAAGTTTCCGGTTAATACAATTCTAGCATGAATAAAAGACATTTATCATGATATAAGGAAATACAAATAACATCTTTATTATTGCCTCTAGGGCATATTTCCTTCACTCCAGCCTTAGCCGCTGCTCTCGCCAGGTCTGACGTTAACGCCGCCGCAGTCGAAGACTGTTGCACAGGTTGTGACCCAGCCATGAAGACTGCGACCCGGTTTGGCGGCTCCAGGGGGTCTGGAATACTGTCACCGTCGGAACAGCCCCCAGACCGGCCATCCTGTAGCAAGTATAAATATTCTGTTTCTCCAGTGGATGACTCATCGCCGGAATAAACAACAGTCTCGCCACCGGAGTCTGATCCGTCCTCAGCTTGCGCTCCATGAACCGCTCCGACGAAGACGTGCTTCACGATGGGCCGAAACCGGACAGGTCTTGCATGCTGAGCCGACTTGACTATGTTGGGGAAGATGTCCGGCTCAGGGCCCGGTTCGCCGATCTTGCCGATGAAGACGTGAATGCCGCCAAAGGGGACCCGGTACCCGTATTCGATTGAATCGGCCTCGGGGCCCCAGCCTGCATCGTCTATGTAGATCCTGCGACGATGACTCTTAGTCATCCGGCCCACTGCATAGCCCTTGAGCCCTTCAAAGCTGCCCTTCAAGAACTTGAAACCATCGTGTGATCACCCCACGGTGGGCGCCAACTGTCGTGGTTTTGTCACGGCAGATGTCCTAGCAAAAGGACTTAGTCGTGAGGCCATCGCCACGGGTTAGCTTAAAGGGGTTAAAGCGGACAAGGACGCAAGGGTTTATACTAGTTCGGCCCCTTCGATGATGGTAAAAGCCTACGTCTAGTTTGGTGTGGTATTGCTAGGGTTTCGATGACCAGGGGGCGAATATGCTTTGCCCGTGTCTCGAGTTGTTGTTCTTTGTCCTTGAACCGTCGCCGGGTCGTCCCTTTATATACACGAGGTGACACCCGGTCCGATTTACAGAGTCCCGAGGCCGGCTCATAAACGTCTCCGGCTCGGTCGCTATCTTTCCTATCTTACATCACAAGTTACACGCCGTATGGCGGTTTACAATTCATGGGCCCTAACACCTCTTGGGCTTGAAGTCTTCTGGAATAAAGCGTCTTGATCCATGCTCCGCTGGGGTTCAGTAGAATTAATCCTGACAGGCATAAACCGGCCCCTCCTGGGTGGTTTATACCCAGTATTAATATCCCTGACAAGGGGTCTTCTGGAGCATGAGTAAGTAGATTTGGTCCTTGAGTCACATTACAAAGCAACATGTAATTTTAAGATGCTAGTAGAGGATAATAATCATTGAGTGGAGCTGGAGCAGATATGCAGGATGCAAATGGCAAAATGTTTGCTCAGTATTGAAATCGGTGAGGCTAAGTCATCGGTGACACCGAGTTGGCAGTGTCAAAGATGATGCATATCGGTCAGACCGGGTTTGTCCTTATCAGTTGGACCGATGAACAATTTGCAATATAGTATTGCAGTTCGGTCTTGCGGAGAAGCAGAAATAGGTGAGACCGAGTTTAGTACAGAGGAAAGATTTTGTCATCTCAGCTCACTACGCAAGTAAGATCTCACAAAGATTTACAGGGAATTAACTAAAGGATTTGCAAAGAATTTGATGCAAGGAATAATATAGAAAAGAAAAGAAATCTAGATGAAGTTTTTTTTGAAAGGGGAACAAGCATGCAAAAGATAAATGCAAGAACATAGAAAAGCACTAGAGAACTTCATCTAGAAATGGTCGGCGACAGAGTCACCTATGTTAGAGTATATTGACTTAGGAGTCAAGTGAAGACACTCGATCATAGGTCATACTCATCGTTTAAGCTCAAAATGGGGTTGCCATTTTTTGGTTAAGCACTTTGATGTATTCTCATCTTGTTGAGCTGCTTTGACCCATGTCGGGGCGTAAAGCTTCTCTAAGATGGAATAACATACCTTGGGTGGTGGTGTTTTCTTTAATCATGTAGTTGAACTTGTGTTGGATGCTCAAGGTTGGTGTACTTCATCAAGAGTTGGGAGCACCACTTGTAGTTTGAGTTCAGGTTCCTACATGGGTTAGATTTGCAAGGAAGAGCACTTGTGTATCCAAAATGACAATCATGAAAATTTGATACCAAATGAAATTTGATATATAGAAATTGTCAAAGGATATATTGAAAGGATTCATGCTTCCCTGTCTTCAACCACCATATTGTAGAGACTTGATGATGTAAGATTGTTTAGGATGTGAGTGAGTTGCAATCTCATAGAGTTGGGCTCATCCAAGTACCTACAAGGGTGAGATACCATGCAAGGGTACGAGTATAGATCCAAGACATATGATCATCATCATAAGAGAAATATCAAGGATTAGTCAAAGGCTCATGCCTTGCGTGCATCCAAATGGAGTTACTACTCCAAGTTTGAGGCATCAATAATGTTCAATTCACCTCTCAAACGGCAAAATACTTTCTCATCGAGTGGTTTGGTGAATATATCCGCTAATTGCTTATCGGTATGAACATGTTTAAGATTAATGTCTCCTTTAGCAACATGATCTCGAATGAAATGATGACGAACTTCAATATGCTTACTTCGAGAATGTTGCACGGGATTGTGAGCAATCTTAATAGCGCTTTCATTATCACAAAGCAATGGAATATGTTTCACATAGATCCCATAATCTTTAAGAGTTTGGGTCATCCAAAGTAATTGAGCACAACATGAACCGACGACAATGTATTCCGCTTCGGCGGTGGATAAGGATACCAAGTTTTGTTTCCTGGAGGACCAAGACACAAGAGATCTACCAAGAAATTGATAAGTACCCGAAGTGGACTTTCTATCAACCTTGTCTTCGACATAGTCTGAATCGGAGTACCAACAAGATAAAAAGAAGACCTCTTAGGATACCAAATGCCAAGGTTTGGTGTGTGAATTAAGTATCTCACTATCCTTTTCACAGCCTTAAGATGACATTGTTTGGGGCTGCTTGATATCGTGCACACATGCACACACTTAGCATAATATCGGGACGGGAGGCACATAGATATAACAATGAACCAATCATAGAGCAGTTAACCTTTTGGTCAACCGGTTCGCCATCCTTAGTCAAGTCAAGATGTCCACTAGTAGGCATGGGTGTATTCATACCTTTGCATTCTTGCATGTTGAACTTCTTGAATAAGTCCTTGGTATACTTTGTTTGAGAAACAAAGGTACCCTCCTTAGTTTGTTTGATTTGCAAACCGAGAAAGAACTTGAGTTCACTCATCATAGACATCTCAAACTTCTTCGACATTAGTCTTCCAAACTTTTCACTAAAATGAGGGTTAGTCGAGCCAAATATGATATCATCAACATAAATTTGCACACAAATAATTCACCATTAACTCTTTTAGTAAAAAGTGTTGAATCAATTTTCCCAATTTCAAAGCCTTTTTCAATTAGGAACTTGGTCAAGCATTTATACCATGCTCTAGGAGCTTGTTTAAGACCATAAAGAGCTTTGTGAAGCTTGTAAACATGATTAGGTTTCATGGGACTAACAAAGCCGGCAGGTTGTTTAACATAAACTTCCTCCTCAATTTCACCGTTGAGAAAAGCACTTTTAATGTCCTTTTGATAAAAAGTGATATCATGATGATTGGCATAAGCAAGTAAGATGCATATGTAATCAAGTCTAGCAACGGGGGCATATGTCTCACCATAATCCATACCTTCAACTTGAGTGTAGCCTTGGGCGCCGAGACGAGCCTTATTGCGTACAACTTGTCTATCTTCATCTTGCTTATTGCGAAACACCCACTTGGTACCGATGATGTTGTGGTTGTTGTCGGGTTTCTCAACCAATGTGCAAACTTGGTTTCTCTTGAAGTTATGTAGTTCCTTTTGCATAGCATTCACCCAATCCAGATCGTCAAGAGCGTCTTCAACCTTCATAGGTTCAAGGTTAGATATGAAAGAGTAATGTTCACAAAAGTTAGCTAAACGAGATTTAGAGCGAGTAATTCTCCCGGTTTAGATGTCATCATAGATTTGTTCTACGGGATGATCTCTAGCAATCCTTGCTCTAACTCGTGAGAGCTTTTGTTTGGGTCGGGTGGACCATCCTTTTCATTTTCTTCTTATTCTTGTCCTTCTTCATTGTTGTTAGCATTGTTGCCCTCTTGTGGAGGTGGAGAAGGAGGTCGATGAGGTTCATCTTGATGCACTTCCTCATTTCCTTCATCTTAGCGTGACCCACTTGTGGATGCCTCCAAGTCAACTTGTGGTTCACCTTGTCGTGAAGTTGAGGCTTCCACTTGAACGGATGAAGCCTTCACCTCCGTTGGACGAATCTTGCCAATAGACAAGTCTTGTATTGCTTCTGAAGGGTCTTTGTCTCCTACATCAATTGGCAATTTCTCTACTTGTGAGCCGTTAGAGTCATCAAACTTCACATCAACCGTTTCTTCAACCTTTTGGGTGAAATTGTTGTAGACACGTTAAGTGTGAGAGTTTGAGCCTTAACCGAGTAGGAAACCTTCATGAGATTTAGGAGCAAATTTCGAATGATGATGCTTGTCAAGAATGTAACACTTTGAGCCAAATACTCGAAAGTATCCAACTTGGGGTTTGTTACCGATGATAAGCTCATATGACGTCTTGCCGAGAAGCTTGTGAAGATATAGTCGGTTTGTAACATGACAAGATGTCTCAACCGCTTCCGCCCAAAAGTGCCTTGGCGTCTTGTACTCATCAAACATTGTTCTCACCATCTCGATAAGTGTTCAGTTCTTCCTCTCAACAACTCCATTTTATTGAGGTGTGGATGTAGCCGAGAACTCATGTGAAATACCTTCTTCGTCAAGAAAGGTATCCACATTGGCGTTCTTGAACTCCGTTCCGTTGTACTCCGAACCTTCTTGATCTTCACTTCAAATTGATTTTGGGCCTTCCTAGCGAAGTTCTTGCAGATCTTTTGGACATGCGATTTGATGACCCACAAGTGTAGGGGATCTATCATAGTCCTTTCGATAAGTAAGAGTGTCGAACCCAACAAGGAGCAGAAGGAAATGATAGGCAGTTTTCAGTAAGGTATTTTCTGCAAGCACTGAAATTTTAGGTAATAGATAGTTTTGTGATAAGATAATTGGTAGCAAGTAACAAACGGTAAAAGTAAATAAGGTGCAGCAAGGTGGCCCAATCATTTTTGTAGCAAAGGACAAGCCTGGACAAACTCTTATGCAAGGTAAAGCACTCCCGAGGACACATGGGAATTATCGTCAAGCTAGTTTTCATCACGATCATCTGATTCGCGTTCGGTACTTTGATAATTTGGTATGTGGGTGAACCGGTGCTTTGGTGCTTCCCTTACTTGGACAAGCCTCCCACTTATGAGTAACCTCTAATGCAAGCATCCGCAACTACAAAAGCAGTATTAAGGTAAAGCTAAACATAGCCTGAAACATATGGATCCAAATCAGCCCCTTACGAAGCAGCGCATAAACTAGGGTTTAAGCTTCTGTCACTCTAGCAACCCATCATCTACTTATTACTTCCCAATGCCTTCCTCTAGGCCCAAATAATGGTGAAGCGTCATGTAGCCGACGTTCACATGACACCACTAGAGGAGAGACAACATACATCTCATCAAAATATCGAACGAAGACCAAATTCACATGACTACTAATAGCAAGACTTCTCCCATGTCCTCAGGAACAAAAGTAACTACTCACAAGACATAATATTGTTCATGATCAGAGGGGTATTAATATGCATAATGGATCTGAACATATGATCTTCCACCAAATAAACCAACTAGCATCAACTACAAGGAGTAATCAACACTACTAGCAACCCACAAGTACCAATCTGAGGTTTGGATACAAAGATTGGATACAAGAGATGAACTAGGGTTTGAGAGGAGATGGTGCTGGTGAAGATGTTGATGAAGATAGCCCTCTCCGAGATGGGAGAGTTGTTGGTGATGACGACAGTGACGATTTCCCCCTCCCGGAGGGAAGTATCCCTGGCAGAACAGCTCTGCCAGAGCCCTAGATTGGTTTCCACCTCGGTTCCGCCTCGAGACGGCGGCGTCTGGTCCCGAAAGCCTCCTCCTGATTTTTTCCAGGTCAAAACGCTTCATATAGGAGAAGATGGGCACCGTGGGCCTGCCGGCTGGCCCTCGAGGCAGGGGGCCCCTGGGAAGGGGGCATGCCCCACCCTCGAGGCCAGCCAGTGTCCCCTCCCGTGGGTTTCTTTTGCCAGATATTTTTTATATTTTCCGAAATGATGTTCTATGGAGTTTCAGGGCTTTTGGAGTTGTGCAGAATAGGTTTCCAGAGTTTGCTCCTTTTCCAGCCCAGAATTCCAGCTGCCGGCATTCTCCCTCTTCATGTAAACCTTGTAAAACAAGAGAGAAAAGGCATAAGTATTGTGACAAAACATGTATGAACAACCCATAATGCAATAAATATCAACTTATAAGCATGATGCAAAATGGCCGTATCAACTCCCCCAAGCTTAGACCTCGCTTGTCCTCAAGCGAAAGCCGATATCGAAAAATATGTCCATATGTTTAGAGATAGAGGTGTCGATAAAAACAAAATACGGACATGAGGGCATCATGATCATTCTCATAACAACAACTTATATAGATATAGTCATATGATTCTCATGCTAAAGTAACAATTCATCCACAATATCAAGTATGCATAATAAACTTCGTTGGAAACTAACAAACTTTGGTCTCGATCATTGAAGCAATTGCAATTTATCGTAACATCAGAAAGAGTCAATATAAGAGCTTTTCAGCAAGCCTACATACTCAACTATCATATAGTCTTTCACAATTGCTCACACTCACGCAATACTTATGTTTATGGAGTTTTAATCGGACACAGAGAAAGATAGGGGCTTATAGTGTTGCCTCCCAACCTTTTACCTCAAGGGTAATGTCAACAGTAATAGATCATGAAAATTTACATCCAAGTGGGTATATATGTCAGGATCTTTCCAACACAATGTGCTTGCCAAAGGATAAAATGTAAAAAAGGAAAGGTGGATTTCACCTTGACACTTATAAGACAAGAATAAATGATAGGCCCTTCGCAGAGGGAAGCAGAGGTTGTCATGTGTTTTTATGGTTGGATGCACAAAGTCTTAGCATAGAAGAACTTCACTTTATATTGCCACTTGTGATAAGGACCTTTATTATGCAGTCCGTCGCTTTTATTACTTCCATATCACAAGATCGTATAAAGCTAATTTCTCCCACACTAATAAATCATACATATTTAGCGGGTTTGCAACATGAAAACTTACTTGGAAGGATCTTTCTCAATCCATAGGTAGGTATGGTGGACTCTCATGGCAAAACCGGGTTTAAGGATATATGGAAGCACAAGTAGTATCTCTACTTAGTGCAAGGAGTTTTGGATAGCATGAGGGGGAAAGGCAAGCTCAACATGTTGGAAGATCCGTGACAATATACTTTATTTCGGATATAAGAAGACATAACCCATTATTTTGTCTTCCTTGTCCAACATTAACTCTTTAGCATGTCATACTTTAATGAGTGCTCACAATCATGAAAGATGTCCAAGATAGTATATTTGTATGTGAAGCCTCTCTTCTTTTATTACTTCCTATTAATTGCAACGATGACCAAAACTATGTTTGTCACCTCCCAACAACTTTTATTTATCATACTCTTGTATGTGAAGTCATTACTTCCCATAAGATCGATATGATCTCTTTGATACTCTTTATGTTTTCTTTTTTTTATCATGACCCAAGTGAGGAAATCAAGCCCTTGACTCAACACTAATCTTTATTATATAGCTCACGGACTCGATTACAATGGATAAAGCTCACAAAGCAAAAGCTCACGACTAGATCATGCTAACTTTATTCTAATAGATCAAGGTACTACCAAAAGGATCGAACTAAATAAAACGGTAAAGATATGAGTGATGGTGATACGATACCGGGGTCACTCCCCCAAGCTTGGCCGTTGCCAAGGGGAGTGCCCATACCCATATGATTATGTCTCCTTCTTCGGGGTTGGTGATGATGGAGTTGCTGCTGATGTAGGCTTGTTGCTCGTCTTCCAAAGCATGGGCTCACCATCGTAGAAGGATGATCGAATCTCTGGGATACTCAAATCTGCAGCCAAACTCATGTTCTTGAATCTATATTCATACTCACAGTTTTGGTTCTGCAGGTCATAGATCTGGGCTTGGAGGTGATCGATCTTCTCTTGAAGATTGGAGATGGCTTCCCCGAAGATCCTTGAGTCCATCTTGAGGTTGTTGGCAAGCTCCGAGATCATCATGTGGTTGGCGTCAAGTCCTCGTTCCACCATACCTTGGCACTTGAAAACTTGTTGCTCCATTGCTTCGAGTCTTGTCTCCACGCTTCCGGTCCTTCTCGGCCCCTCAACATCACAGATGTGCAGCACCCCTCATGCAACTCCATGGTTTTGGGGTGGTGCAGCACCTCCGCAAGGTAGGGGTTGATGACCTTCTCGAAGAACTTGTCCTTAGGGGTCTTGGAGGATGCCATGATGATCTAGATATGTCAAAAACAGGAGCTCGAAACGAAAACAGAGGATTTCCGTGTGATACAGAGGTCAAAACCTTCGGGAGTATATATAATGAATTTTTCTCGAACAAAAGGAGTAGCCCACAAGAAAACGGAGTCCAGGGGACACACGGGGTGTCCTTGAGGTAGGGGGCGCGCCCCCTACCCTCGAGGAGGCCCCGTGTCTCCTCCGGACTGCGGTTTATTTTTCTATTTTTCTAAATATTCCAAAACGGAGAAAAATTGCCTTTAGAACTGTTTTGGAGTCAGTTTACTTACCGTATCATGTACCTCTTCCTTTTCGGAGGCTGAGTCGTTCTGGAAAGTGTCCCTTATGTATTCCTCCGGGGTTATGGTTTCAATAATATTAGTTTCAACATTTATAGGATTACCTGAGATATAATGTTTGATCTTTTGACCATTCACCACCTTCGGATTTGTGCCTTCGAAGTTGTTGATTTTTATGGCACCGGAACGATAGACCTCCTCGATAACATAAGGTCCTTCCCACTTGGAGAGAAGTTTTCCTGCAAAAAATCTTAAACGAGAGTTGTATAGCAAAACATAATCACCTATGTTAAGCTCACGCTTTTGTATCCTTTTGTCATGCCATCTTTTAACTTTTTCTTTAAACAGCTTGGCATTCTCATAGGCCTGGGTTCTCCACTCATCGAGACAGCTAATGTCAAATAACCTCTTCTCACTGGCAAGTTTGAAATTGTAGTTGAGCTCTTTAATAGCCCAATATGCCTTATGTTCTAGCTCAATAGGTAAGTGACAAGCTTTCCATATACCATCTTATAAGGAGACATACCCATAGGATTTTTGTATGCAGTTCTATAGGCCCATAATGCATCATCTAGCTTCTTGGACCAATTCTTTCTAGACCTATTAACCGTCTTTTGCAAGATTAATTTCAACTCCCTATTACTTAATTCAACTTGACCACTAGTCTGTGGGTGATAAGGTGATTCAATTCTATGGTTGACATCATACTTAGCAAGCATCTTACGGAAAGCACCATGAATAAAGTGTGAACCACCATCAATCATTAGATATTTGGGGACTCCAAACCTCGGAAATATGACTTCTTTAAGCATCTCAATAGAGGTGTTATGATCAGCACTACTAGTTGGAATAGCTTCTACCCACTTAGTAACGTAATCAACAACAACTAAAATATGTGTGTACCCATTAGAGGCAGGAAAATGTCCCATATAATCAAAGCCCCAAACATCAAATGGTTCAATAACGAGTGAATAATTCATAGGCATTCCTTGACGTCTACTAATATTACCAATTCTTTGACATTCATCACATGATAAGACAAACTTACAGGCATCCTTGAAGAGAGTAGGCCAATAAAAACCAGATTGCAATACCTTGTGTGCAGTTCTGTCTCCCGCATGGTGTCCTCCATAAGCTTCAGAGTGGCACTTGCGTAGGATCTGTTCCTGTTCATGCTCAGGCACACAACGTCCAATAATACCATCTACTCCTTCTTTATAAAGATGTGGGTCATCCCAAAAGTAATGTCTCAAATCATAGAAGAACTTTTTCTTTTGCTCGTATGTGAAGCTAGGAGGTATAAATTTAGCAACAATGTAATTAGCATAATCAGCATACCATGGAGTAGTACGAGAAGTATTTATGACAGCTAGTTGTTCATCAGGAAAGCTATCATCAATAGATTGTGGGTCATCAAGTATATTCTCTAACCTAGAGAAGTTATCTGCTACGGGGTTCTCAGCTCCCTTTCTATCAATAATATGCAAGTCAAATTCTTGCAGCAAAAGAACCCATCTAATAAGTCTAGGTTTAGCATCTTTCTTTTCCATAAGGTATTTGATAGCAGCATGATCAGTGTGAATAGTTACCTTAGAATCAACTATGTAGGGTCTAAACTTATCACAAGCAAACACAACTACTAAAAATTCTTTCTCAGTGATAGCATAATTTCTTTGGGCACTATCTAGAGTTTTACTAGCATACTGGATAACATTCAATTTCTTATCAACTCTTTGCCCTAAAATAGCTCCTACATCATAATCACTAGCATCACACATAATCTCAAAGGGTAAATTCCAGTCAGGAGGCTCGACAATAGGTGCAGAGATCAATGCTTTCTTAAGTATTTCAAAAGCTTCTAGACAATCATCATCAAAGACAAAAGGAATATCTTTCTGTAAAAGATTAGTCAGAGGCCTGGAGATTTTGGAGAAGTCCTTAATGAACCTCCTATAAAACCCGGCATGACCAAGGAAACTTTGTATACCTTTGATATCCTTAGGGCATGGCATCTTTTCAATAGCATCAACTTTAACTTTGTCAACTTCAATACCTCTTTCAGAAATTTTATGTCCCAAGACAATGCCTTCATTAACCATAAAGTGGCACTTCTCCCAATTCAAGACCAAATTAGTGTCTTCACATCTCTGCAAAACTCGATCAAGGTTTCTTAAGAAATCATCAAAAGAAGTTCCGTAAACAGATAAATCATCCATGAAAACCTCAACAATCTTTTCACAAAAATCAGAGAATATAGCCATCATGCATCTTTGAAAGGTAGCAGGTGTATTACATAAACCAAAAGGCATACGTCTATAAGCAAAGGTACCTAAGGGACAAGTAAAGGTGGTCTTTTCTTGATCCCCTTTTGACACATGTATTTGAGAGAAACCGGAATAACCATCTAGAAAGCTGAAATGAGTATGTTTGGATAACCTTTCTAGCATTTGATCAATAAATGGCAAGGGGTAATGATCTTTCTTAGTGGCTTTATTTAACTTACGGAAATCAATTACCATCCAGTAACCTGTAACTATCCTTTGCGGGATCAATTCATCTTTATCATTAGGGACAACAGTCATACCTCCTTTCTTATGAACACAATGGACATGACTTACCCACTGACTATCAACAACTGGATAGATAATACCTGCTTCTAGAAGCTTTAGTATTTCCTTCCTTACCACTTCTTTCATCTTAGGATTTAACCGTCGCTGATGATCAATAACTGGTTTAGCATTTTCTTCCAATTTTATCTTGTGTTGACATATAGTGGGACTAATGCCCTTAAGATCATCCAAAGTATATCCAATAGCAGCTCGGTGCTTCTTCAGAGTTTTCAATAATCTTTCTTCTTCCTGCTCTGAAAGGTTAGCACTAATAATAACAGGATATATCTTCTTTTCATCAAGATAAACATACTTAAGATTATCAGGTAAAGGTTTAAGTTCAAACACGGGATCACCCTTGGGTGGAGCAGGATCCCCTAGGATTTCAACAGGCAAGTTGTTTTTCAATACGGGACCCTGTGTAAGGAATATTTCATCTATCTCCCTTCTCTCATTCATATGCATATCATTTTCATGGTCTAGCAAGTATTGTTCTAAAAGATCATTAGGTGGCACGACAATAGAAGCAAGACCAATAATTTCATCTTTACTGGGTGGTGCTTTTTCAAGGGGTTGTCTACGGAATTTAGCAAAGTTAAAATCATGAGACATATCTCCTAATCCGAAAGTGACAATATCTTTCACGCAGTCTATCTTGGCATTAACAGTATTCAAGAAGGGTCTACCAAATATAATGGGACATAATGCATCTTGTGGGGAACTAAGAACGAGAAAATCAGCAAGGTATTTAACCTTCCCACACAAAACTTCAATATCTCTGACAATCCCAGCTGGTGAAATAGTACCTCTATTAGCAAGCTTAATAGTAACATCAATCCCTTCTAACTCAACAGGTGCAATATCATGCATAATTTCGTTGTACACATTGAGAGGGATAATACTTGCACTAGCACCTACATCACATAAACCATGATATCAATGATCTCTTATCTTGACAGAGATAACAGGAAAGCCTACTATGGGTTTATGTTTATTCCTAGCATTGGGTTTGGCTATTCTAGCAGACTCTTCTTGGAGATAAATAACATGTCCATCTAAATCTTCTACCAAGAGATCTTTAACCATAGCAACACTAGGTTCAACTTTAATTTGCTCAGAGGGTGTAGGTGTTCTAGTATTACTCTTACGAACTACAGTTGAAGCTTGAGCATGATCCTTTATCCTAACAGGGAAAGGTGGTTTCTCAATATAAGCAGTAGGAATAATAGGATCAACATTATAAGTGACAGTCTTTTTTTCAACTTTAGCAGGTTCAACTACTTTTACTTCAATAGGGGGATGGTATTTAAACCACTTCTCCTTGGGGAGATCAACATGAGTAGCAAATGATTCACAGAAAGAAGCTACTATCTCAGAGTCAAGTCCATACTTAGTGCTAAACTCACGGAAAACATCGGTATCCATAAAAGCTTTAACACAATCAAACTTAGGGGTCATACCCGACTCCTTACCTTCGTCGAGATCCCAATCTTCGGAGTTGCGTTTAATTATTTCCAATAAATCCCATTTGAATTCAACAGTCTTCATCATAAAAGAGCCAGAACAAGAATTATCGAGCACAGTGCGATTATTGAGAGAAAACCGAGCATAAAAATTTTGAATGATCATTTTTCTTGAGAGGTCATGATTGGGGCATGAATATAACATTGACTTAAGCCTCCCCCAAGCTTGAGCGATGCTTTCTCCTTCGCGAGGCCAGAAATTATAAATATAATTACGATCACGATGAACCTGGTGCATAGGGTAGAACTTATGATGAAATTCCAACTTCAGACGATTATAGTTCCAAGATCCCATATCATCGCATAGCCTAAACCATGTCAATGCATCTCCCTTCAAAGATAAAGGGAAGACCTTCTTCTTGATAACATCCTCGGGCATACCTGCAAGCTTAAACAATCCACAAACTTCATCCACATAGATAAGGTGTAAATCAGGGTGAAGTGTTCCGTCTCCTGTATAGGAATTTTCAAGCAGTTTCTCTATCATACCCAAAGGAAACTCAAAGCAAACATTTTCATTAGGTGCAGTAGGTTGAGGAGCAACTCTTTGCTCTTCTGCTCGGGGTGAGGATACCCCGAACAAGCCCCTCAAAGGATTCTGAGCCATAGTAACAAGTGACAATAAATTTCAGCACACCATATAAAATTTTCCTTACCAAATTCCACTTACCAAAGGCGCTTCACTCCCCGGCAACGGCGCCAGAAAAGAGTCTTGATGACCCACAAGTGTAGGGGATCTATCATAGTCCTTTCGATAAGTAAGAGTGTCGAACCCAACGAGGAGCAGAAGGAAATGATAGGCAGTTTTCAGTAAGGTATTTTCTGCAAGCACTGAAATTATAGGTAACAAATAGTTTTGTGATAAGATAATTGGTAGCAAGTAACAAACGGTAAAAGTAAATTAGGTGCAGCAAGGTGGCCCAATCATTTTTGTAGCAAAGGAAAAGCCTGGACAAACTCTTATGCAAGGTAAAGCGCTCCCGAGGACACATGGGAATTATCGTCAAGCTAGTTTTCATCACGATCATCTGATTCGCGTTCGGTACTTTGATAATTTGGTATGTGGGTGGACCGGTGCTTGGGTGCTGCCCTTACTTGGACAAGCCTCCCACTTATGATTAACCTCTAATGCAAGCATCCGCAACTACAAAAGAAGTATTAAGGTAAACCTAACCATAGCCTGAAACATATGGACCCAAATCGGCCCCTTACAAAGCAACGCATAAACTAGGGTTTAAGCTTCTGTCACTCTAGCAACCCATCATCTACTTATTACTTCCCAACGCCTTCCTCTAGGCCCAAATAATGGTGAAGTGTCATGTAGTCGACGTTCACATGAAACCACTAGAGGAGAGACAACATACATCTCATCAATATATCGAACGAAGACCAAATTCACATGACTACTAATAGCAAGACTTCTCCCATGTCCTCGGGAACAGAAGTAACTACTCACAAGACATAATATTGTTCATGATCAGAGGGGTATTAATATGCATAATGGATCTGAACATATGATCTTCCACCAAATAAACCAGCTAGCATCAACTACAAGGAGTAATCAACACTACTAGCAACCCACAGGTACCAATCTGAGGTTTGGGTACAAAGATTGGATACAAGAGAAGAACTAGGGTTTGAGAGGAGATGGTGCTGGTGAAGATGTTGATGAAGATAGCCCTCCCCAAGATGGGAGAGTTGTTGGTGATGACGGCGGTGACGATTTCCCCCTCCCAGAGGGAAGTATCCCCGGCAGAACAGCTCTGTCGGAGCCCTAGATTGGTTTCCGCCTCGGTTCCGCCTCGAGACGGCGGCGTCTAGTCCCGAAAGCCTCCTCCTGATTTTTTCCAGGTCAAAACACCTCATATATGAGAAGATGGGCACCGTGGGCCTATCGGCTGGCCCACGAGGCAGGGGGCGCGCCCCCACCCTCGAGGCCAGCCGGTGTCCCCTCCCGTGGGTTTCTTTCGCCAGATATTTTTTATATTTTCCGAAACGATGTTCTGTGGAGTTTCAGGGCTTTTGGAGTTGTGCTGAATAGGTTTCCAGAGTTTGCTCCTTTTCCAGCCCAGAATTCCAGCTGCCGGCATTCTCCCTCTTCATGTAAACCTTGTAAAACAAGAGCGAAAAGGCATAAGTATTGTGACAAAACATGTATGAATAGCCCATAATGCAATAAATATCAACTTATAAGCATGATGCAAAATGGACGTATCACGATTTATCATCAAGAAAGAACACCAACATAAATCTAGAAAATCATCAACAATGACCAATCCAAAGGAGTTACCACTGAGATTCTTGTAAGCGTTGGGACAAAAAAGATCCATGTGAAGTAACTCAAGTGGTCTTCTTATGGTCATGATGTTCTTCATGGGATGACTTCCTCCAACTTGTTTTCCTGCTTGACAAGCACTACAAAGTCTATCCTTGTCAAATATAACATCTTTAACACCAAGGATATGATCACCTTTAATAAGCTTATCAAGATTTCTCATGCCAACATGACCGAACCTTCTATGCCACAACCAACCTTTAGAAGATTTAGCAATAAAACAAGTGCGAGGTTGGGCTTTCTTAGTGAAATCAACAATGTATAGGTCACCTCTACGAATGCTGGTAAAGACCATGTTATGATTATCTCTATGAAAGATTTGGCAATCAACATGAGTAAATAGCACATTTAAACCAAAATCAGCTAATCTAGACACGGAAAGAAGGTTATAGCTGAGAGATTCAACAAGCATGGCATTTTTGATAGAGCTATCGTTGGATATGGACACCTTAACAAGGCCAACAACTTTACCCTTAGAGTTGTCACCAAAGGTAACATACTTTCGTGGACCATCATTTCTAGCAAGCTCATCAAACATCTCCTTATCCCCGGTCATATGATCCGTACATCCACTATCAAGAACCCACTCCTTTCCTCCGGCTGCGTAACCACGAAGATTAGCCATAAGACCAAAGTGTCTCATTTGTTCATCAAGGTCAAAGTCACTATCCTCATCCTCATCATAATATCCATGTTCAATATCATCTTGTGATTGATCATTACCTAAAGATAGTGATTCATTAGTTATGTGATCATGACAATGTTCATCTTTATGAATTCTAATGACTTCCGAGATGATATTACTAATGATTCCTACATCTCCTTTGGCACACATAAGGTCACGAAGCTCAAATAAACATTCATCAAATTTAGGATCACTGTGATTCATCTTTTGAAAAGATATGGATCTGTGAAGAATCTCATCTAGATTTCTCAAAGAATAGTTTGGAAATCGTTCCTCAAGATATCTCCATATAATATAGGCACACTCGGAAGTTGGTAAGAAAACAAGAAAATTTCTAGACGATCCTCTAGTGATAAGATCAACAGTTCAAAGATCGTGAACCATGTCAAGATGCTCATCGGAAGTTGGATTCAAAAGGTATTCGTTGAAGATCTCAAGCATGTCATTTTTCCATTCCTTATAAAACTCCCCTCCAAGGATAGGCACTCTACGTCTAATACTCCCAATCGTAGACTCATCCATCTTCCTCCAATGGTGTTTAAACCAAAGCAATGGAGACCAAAGCTCTGATACCAATTGAAAGGATCGAAGAAGAGGTGTCTAGAGGGGGGGGGGTGATTAGACACACAACAAGAAAAGTGATAGTTTTTAAGTTCTTTAAGTTGAGGTGGAGTTTTTAGCACAATTTCAAACATCCACAATACATTTCAAGCAATCATGGCAAGAGTATATGAGCAGCGGAAAGTAAATCATGAAAGTTGCAAGAAAGTAAAGGGATGGGATTGGAGTGTGCAAACGCAATTGGAGACACATATGTTTTTGGCGTAGTTCCGATAAGTGGTGCTATCGTACATCCACGTTGATGGAGACTTCAACCCACGAAGGGTAACGGCTGCGCGAGTCCACGGAGGGCTCCACCCACGAAGGGTTCACGAAGAAGAAACCTTGTCTATCCCACCATCGCCGGCGCCCACAAAGGACTTGCCTTACTAGGGTAGATCTTCACGAAGTAGGCGATCTCCTTGCCCTTACAAACTCCTTGGTTCAACTCCACAATCTTGTCGGAGGCTCCCAACTAACACCTAACCAATCTAGGAGACACCACTCTCCAAAAGGTAATAAATGGTGAGTTGATGATGAACTCCTTGCTCTTGTACTTCAAATAATAGTCTCCCCAACACTCAACTCTCTCTCACTGATTTGGATACGGTGGAAAGATGATTTGAGTGGAAAGCAACTTGGGGAAGGCTAGAGATCAAGATTCTTGTGGTAGGATTGGAATATCTTGGTCTCAACACATGAGCAGGTGGTTCTCTCTCAGAAAATGAGTAGTGGAAGTGTAGGCACGTTCTGGTTGCTCTCCCTCTGATGGAGAAGGGGTGGAGGGGTATATATAGCCTCCACACAAAATCTGGCCGTTACACATATTTGACCCAACTCGGTCAGACCGGATAAATGAACTCGGTCAGACCGAAACAGTTCAAAAATGTGAACGTTAGGCTTTTCAGTGCGACCGGCATGATCAACTTGGTGACACCGAGGTGCTAGGGTTAGGGTAAATCTCATCTCGGTTTAATCGATTACGCAAACCCAGTGAGACCAATTTTGGTAATAGGCTAACAAAGAGTTGGTCAAGCAAACTCGGTGGGACCGATTGCATATCTCGGTGAGACCGAAATAATTGCAACATGTAAAGAGAGTTTGCAAGCCCATCTCAATGAGACCGAGATCCCGTCGGTGAGACCGAACTGATTAGGACTTCTCGTAGTGGCCATGTTGAGTGAACTCGGTGGCGTCGGATAGATAAAATCCGTGGGGCCGAGTTTGACTTTTAGGTTTAGGACACATGTGGAAATGAGAAAGTGGTTGAGGGCATTGGAGAGTATTACTAAGCACTTTGAGCAAGTAGACCATTAAGCAACACCTCATCCCCTTTTAATAGTAATGGCTTTCCTACGGACTCAATGTGATCTCGGATCACTAAAATATAAATGAAGAGTCTTGAGCTTTTGCCAATCTTTGTCCTTAGCTTCTGGAAGGGGTTCCAAATCCTCTTGTCCTTCCACTCCACTGTTGAACTCATCTGAAATATACTAGATGAAAATATTAGTCCAACAAGAGATATGTTGTCATTAATTACCAAAAACACCCAGGGAGCCCTCGTGCTGTCACCAGCAGGGCGGAGAAAAATAAGTAGGCTTGGGTTGGGTATGCCTGGATTGGGTATTCTTCAGAAAAAATAAATTGGGCTAGCCATTTTCACAAATAAAAAATAGCTAGGTTGATTATGTGGTGAACGTTTAACAGAAGCCTATGCTAGATGGGCCACAACCAAGGTTAAACCCTGCTCCGTCTCAACAATAACAAAAAAATATTGCTCGAGCAACTACATCCCAGGTGTCAGCCACTCTTGTGTAGTTCTCTTGTCTATTGACTATACGCTGAAAATGTTGTGGGTCCCAGATGTCAGCAAACCACTAAGAGGAAGCATTTTCTTTTTCTATACGCTGACAATGGAATATATAACAAAAATTGAGGAACTTGCTTGCGTACGGCCATGGACATGGTGGGTCCCTATTGTCATCCTTTCCACGTACAGTCCTCTCCCGAGTCCTCTCGTTTGTTGACCATGTTGACAACGCGAGATGGTGGCGCTGCAGCAGCGCACCAAAGCGTGCGGAGGACGACGACGAGGCCTTGGACGAGAACAAACAGGAGTCGGGGAAGATGCGGCGGTGAAGTCGCGTGCGAAGGGGAGTACGAGGGTTGACTGGTTCGGGTGCGGGATGGGGCTGACGTTGACGTTAACAATTTTGGAGACGGTGGGGTGGCGATGCGTGCGCTGAGGTGCAGCTAGCCGTGGGAGGTGGAAGCAGGCGGCCCCGCCGGCATTAGTTTGGTTTTAACGAGTCAGGACCCCAATCCCAAGTCACACCGATCTAGCATGTAACATATCATATCACTTTGTGGCCTCACGCACGGTATTCCCACGGCTGCCACCTTACCTGGGCCGGGACTGTTTGCGCCTTTTGGCTCACGTATATGATAGTGTCGCTAGCATCCATATATCAGAGAACCCGGGCCGACATGACTAGTCGTAAACCCAAGGTGGCACAAACTTACAGGGACATGCATACATGACTCAACAATGCACGTGTCGATCAGAAGCGAGTGTAACCGAGTCATAGAAAGCTACAAGGACTCTAGTAAAATACCGCGTGACATTTCCCCGAAGAGACAGTCACAGGAGCAAGGATGGACACATGCCGATCAATCCATGTGTTCCGGAGCAGTAGCAAGCTACCAAGGCTCAGTGGAAGCACTAGGAGGTATTTCCCCATAAGAGAGGCTACCAAGAATAAACAACTAGGTGTCGGATCCCACACACACCAAGCATTTCAATAACATACACACAATATGCTTGATATGTGTAAATACAACATGGCATCACAACAAAACTCAACAACTCATATAGGCAAAGGCCCAGAAGATCCAACATAGCATTATATTACAAACAGGGGTCACATGACCCAACATACAGAGCATACAAACAATGGAAGTATAACATGTCTGAGTATAGACAACTACAAATGAAAAGGGCTAAGAAGCCTGACTATCTACAAGACCCTCCCAAGGGTACAAGATCGTAACTGAGGTAACAAGCAACTCGTCGAAGTCCAACGGAACTACTTGCGAGATAGAAGTCTCATCTGCAAAAACGTAAATTAAGCAAATGTGAGTACAAATGTACCCAACAAGACTTACATCAAAACTATCTATGTATGCATGAATATCAACAAAGGGATAGTGGAGTTTAACTACATCAAGCCAGCTTTGACTCAGTGGCTATCATGTACTACGACTGTGAGTAATCTCTTTGAAGTGGCGCACACGAGTCCACATATTCACCATATCAATACACCACTTTGGATCCTCTCCCGTCTCCCTACGAGAAGGCCATCCATAACACTCATGCTTATCTTGCGCATTTTAGAGTATCCACTTCAAGTTATCTATGAACCATATAAGCTTTCTAAGTAGCCCGTAACCTAGGACGCGACTATTCAAATATATCATATTACCCTACAGGGGTGTACTTCTTCACACACGCTCTCTCCACTTATCGCCGTTTACATGACATGTACTCGGCAACCTTCAAGCAGAAGCCCAACGAGGGTGTCGGCCACGACCTGACTAACCCGACAAGTGTCTAGTCCAACTTTATCGCCTATCTGGGTTCCATCCACAAGGAAGTACGGCCGAGGTTTCCACTATGGCCCCAAGCAATGTGAGCAGGGTTCCTAAGCCCACCATCTGGGTGCCACTTGGTACACCGTGCCATGGTGCCTAGTCTGTCCCAAGCCCACCTGTATCGGGTGCCACTTGGTAGACTACTAACACAACCTACAAACACAAGAAACTAGTTGCAACTCTTGGACAGAGATCGAGGCGATTAATAAGTCGAGAGTGGCACTTAAGCATTCCAATGTGTGGTAGTAACTGTCTTGGATCACAAACACAAAACTCGGTTCCTGAGAACGGTTTCAATGAGACAACCCACCATGTTCTCCTACATGGCCTCTCATCGCTACCTTTACCAAATCGTGTTCACACACTTAGCTCTCTACAGTAGGACATGTTCATCACCATTCCAATCCATCCTAGATGAATCACACCTGACACAACTCTAAGCATAACATGCATAATAAGCAAGCATGAATATGTAGGCACATCATGGCTCAAGCAACTCCTACTCATGCTAGTGGGTTTCAACTATTTATTGTGGAAATGATAGGTCATGCATAGGAATGGGTTCAACTACCGCAACATGTAACAGTTGAAGCGTTGTTGTCCTAATGCAGTAAAAGAGAGCAAGAGCGAGAGAGCGGGTTGTATCAAAATGCTCAATGGGGGTTTGCTTGCCTGACACTTCTGAAGATAGTATAGCTCTTCATCGGTGTCAATGCACATTGTCGGAACGCCTGCTACCGAGAGAGAACGAACACCGGTAACAGAGAGGAAACACAATAAATGCAATGCAACTATATGATGCATGATCATGACATGGCAACATGATGTTGATTGAGATAATGCCGCTAGCAACAATTGAAATGGAGTTGGTTTGAACACAAAATTCAAATCCAAACTCCACATAAGACATTTAAAATGCCTTTCATTCAAATTGTCATATACAGTAGCTTTAGGTTGTTTAAACATGCATAAAAATGCCATAAATGTATTATTCATATTTTTTTGATCATTTTCAAATATAAAATATTTCATTATGAGCTATGGTTGAACTTTCATGATTTTTAGAAGTTGATATCATTTTCTGGAATTTCCAAATCATTTTAAAATTAGAAATAATCTAGAAAATGATTACTGCGTCAGCATTGCGTCATGTTGGCGTCAGTAGATCAACATAGCGGGCTATGGTCAAACCTGGCCATTGGGTCCCGTATGTCAGTGGCTAAACTAACTAATAGGGTTAATTAACACTAATGTTAGTTTTAATCTAGGTTAATTAGGGCTCTGGGCCCACATGTGAGTGACTCGAGCTGGAGTCATTTGTGTTAATTGAAAGTGCGTTATATCGACTAGAGGGGGGGGGGGGGGGAATAGGCAATTTTTACAAATTCGTCACTCAGGAAATACTTCTTGAGGAAGTAGCTAATTGAGGAACTACAAGCAGCATAATAAGTACTCAGATGCAGGCATAACAAGACAGTAGCATAGTCATCATGATGAAATGAAACAAGCACAGAGCACAAGTAGCGTGTAAAGAGGATAGGCAGGCGGAAGACAGAATGACTGAAGAAATATGATCAAGGAAAATGAGAAAGTCTTCAGTCAAAGTCTTCAAACAATAACGATCAATTGCATCAATAGGTAAGCGATGCAATGAAAGAGTTGAGGAAATAGAACCAGTAGCTCGGTGAAGACAATGATTTGTTAGACCAGTTCCAACTGTTGTGGCAGTTGTACATCTGGTTAGGGAGGCTTGGTATTTAAACCAAAGGACATAGTCCCAGGACATATAGTCCTTACCATATCCCCCTTGAGCCAAGGTCACAAACCTCACCCAATCACCCGTGGCAAGTCTTCAAGGTGACTTCTAAACCTTCACAGACTTGGCCACACGGTGATCCATAATTCCTCTTGGATGCTCTAGACCATTGACGCCTAACTGTCTTGAAGATGCATAGTCTTCAAAGGTAACAAGCGTCGGTTCCACACAAGAACAATCTCTTTAGTGATGCTCAATCACTTTGGGTTTTAGGTGTTTGGGTTTTGGGGTTTTCCTCACTGATGATTTTCGCTCAAAGTCCTTGCAGGATGGGTTGCTCTAAATGACAAGCGTCAGTTTCTCTCAGAGCATCCAACCAACTAGTGGTTGAAGGGGGCGGCTATTTATAGCCAGGGAGCAGCCCGACATGATAAGACATAAATGCCCTTCAATGATATGACTATTAGGTGGATAAGATATTTTGGGACAGCTAGCACGTAGCATAACAATGGGCGAAAATTTGAGCTCTCAAATTCCTCAGGGCTATGATGATCCTCACTTGTAGGCGATCCGCACTGGCGAATTCCAAACTCCTCAGTCAGAACAAATTCCTAAGAGACCAGAAGAACTTCGTCTTTGTCACTGAAGAATTGACTAAACTGCATGAGATTTCCAAAGGCTTCACTCGAAGGATTGGGCATGTGCAGGCTTTGAGATGAGCATCGGTTGGAAATGTTTCGTTAGTATTACCTCGACCCCCTTTTACAGTACGGTGTTTCATATGACTCAAGAAAGGAAAATGAAACTACGAAAACAAAAGTCTGCATGCTTCATAATCCTCGCATCGATGTCAATATCTTCAAGGTCACACCAATTTCCTCATTTTCAAAGTCTTCAAGAAAACCAAAGTCTTCAAATGAATACATTTATTTTTAGGGGTCGACTTCGTTCAGAAATATCAAACTCCTCAGAGACTTATATAACCTGTGTACACTCACAAACACATTAGTCCCTCAACCTATAAGTCTTCAATACACCAAAATCACTAAGGTGCACTAGATGCACTTACAATCTCCCCCTTTTTGGTGATTGATGACAAATTGGTTAAGTTTTCGGGGATAAACATATGAAGTTTAATAACAGATATTGAGGAATTTGATTGCAAGATATAGAAGAACTCCCCCTGAATATGTGCATATTTGATGAATTTGCTTTGAACGGCAAATGCACATTGTAGAGTAAAATCATGGCGATCTCCCCCTATATCTTGTAATCCATACACGCATTTAACATATAATATGGAGAATTTGAAATGCATGATGGAAAATGGTGTCTGATGTAATCTGAGGAAATAAGCATGCAGAAGGCAGTTCAAAAGTATCAGACCACCATCAGACTTAAGTTTACAACTCGTCAAACAAACACATCAGAAGAACGAAAGTTGTAACTTAACGAAAAAACAGCCCATATATAAGACCCGCTTGAAGACTAACTCAATTTCCCCCCTTTCTCATCAAATGACCAAAAGGGATGAAACTTGAGGACTAACGCCCCTGAAGAAGATCATCATGAGGTTGATGGAGGAGCGCCAACGTTGTTGGGGTCGTTTGTTGATGTAGGGCCTACCACAGTGTTGTCGAGATCCTCAGCTTCGTCCGTCTCACGTGATGAAGAATATGAACTTGTGACCAACTTAGGAACTTTGACCTTCTTGAATTTCTTCGAGGGAGGTTGAGACCAGTCAAAGTCCCGCTGAAAGTCCATCTGCTTGAGGTCTTCATCACTGTATAGATGAGACAATATGGCCCAAGTGCGGTCGAAGATTTGACGCACATGGTGATATTTCTTCTTCACAGTGTTCTGAGTAACAGTCATGTTCTGATGAATTGAGCAAAGTTGACGCTTGGCCCACTTGTGATTGTGATCGACCTCTTGATGAAGACTTAGAAGAAGCCCACGGTCAGTCATCACACGAGGGTAGTGGCTTGAGGATTTCGCTCAGTGGCTTTAGCAGCAGGGTCTTGAGTTGCAGAGTCATCATTGGTGGAGTAAGATGCAACTTTGCAAAACTGACCATCCAATGGATGAGTGCCTTCATCAATAACAAGAGCTTTGCCTTTTTCATCAACCGACGAAATTGTCCTTTTGAGGGCTTCAATAGGAGGCAAAAAGCTGAGGTGATTATGAAAATCAGCCTTATATGGAATTGAAGACCTTGTTCAGATGAATTTTATTATCCAAGGTGCATAGGGCTTCAATTCAAACGACGACAGTCCAACATTTGCCAAAGTCCTCGTGAAGAAACCGTGATAGTTAATGGGAATACCATGCATGATGTTGAACAACAGATTCTTCATGATGCCAACAATTTCTTCTTCATCAGAATTGTGGACTTTGATCGGACTGA
The DNA here is from genome assembly GCA_902687465.1 of Secale cereale. NCBI lineage: Eukaryota > Viridiplantae > Streptophyta > Magnoliopsida > Poales > Poaceae > Secale > Secale cereale. Next base: position 371,856,003 of record LR738712.1, read on the forward strand.
GGGTTTTGGTCAATATGCGGTAGATGGTCCTTGGCACATATAACAAATCCTTCACTAGGAAGGTAGTTCTTGGAGCTTGGCCAGGCGGCAAAGGCTTGTAACACCCCAAATTTTTGAGTTGGTTTTCCTTGCAAACTTTTGGCTTTTGAAAGTGGGATTGTTTGATCTTTTCTTTTGCCCTTCTAAAATCCCTTTTTGCCAAAGTTTGTGTGTCTTCTCAAGCTTGGTTTTTAGCCTTGAAGTTCTCCTCTTGTGTTTGGCTCAAGCACAAGTTGAGATTCAAATGGAGTTGTTTGAGTTCACCACTTCTTGTTTTAAAATTCTCAAGTTTAGCCTTGACCTATCTCCCCTCCAAACTTCCTCTTGCCATGATCCCAACACGAACAACCCTCTCCAAGACTCTCTTCATACCATGGGACAAGCATTTCATCAATTCCAGCAAGTTTGAACCTTATTGGGATTTTTCTCCTATTTATTTCACTTCAAAACAAATTCTGTCTTTTATAGTGGACCTTGGTGATTTACAAAGGAACCACCTCTTTCATCTACCTATTGGACTCCAAACCAACTCTCCTAGATAGTCCTTAGTACCCACAACCTAGATCCATCTTGTTTCACTGGTCCACAGTTCAAATTTTTCAAATTTCACCTGTTGCAAGTTTGGACCAGATTTGCAAAATTTGGTGAAATTCATGTTTATCTTCATCCAAAAATTCTGTGAAAAATCATGCAGCCTCTAGATACATCAAGAGGCCACTCCACCAAAAATCAGCTCCAGAGACATTGCACAAATACCAGAATCATTTCATCAAACACCTAGCCTACACTGAACTGTTAACTGTTAACTGAAACTGTCGACAGTTTAACACTTCGTCAGTTTCGACAGTCGTCGGGCGCGGCGACAAAAATCCGTCTGTATCTCCCTTGGATCGACGCTACACTGCATCTTCTTCTTATCCACGCGCCGCACGGTCGCTTGGCAGCTTCTGGGCGTCGGTGGCGCCCTGGCCCGACCGCGCCGACGGCTGCCACGGCCACAGCGCCGCCCGTGGCGGCTGACAGACGCAACGCCGCAGCTCCACGCCGTTTCGCGCCGCCCAGACCACCCCAGTGCCCCGCGTGTCCTTCTCCACAGCCAGCGCACGCCTGGCACGCCGTTGCCGTGGCCTGGCACGCGTAGAGCGCCGTTTCTGCCGCCGACAAGCTGCGCGGCCGTTGCGTCGAGGACAGGCCGTAAGACCACCTCTACTGCCAAGTTAAGCGTGGGAATGGAGCTTCTACAAATCATAGATGATTCTCAAGCCCCTAGCCCCGCCGTCCGACCACTTCAGCACTGTAATTAGTTCGCCGGACTAATCCGTTCGCGGCAGCCACCTCGAGCCGCCTATAAAAGGCACCCTCGAGCTCGTGCTCGAGCACACACGCCTCCACTACTTCCCTAGACCACGCCCAACCTCTGGAAGAGCCCCGAGAGGCTTTTCTTCCCCGGCTCCGGCCAGCTGCCTCCGCCTCGGGCTCCAGCTCTGTTCACTCCGGTGAGGGCTCCTCCGCCGCCGTGAGCTTGAACGTAGTACCCTGGCATCCATCTAGTCCTAACCCCCAGCCCAATTTCTCTCCAGAAACCTTCCCCGACGAGGTCCACGAACACCCGAGCCGCCGTCCACCGGAGATAAGCTCGCCGTCGACGTGGGACTCGCCGGCACCCAACTCCACCACCGTTCGACGCGGAATACCACCGTGGAGCCATATGTACCACTCCCCTCCCCTATCTCGCCGTAGATCGACGCCGGCGACCACCACCGCACCGGCGCCGGCGCGGCTCTGTTTTCTTTCTCAAACCTGATAGGTGGGATCCCTCCGTCAGTCTCTCACATCTCCCCTCGAACCATTTTCTGTTGGCGTATTTGAGCAAAGTGCGTTTTCCCTCTGCGGGTGACGTACTGCGTACCGGTTCATTTTGTCCTTTTCTGTTCTAGCCCCTGGATCTTTTCTGTTTCATTACAGATGGGTCCCTGGACAGAAACCTTAATATCTTTTAAACTAAAAGTGATTTTGAGTTGATTCTTTTTCGGTCCACCTTGGTTTTCTGTCTAGTTTTTTGTCATATTTATGTGGAAATATTTTGAGCAACTTTATTTGCACGCACGGTATTTATGTTAGTATATATTTTGTTTGAATACATAGATACCGGAGGCCGTGACGGAGACAGGAATCACGCCGAGTTAGGCTCCGACTTTTCAGAACCAGGCAAGCATGTCTGAACTCTTGATATGATGAGTGTGTTGCATGTTTGCTCGAGTAGCTCGTTTCATAAGCATGATCATATGGACATATGTGTATGGCATATTTCATGCAAGTTAGCTTCGGGTGAGTCCCGAAGGAGAATGTTGCACCACCTTGATCATATGGTGATATGATGGGTGGAACGCTGGTATTGTTGAAGCATGCCAGTAGTTGGTTAACTCAATATCAACGGGGATCATATCATGACCCCGTCTGACTCCTTTTCCGGTACTATCATAGGCCGTCCGTTGGGATTACGGTCTAGTCTGTTGTAAAGCACTTCCCGAGTACACACCAAGTAGAGTGGCCGGGATGAGGGTTCCATGGCCCTGGATTAAAGCCCGTCATCCGGTCAAGGGGCATGGGTGTTTCCGGTTGGGACCGAGAGGGGGGCACCCCTTAGAGAGCGCATATATAAATTTGATCCCATGCTATTCGAGGTTGTAGCCTCCCCGTCTTAAAGTTTTCCGTGAATGTCGTCGCGGGTGATTCCGGACGACAGGATGTTAAATGGGTGTGTACTGGTTAGTTGAGTTTCTGATAAAACACCGTAGACGGGACTAGCCCACGTGGCTAGTAGAACCCGTTGGCTATGAGTTATTAGTACAAGCTCTGCAGAGTTAAAATTCCTTCAGTAGCCATGTTTATGGCCTAGGATCTATATTCATGTCAACCCGGTGACCGTCTCTAGTATATTCTTGTGAGTAGCCAAAACAGCGTTGTCATCAGGTTCATTTGGTAAATGAACTCACCACCATCCCTGTATTGATTTTTCTTTCCGAAGTATTTCATCATTATATCATGTTATTTATAAGCCCTTTATGTGATGTCGCTTAGACGTCCGACTGAGGCATCCTTGTTATTTATTTTCGTTATAAGCCCTTTATGCGATGTCGCTCAGACGTCTGACTGTAGCATTCTTTTTATTTATAAGCCCTCTATGCGATGTCGCTCAGACATCCGACTGTGGCATTCTTTTTATTTATAAGCCCTCTATGCGATGTCGCTCAGACGTCCGACTGTGGCATTCTTTTTATTTATAAGCCCTTTATGCGATGTCGCTCAGACGTCCGACTGTGGCATTCTTGTTATTTTATTTTTGCTATAAGCCCTGTATGTGATGTCGCTCAGACGTCCGACGGAGGCATTCTCGTTACTTACTTTGGTTATAAGCCCTTTATGTGGTGTCGCTCAGACGCCCGACTGTGGCCTGTTATCATTTATTATTTTCCTACGAGGAATCACCCAGACCCTCGTTTGGTCCCGTTATTTTTACCTTTTGGATTTCGGGAGGACTACCGCCCGACTTCCAGTCTTTACTTTCAGTGCATTCATATTTTGTTCCGGTTGCATTTTTGCAGGAATACTCATATGCATTCATGTTGGCATTTGTTATATCTTAAGTCCGAACTGTCTTGCGAGTAGTACTCACCTGGCTTGTTGATTTGGCCAGATGTGGACGAAGGCGATCTCATGGATGAAGAGTTTGATAGCGAGTCCGACGCTTAGAGGAGTCCCAGTTAGTCTCTTGCGATCCTGGAGTTGATCACTGTTTTATAACCGCTTCCGCCTACCACCAAATAAATTCATCGGGTCTCACTCCGACACTCGATGAACTGTAAAATATTGGAGTCACACCACCCACTTCACCGTGACATATTCCACCACCTTTTATTACGAGACATTAGTATGCCACCTTGTCTTGTGTCATATCCGCCTTTATGTAATATATTGGCACGCTTGTAATAAAATCTGTTGAGCCATCCCTAGCTCAACCTTGTATAATATTCAGTGTACTGGAAATTCTGTATCAAGGAATTGTCTGCCAGCAGGAATACTATTCCTCGCCGGTTTAATAAAGCGACAGGTCTTCCGGTAATTATTTTACCGAAGGACCGGTGGCGACAAGGCTTCATCAACACTTGCATGAGATGACTTTGAAGTTCAGGTTCTTCATAGATAAGCCTTGCGCCTTCAGCATGAGTACTGGCTTGGATGGCATGAGGCAATTCAGAGGCCGAAGCTTTATAGTGAGTGTTTCCAATCATCCAGTCTAGCACCCATGAGTTGACATCCGAGACATTTCCAGTGAGATGCAGGGTAGCATAGAACTGAAGAATTAGCTCTTCATTCCAGTCACAGATATAAGCAATAAAACTTAGGAGCCCATCTTCATGAAGAACATTGAGAACTGGTTGAAAGCATGTGATAGACTCCATATCCACATGAGGAATTTGACGGTGCTAAGATACATTGTCCTTGTCAAACAGAAGCGATGCATAGAAATTCATCCGACTTGCGGTCCAAAACCTCTTGTGCCTAAGTCTTGCTGAGTCATATGGATTTTCATAAGTGAAAAAATGATGCTCAGCGAAGAAATCATCAGCCTTGAATTTTGGCCTCTTTGCATGAGGATTCTAAGGCTTGGGCTGAAGATTTGCAGAAGACAGTTTCTCAACCTCTCGAGTCACAACTTTAGGTGCAACAGACTGTGGAATTTTAGCGGCAGTTTCATTAGCAGGAGTCTGGTTCTCCATTTCTTCAGGTATGAACTGAAGTGAAGCTATACGACCGTTAGATCATGTAAGAATTTCTTCAGTTTGTACAGGGGGGCGAGGAATTGGATGCAGAGGTGTGGCAATTGGAGAATTGGGGTGAAGATTTTCCCAATAGTCATCATTCTGCACATGAGTTGTAGAACCAATGTCCACATCTTCTTCAATTTCCTCAATGCCCGCCTCTTCTGCAGTGAACTGAGGCACATGCGATGATACCAACGGTGTGGAAACAACCTCTTCCACATGAATTTTTTCATCCAACTGCTCCGAGGAAGCAGCAGAAGGATTTTCTTCATTAGTGTCATTAGGAATGAAATATTCTTCACCAAATGGGATAATCTCCTTTGATGGCACTATAGATACCGGAACAACATCAATTAGTTATGTGAAAGAGATCATCAAAGTCCTCACTTTCTTGGGAGATGAGGACTCTGCAGAGGTTGATGCTTTCCTCTTCCTTGAGGTTTCCTTCTCCACAGTCTTCGTTTTCTTCACTTCTGATGCAGAAGGAAGAGTGGTTGTCTTCACCTTTAAAGATTTTGCCGGAGGAGCAGATGAAGTTGGTGCAGTTTCTTTAGGCACGACTGATGCAGTCGCCCTGGCATTTCCAGTTTCTTCAGGCGCAACCGATTATTTAGCTTGCCTAGGTTGTTCTTTAGGCGCAACATTGTTGGTTGCCCTGGCATTTTCTTCAGGAGGAGGAATTTCTTCAGCTGCCCTGGTAGCTTCTTCAACAACCTGATTTTCATCAGCTGTACTTGCAGTTTCTTCAGCAGGCTGAGCAGATGCTTTAGCCTAATGAATTTGTTGTGATGGAGCTGTAACATTTAGCTTGAGGTTGTTGGAGAGGTTGACAAATATGACCTTGCATGGTATCGGTCAAATTCATCACTAAGGCCTTTGATTTCCGTTTGCAGTTTCACAAGTTCTCCAGGAGACATATTCACAACATTTTTCTTCAGGAAGCGCTCTTTCCTGTCCTAGTCCTTCTTAACTTTTCTGGCTTGTTCAAATTTCCATTTTCCTTCACCTATGAAGGCGGCCAGCATGTCACTTTGAGCAGGTGTCAGATCCCGGTCAGGGAGTGGACTGTTGGGATCCTTGTGCCATAGATCAGTGAAATCAAGGATTTTCTTCGAATCCAGCATAAGAGGCACAATGCTTCCTTTGGCTCTAGCGGCCCTTTGATGTCTGTCTCTGATGATTTCAGTGAGTTCTTCATCATCAGCCTCATCGTCATCAGACAGAGCATGGAATGCCACTTGCTTCCTGTCAAGACTTGGCCTCTTTCCGCGTCCTGCAGTGGTCTTGACCTTCAGCAATGTTGGACCACTTGAAGATTGTGGTTGCACTGAGGAAGTTCCAGATGCTCCTAAAGCAATTGAAAATCCAGACGTCCGTTGACACGTTGCAAGATGCACAGGTGTTGAGGACTTTATGGCAGCAACTGAGGATTTTGCAGCAACAGAAGGAGTTAGTGCTTCCCTTGAGGAATTTGCCGAGAGGGCTTTGTAGTTAAAGAGCTTAGTCGTGAGGGCATTGTGCTTGAAGTTTTCCTCACCTCAGATTTCTTTAGAATTGCCTTCTTTGGCACAGACCTACTGGCAGAGGCCTCAGCAACAACAACTTGAGAATCCTCATTGAATTCTTCACAGCTTCTTTAGCAACTTTCTGAAGCTTGGCTTGGCGCTTGGCCCATTATTTTGGAAATTCCCCACCATGCCTTATGCTGGTGGGATCAGCATGTTGACCAACAGCTAATGGTGGTCTTGGACATGGAGGGTTTACGGCGAATTACTTCATGTACTTTGTGGTTACATAACTATTCCCTCCATTCCTTCGCCCATCTCCTCTCAATCCTATGTATGCGCATTTTGCGCTGATTCTTGTTCTCCTTCCCATGAGTTTCTTCATAGGGTGTGCAATAGTCATCATATATGTCATCAGGGATTTCAAATGCAGTGTTTGTCTTTGGTCTCTTGCCTCCTTTCTGAGATCTCTTCCCTTCTTCCATTTTCCTCACTTGTGGACTATGAACTCTAGATGTTTCTGAGGAAGTATGCAAATTATCTTCGAGAAACACTACAAATGAGTTAAGTTGATGAGAACCTAGTGATTCAGCAACATACATTTTGTACATGTGAACATGGTATATGCGCGAAGAATTTGGAGAGGTCATATGTGTTCTCAGAATTTTTTCAAAAACAAGATCAAGTTTGAGGAATATGACCATTGGTATCTTGAAGAATTCCACTAAGTGTTCTTGACTTAGGTTCCAGAGTTGTATAGATGGGAAAATCCACACAATTGAGGAATCTTGAAGAAAACCATAGCTTAGAGAAACAAATCAAGGAACATAATCATCTAAGTGTTTAAGGAGTGGGAAGTTGAAGAATAAACACCTTTTGAAGATTTTCTAGAAGTCATAAGAATCAAAGTAGGGGAGTAAAATTAGATTTTAATTACCCTTGATGAAGAACACGACGAACTGGGAGTGGATATGGATAAGCTCGTCAGTTCAGTTCTCCCACGCCCTAACTTGGCGGCAAGAGATAGCTATGGCGGGGCGGAGTGACGATTTCCGCGGCCAGCACGAGTACGACAGTGACGAGGTCGAGGCAGTGAAGCTCTTCCTCACTAGCGACGATAGAGTGTAGCAGCAGTGCTAGGTCGAGAGCTCGAGCGGAGTAAATGTGGTAGGAGGAAGGGAAGGGGTATTTATAACCGCAGTGAAAAACTGCTCGTCCGAAGATTTTGGACGAACATGCCCCTGTCCCTTGCTATCCTATTGATATGTGCCACCCATGTTCTGACGAGTGGAGATAGTGGAGAATCGTGGGTGAGTTGTTTAATCCGTTGTGGGAAGCAGAACAGTTTGAGCGGCAACATCCAAAAATTTGATAAGAAATATTTTAGTGTTTCGTTCGCAAATTCTTCAGTTGTCAAGGACACATCAAAGACTTTGAACGAGTTTCAAATAGAACGCACATGAAGATTTTGTGAACAGACTGGGTTGAGTTTAGCATAGAGGGGAAACGGGTCCGATCACATTCACTTAGATGAAAATCAACTTGAAGAATTAGCAATAAGTGAATGCTGTTGAGCTAGATATCGAAGAATATGCTTCACAACCTTATGGTGTGATTCCTTCGGTGTAGCTTGAAAACGGGCACACATGCAAACACTAATCATAATATCTAGCCTAGATGCACATAGATACAATAAAGAGCCAATCATGTAGCGATATACCTTTTGGTTGAAATCTTTACCATTTTCGTCGATGCAAAGATGGCCATTTGTGGGCATAGGGATTTTGACGCCTTTGCAATCTTGCATGCCGAGTTTCCTTAGTGCATCCTTGAGGTATTTCTCATGAGATATGAAGATGCCTTTGCGCTGCTGACGATTTTGAAGACCTAAGAAGAATGACAATTCTCCCATCATAGACATTTGATATTCCTCACACATCATGTATCCAAATTCATCACTGTAACGTTTGTTTGTGCAGCCAAAGATAATATCATCCACATATATTTGGCACACGAATAATTCATCATCATAAGTTTTGGTGAAAAGAGTTGGTCAAGTGAACCGGGTTTGAAGCCTTTCTTCACGAGGAATTCCTTCAGTGTGTCCTACACGCCTGAGGGGCCTGCTTGAGGCCATAGAGGGCCTTGTTGAGTCCGAAGACTTTATCAGGATACTTAGGATCTTCTAAACCTGGGGGTTGAGCAACATATACTTCTTCCTCAAGCTTACCATTGAGGAATGCACTTTTCACATCCATTTGATGTAAGATGATATTATGATGGTTAGAATAAGCAAGCAGTATACGAATAGCTTCAAGTCTTGCAAACAGGTGCAAAAGTTTCATCAAAGTCAATTCCTTCAACCCGTGTGTAACCCTGAGCTACAAGACGAGCCTTATTCCTCACTACTAGGCCATTTTTATCTTGGTTGTTGCGGTAAATCCATTTGGTACCTATGATGTCGTGCTTGCGAGGATCTGGTCGCTTGACGAGTTCCCGCACATTGTTGAGCTCGAATTGACGCAATTCCTCTTGCATAGTTGGAATCCACTCAGGCTCCAGAAATGCCTTATCAACTTTCGTGGGCTCCGCGATAGAGACAAAAGCGAAGTGCCCACAAAAGTTAGACAAGTGTGAAGCTTTTGAGCGTGTGAGAGGACCTAGTGCGCTGATGTTGTCGATGATTTTATCAATCCACACTTGTTTTGCCACTTGAGGATGAGCAAGTTGACGACTTCGATTTGGCTGAGCATTTTCTTCAGCGACATTTTCTTCAGGTGCACCAGTATGATTTTCTTCATGGACTGGAATAACTTCTTCAACAGGTTCTTAAGTGGGTATGATATCCTTAGTAGCCTTGCGCTTAATGGATTCCTCAAGAGGTATTTCATCTAGTACAGGAGGCAGGTGCTCTTTTTGTGAGCCGTTAGTTTCATCGAACCGCACATCTGCAGTTTCGACAACCTTGTGATGATGGGTGTTAAAGACTCTATAGGTGTGCGAGTCCTTTCCGTAACCAAGCATAAAATCTTCATGTACTTTAGGTGCAAATTTAGATCTGTGATGGGGATTTCTGGTCCAACATTTATCGTCAAAGACTTTGAAATAACTCACATTGGGTTTCTTGTTAGTGAGGAGTTCTTACGAGGTTTTCTTGCGGAGCTTGTGGACATATGCCTTGTTGATGGTGTGGCATGCAGTATCAATAGCCTCATGGTAGAAGTGAAGAGGCATCTAAAGGAAATATGCCCTAGAGGCAATAATTAAGTTGTTATTTATATTTCCTTATATATCATGATAAATGTCTTTTATTCATGCTAGAATTGTATTAACCAGAAAGTTGATACATGTGTGAATACATAGACGAAACTCTGTGTCCCGAGTAATCCTCTACTAGACTAGCTTATTAATCAAATATGGCTGAGTTTCCTAACCATAGACATGTGTTGTCATTTGATTAACGAGATCACATCATTAGGAGAATTATGTGATGGACATGACCCATCCGTTAGCTTAGCGTATTGATCGTTCAGTTTTTATCGCTACTGCTTTCTTCATGTCAAATACATATTCCCCAAACTATGTGATTATGCAACTCCCGGATACCGGAGGAATACCTTGTGTGCTATCAAACGTCAAAACGCAACTGGGTGATTATAAGATGCTCTACAGGTATCTCCAAAGGTGTTTGTTGAGTTGGTATAGATCGAGATAAGGATTTGTCACTCCGAGTGTCGAAGAGGTATCTCTGGGCCCTCTTGGTAATACACATCATAATAAGCCTTGCAAGCAAATGACTAATGAGTTAGTCACGGGATGATGTATTACAGAACGAGTAAAGAGACTTGCCGGTAACGAGATTGAACTAGGTATGAAGATACCGATGATCGAATCGCGGGCAAGTAACATACCAATGACAAAGGGAATAACGTATGTTGTCATTAGGGTTTGACCGATAAAGATTTTCGTAGAATATGTAGGAACCAATATGAGCATCCAGGTTCCACTATTGGTTATTGACCGGAGAAGTGTCTCGGTCATGTCTACATAGTTCTCGAACACGTAGGTTCCGCATGCTTAACGTTCGATGATGATTTGTTTTTATGAGTTATGAGTTTTTGGTGACCGAAGATTGTTCGGAGTCCCGGATGAGATCACGGACATGACGAAGAGTCTCGAAATGGTCGAGACATAAAGAATGATATATTGGACGATGTTATTCGGACACCGGGTGAGTTCCGAGAGGTACCGGGTAAATAACGGAGTGCCACAGGGTTATCGGAACCCCCCGGGGGAAGTAATGGGCCTACATGGGCCTTAGTGGAGAGAGAGGAGGGCCGCAAGGGGTGGCCGCCCCCCCATGGCAGTCTGAATTGGACTAGGAGGAGGGGGCGGCGCCCCCCTTTCCCTCTCCCTCTCCCTCTACCTCTCCTTCCTTCTTCCCCCCTTCCTTGAGATGGAATCCTACTAGGACTAGAGTCCTAGTAGGCCTCCTCTCCTTGGCGTGCCCTAGGGGCCAACCGGCCTCCTTTGCCTCCCTCCTTTATATACGTGGGGAGGGGGCACCCTAGAACACACAAGTTATTTTCTTAGCTGTGCGCGGTGCCCCCCTCCACAGTTTACACCTCAGGTCATATTGTCGTAGTGCTTAGGCGAAGCCCTGCGCGATCTGCTTCACCATCACCGTCAACACACCGTCGTGCTTCCAAAACTCTCCATTGACCCTCTACTGGATCAAGAGCTCGAGGGACGTCAACAAGCTGAATGTGTGCTAAACTCGGAGGTGCCGTACATTCGGTGCTTGATCGGTTGGATCGCGAAGACGTTCGACTACATCAACCGCATTAATCTAACGCTTCCGCTTTCGGACTACGAGGGTACGTGGACACACTCTTCCCGTCTTGTTGCTATGCATCTCCTAGATAGATCTTGCATGATCATAGGTTTTTTTTTGAAATTGCATGATACGTTCCCAACAGTGGAATCATGAGCCAGGTCTATGCATAGATGATATGCTCGAGTAGAACACAAAGGAGTTGTGGGCGGTGATGTTCATACTGCTTACCACCAACGTCTTATTTTGATTCGGCGGTATTGTAAGATGAAGCGGCCTGGACCAACATTACATGACCACGTTCATGAGACCGGTTCCTTCGTTACGTGCAACTTGTTTGCATAAAGGTGGCTGGCGGGTGTCTGTCTCTCTTGCTTTAGTTGAATCCAATTTGACAATGGCCGGTCCTTGTTGAATGTTAAAATAGCAAACTTGATAAATCACCTTTGTGGTTTTTGTGCCGTAGGTAAGAAGGGTTCTTGCTAGAAGCCCGTAGCAGCCACGTAAAACTTGCAACAACGAAATAGAGGACGTCTAACTTGTTTTTGCAGGGCATGTTGTGATGTGATATGGTCAAGACGTGATGAGTTATACATTATTGTATGAGATGATCATGTTTTGTAAATTATCGGCAACCGAGAGGAGCCTTAGGGTTGTCTCTTTATTGTATGAATTGCGGACGCCATGTAATTGCTTTATTTTATCACTAGGAGTTAGCGATAGTAGTAGAAGCAATAGTTGACGAGACGACCACGATGCTACGATGAAGATCATGGTGTCAAGCCAGTGACGATGGAGATCATGACGATGCTTTGTAGATGGAGATCAAAAGCACAATATGATGATGGCCATATCATCATGTCACATATTTTGATTGCATGTGATGTTTATCTTTTTATGCATCTTATTTTGCTTAGAATGACGGTAGCATTATAAGATGATCCCTTACTAAAATTTCAAGGTACAAGTTTTCTCCTTGAGTATGCACCGTTGCGACAGTTCGTCGTGCCGAGACACCACGTGATGATCGGGTGTGATAAGCTCTACGTTCACATACAATGGGTGTAAGACAGTTTTGCACGTGCAGAATACTCAGGTTAAACTTAATGAGCCTAGCATGTACATTCATGGCCTCAGTACACTAGAGACTGAAAGGTTGAGCGTGAATCATATAGTAGATATGATCAACATAAGATGTTCACCATTGAAAACTACTCCATCTCACGTGATGATCGGACATGGTTTAGTTGATTTGGATCATGTGATCATTTAGATGACTTGAGGGATGTCTATCTAAGTGGGAGTTCCTTAGTAATATGATTAATTGAACTTAATTTATCATGAACTTAGTCCTGATAGTTTTTGTATATCTATGTTGTAGATCAATGGCCCGTGCTACCGTTCCCTTGAATTTTAATGCGTTCCTAGAGAAATCTAAGTTGAAAGATGATGGTAGCAACTACACAGACTGGGTGCGTAACTTGAGGATTATCCTCATTGCTGCATAGAAGAATCATGTCCTTGATGCATCGCTAGGTGACAAGCCCCCTCCCGCTAACGTCGACGCTTTGAACGTCTGGCAAACGCGGTCTCATGACTACTCTATAGTTCAGTGTGCCATGCTTTTCGGCTTAGAGTCGGGACTTCAAAGACATTTTGAACGCCATGGAGCATATGAGATGTTCCAAGAGTTGAAGTTAATATTCCAAGAAAATGCCCGAGTTGAGAGATATGAAGTCTCCAACAAGTTCTATAGCCGCAAGATGGAGGAGAACTATTCTCTTAGTGAATACATACTCAGAATGTCCGGGTACCATAACCACATGACTCGGCTGGGAGTTAATATCCCAGATGACAATGTTACCGACAGAGTTCTTCAATCACTGCCACCAAGCTGTAAAGGTTTCGTGATGAACTATAATATGCAAGGGATGGAGAAGACAATTCCCGAGCTCTTCGCAATGCTCAAAGCTGCGGAGGTAGAAATAAAAAAGGAGTATCAAGTGTTGATGGTTAACAAGACCACTAGTTTCAAGAAAAAGGGCAAGGGAAAGAAAGGGAACTTCAAGAAGAATAGCAAGCCAGTTTGTACTCCCGGGAAGAAACCCAAGTCCGGAGCTAAGCCTGAAACTGAGTGCTTCTACTGGAAAGCGATTGGTCACTGGAAGCGGAACTGCCCCAAGTATTTGGCGGATAAGAAGGATGGCAAAGTGAACAAAGGTATATTTGATATACATGTTATTGATGTGTACCTTACTAATGCTCGTAGTAGCGCTTGGGTATTTGATACTGGTTCGGTTGCTCATATTTTAACTCGAAACAGGGGCTATAGATTAAACGAAGATTGGCTAAGGACGAGGTGACGATGCACGTGGGAAATGGTTCCAAAGTCGATGTCATCGCCGTCGGCACGCTACCTGTACATCTACCTTCGGGATTAGTTTTAGACCTAAATAATTGTTATTTGGTGCCAGCGTTGAGCATGAACATTATATCTGGATCTTGTTTGTTGCGAGACAACTATTCATTTAAATCAGAGAATAATGGTTGTTCTATTTATATGAGTAATATCTTTTATGGTCATGCACCCTTGATGAGTGGTCTATTTTTGTTGAATCTCGATCGTGGTAATACACATATTCATAATATTGACGCCAAAAGATGCAAAGTTGATAATGATAGTGCAACATATTTATGACACTGCCGTTTAGGTCATATTGGGGTAAAGCGCATGAAGAAACTCCATGCTCATGGACTTTTTGGAATCATTTGATACTTGCGAACTATGCCTCATGGGCAAGATGACTAAAACTCCGTTCTCCAGAACAATGGAGCGAGCAACTGACTTATTGGAAATAATACATACCGATGTATGCGGTCCAATGAGTGTTGAGGCTCGCGGTGGGTATCGTTATTTTCTGACCTTCACAGATGATTTGAGCAGATATGGGTATATCTACTTAATGAAACATAAGTCTGAAATATTTGAAAATTTCAAAGAATTTCAGAGTGAAGTAGAGAATCATTGTAACAAGAAAATAAAGTTTATACGATCTGATTGCGGAGGCGAATATTTGAGTTACGAGTTTGGTCTTTGAAACAATGTGGAATAGTTTCACACCTCACGCCACGTGGAACACCACAGCGTAATGGTGTGTCTGAACATCGTAACCATACTTTATTAGATATGATGCGATCTATGATGTCTCTTACCGATTTGCCACTATCGTTTTGGGGTTATGCATTAGAGACTGCTGCATTCACGTTAAATAGGGCACCATCTAAATCTGTTGAGACGACACCATATGAACTGTGGTTTGGCAAGAAACCTAAGTTGTCGTTTCTTAAAGTTTGGGGTTGCAATGCTTATCTAAAAAAGCTTCAGCCTGATAAGCTCGAACCCAAATCAGAGAAGTGCGTCTTCATTGGATACCCAAAAGAAACTCTTGGGTACACCTTCTATCACAAATCCGAAGGCAAGACTTTTGTTGCTAAGAATGGATCCTTTCTAGAGAAGGAGTTTCTCTCGAAAGAAGTGAGTGGGAGGAAAGTAGAACTTGATGAGGTAATAGTACCTTCTCTCGAATTGGAAAATGGCACATCAAAGAAAATAGTTCCCATGATGCCTACACCAATTAGTGAGGAAACTAATGATGATGATCATGAAACTTCAGATCAAGTTACTATCGAACCTCGTAGGTCAACCAGAGTACTTGTTGTACCAGAGTGGTATAATATTCATGTTCTGGAAGTCATGTTACCAGACCATGACGAACCTACTTTAGCGACCCGACCCAAATGGATCGAAGTCTCTGTGCTTAAGTGTCATCCCTGGATCGGTATGCTGACACACACAGTACTTGAGGAGTTATAACAGAGTTCAATCACACACTTTATTACATCGAGGTCATCAAAAGAGTATTTATTACAATAATATGGCCAAAGGCCATCTAAATAAAAATGACCGCGGAAGCATCGAAGGTAAATGAGTCCATCCAACTCCACGGCAAACTGAGTGCAGAACAACGACCTATCACACCTTTACTCCTCGTCGGAAAACTCTGCAACATGAGATGTTGCAGCCGTGTAGGTCAGCACATGGAATATGCTGGCAATTTCACACCATATAATAATAATAATGAAAAATACTATCTCCATATGCAAATTTATCTGGTGGAGGCCCTAAGTTTAATTTTTGCATAAAGCCAATTTTACCCTACAACAAAGGAATAAATATTTATTTACTACAAAATTAAAATGCCACTATTGAGAAGGTTCCTCCAACTCAATCCACAATTCCCAAGTTATTAGTAACCCAATAATTTCATTAAATAGAGTGATGAGATCAACCAACAATTCACTTCTAGATACTCAAGTTGTCCGTAACCGAGGACACGGCTAATCATGATTAGTTTGTACACTCTGCAGAGGATTGCGCACTTTTCCCCACAAGACTCGACCACCTCCATGATCGGAAGATCGAGACATAGTCTTTCTGAAGTATTTCCTCCAAACCCTGGGTAGACCGGTATACCTACTTTCCCCTAGATCAGCTAGTCTACCATGGAAAGAGGTCAGACAACTTACTCAACTATGCCAGAGCCCATAATGGCTTGTGGCTGCACACGAAAGTTTCTAGGCATGAAATATCTTATGATCCCTTTGAGCCTGGGTGGCGGACCTAGGGTAATCACACGGGTACTCCAGGATTCCCCTTGGGCAAGCACTGGTTTCTCCAGGTGCCCCAAACAATCCACCCAGATGTGTATTAAAGTTGCCACCTTATGTTGTCCCAAAATTATTATCTCTCGCAACTTACATGTATCACACATACCAATCCCCGTCTACGAGCATGGCTAAGCAACATATGATATAACGAATATACCCGGGGTGATAAAAGGTCATAGGTTCCTACCACTTAAACTACAAAGCATATCCACATGTTCCCAATCCTACTCATGCAATCCTTGAGGGTGAAACTAATGCATAGTAAAAACTGGGTATTCAAACTTATGATCAAAGTGTGAACTTGCCTTGCTGACGTTCGTTGAACTCTAAAGATTCGTAGTAGCAAGCTTCGCACTTCGGATGATCTAGCGTAAGCAAGCAATGACATACATAAGCATACAAGCAAAGAATCAAATAGAAAACAAATAAAAGACTTCGAAAAACTCCAAAAACACCAAAATAAAGTTTCTGTACAGAATGTAATTTTTACAGAAACAAAGATAAATGGTTTTGGTTTTAGCATAAGGTACATGTCACAAGCTTCGATTAGCAAAAAGAATCACCCAAAACGGAGTTACGAAACTCAAGTTATGGCCTAACGAAGTTTGAATTCAGATCTACTTGAATTCAAATTTTAAAAATTTCAAAAATATATTTCGTTTGGTTCTCTTGATAGAGGATATTTCTACGAAACCGTAGGAAAAAGAATAAACTAAATCGGATCTGTAGACTAAAAGATATACTAGAAATAAGATTTGGTATAGAATCTGAATTGGAAAATATACTGGAAAAAGAAACAAAATTCGGCCAGAGACAAGTGGCGCTCTCTGATTGGATGGCTGGGTGCTCACCGGACTTGTCGCCGGAGGCGAGGAAGAAGGCGGCTCCGGTGTGCTTCGACGAAGGATGCGTGCGGGACGGTGTAGAGGACGATGAGGTGAACCACTTGATCAAGTTATGGTTGTAGATAGCTTCATGTACACACGGTGAGAGGTCGCCGGAATTCACAAACTCCGGCGAGCAATTTGCGAGGTTAGGGAGGGGGAAAAGCTCCAGAAGGAGAGGGCTTCGGACGAGGGATGAGAGGGGCTCGCGGGGTGCCTTTTATAGGGCTTGGGGAGGTCCAGAGTTGGGTGGGGCAAGAGGTGTTAATGGCTACAGTTTCAAGCTCTCATGGTGGCCATTAGAGAAGGAATTAAGGCACACTAGTGAAGGGGAAGGGGTAGAGGAATGCGAGGGGGTTCCGTTCAGAGCAATTTTTGGGCGAGGGAGAGGAGGGAAGGGGTGGGGGCGCTAGGGTGGGGTGCTGCCATGCGTGCGTGCGTACAAGTTTCTGTAACGATGAGAGGAAGAAGAAGAAAGCGCATGGGCATGGGCCTGCTGGGTTGCGTTTTTTTACTTTTTTTTTGACAGAGAGAAAAAAATGTATAGATAGAAAATATAAATATTTTAATATAGGACATATATATATCAAAAAATTCAGAAAAAAAATCCTACAAGATGAACTATTTTTCAGAGGCTAAATAAAAACTTTATAAAAAACATTTTTCTAAAAAAGAAATAACCCAAATGACACTTAAATTTGAATTCAAAACTTTTGGCATTGATTTCTTCTGACTTTTTGGAGTTTCATGTTAGCTCCTCTCATACTTTTGAACAAGTATTTGTCAGGGATTTTTGAAATAAACTTCAATTGCCAAAGTCAGATAAAACTCAAATTCCTCTAAAATTTCCAAATGACACTCAAATAAAAAAAATGCATAGATGCTTAGCTAATAATTGTTAAATATTCCAAATTGAAAATTTGGGATGTTGCAAACCTACCCCCCTTAAGATGAATCTCGCCCTCGAGATTCTGGTTGGCTAGCTAAAAGGTGTGGGTGATCCTGTCGAAGATCTTCTTCGCGTTCCCAGGTGGCTTCTTCCTCAGTATGATGACTCCACTGAACCTTGCAAAACTTGATGACCTTGCTGCGGGTAACCCTGCTTGCTGTTTCGAGAATCTTGACGGGCTTCTCCTCATAGGTCTGATCACTATCCAACTATATGGCTTCTAGTGGCACTGTATCTCTCAAAGGAATATCGGCCATCTCCGCATGGCACTTCTTCAACTGGGAAACATGAAACACATCATGAACTCCTGACAAGGCTTCGGGTAATTTCAACTTGTAGGCAACTTCACCCATGCGTTCCAAAATTCTGTATGGCCCCACAAATCGTGGTGCTAGTTTGCCTTTAACTCCAAACCGTTTAACACCTCGAAGTGGTGACACACGAAGATATGCTCTATCTCCGACTTCATAAGTTACTTCCTTGCGTTTAGTATCGGCATAACTCTTCTGTCTGGATTGGGCTACTTTGAGCTTGTCACGGATCAACTTGGCTTTCTCCTCCGAATCTCTGATAAGGTCGGGACCAAATAATTTACGGTCTCCAACTCCATCCCACATCAATGGTGTCCTGCACCTCATTCCGTACAAAGCTTCGAAAGGGGCCATCTTCAAACTAGTTTGATAGCTGTTGTTATATGAGAATTCTGCGTATGGCAAATTATCATCCCAACTAGATCCATAATCTAGCACACAAGCTCTCAACATGTCCTCCAGAATCTGATTGACTCTCTCGGTTTGCCCATCTGTCTGCGGATGAAAGGTTGTACTGAACTCTAGCCTGGTACCCAAAGTTTCGTGTAACTGATGCCAAAACTTTGAGGTAAATTGTGTTCCTCTATTTGATACGATGGTCCTCGGAACTCCATGCAGACATACGATCCTGGTCATATATATCTTGGACAACTTAGCACTTGTATATGTGGTTTTCACGGGGATGAAGTGAGCTACCTTGGTCAAGCGATCAACTACTACCCAAATAGAATCATAGCCTGATCGTGTCCTGGGTAATCCTGTAATAAAGTCCATGCCAAGCTTGTCCCACTTCCAATCCGGTATCGGCAAAGGTTGAAGTAATCCTGCTGGTTTCTGGTGCTCTGCCTTAACTCTCTGACATACGTCGCATACTGCTATTTACTCGGCAATATCCTTCTTCATACCTGTCCACCAGAAACTTTCCTTCAAGTCCAAATACATCTTGGTGTTGCCTGGGTGTATCGAATAAGGCGAATCATGAGCCTCCTGAAGAATCAACTTCCTGATCTCTGTGTCATTTGGCTCATAAATACGCTGCTCAAACCATAAGGTTCCGTGTTCATCCTCACGAAATCCTGCTGCCTTTCCTTGGTTCATCCTTTCCTTTATTTCTGCAATACCTTTGTCTAACTTCTGGGCTTCTCGGATCTTTCCCAACAAGGTGGATTGAATTTCCATTGCAGTAACAAAACCTCGTGGTACTATCTCCAATCAGAGATCTCTGAGATCATCAATTAACTTGTAACGCCCCGGACACACCCGCCGGTGGTCGTTACTCCTGGCGGGATCTAGACTGGCCTCACATATCAATACTAGTCTTTTCTGCGCACTTTGTCCTCACTCATGCGCACCCGGGAGCAACTTCCCGGTCGGTCACCCATCCTGAAACTACTCCAAGCTGAGCACGCTTAACTTTGGAGTTCTATCCGAATGGGCTCCCAGAAAAGAAGGAATTCCTTATTCATATGAGTCGTCTATCATCCCAAATAAGCCAGGCCATCACATACACCCTCACTCAGAGGAACCGACGTCCTCGTCGGGCCACAGGAACGTTCCCTCTTAGCACAACCGTCTGTGCTTCCAGGACAGCACATGTGCCATGCCGTGTGCCACGATGGGTCACAAACGTCATGCACAACATGACTGCAAACTGTCCGCAAACATCCGTGTAACCGCGAGGGTCGGCTCTGATACCAACTTGTAACGCCCCGGACACACCCGCCGGTGGTCGTTACTCCTGGCGGGATCTAGACTGGCCTCACATATCAATACTAGTCTTTTCTGCGCACTTTGTCCTCACTCGTGCGCACCCGGGAGCAACTTCCCGGTCGGTCACCCATCCTGAAACTACTCCAAGCTGATCACGCTTAACTTTGGAGTTCTATCCGAATGGGCTCCCGAAAAAGAAGGAATTCCTTATTGATATGAGTAGTCTATCATCCCTAATAAGCCAGGCCATCACATAACTCTTGAGGTAATCCTCCTGCCGTGAGGGTATTGACATAACTCTTGCGGCTCAATGCATCTGCCACAACATTTGCCTTTCTTGGGTGATAGTGCAATTTCATGTCATAATCTTTTATGAGCTCCAACCATCTTCTCTGCCTCAGGTTCAACTCCTTCTGCGTGAAGATGTATTTCAAACTCTTGTGATCCGTGTAAACATCACAATGATTTCCAATAAGAAAATGCCTCCAGGTCTTGAGCGCATGCACGACGACTGCTAACTCCAAATCATGCGTGGCATAATTCCGCTCATGGGGTCGAAGTTGACGTGAGGCATATGAAACAACTCTTCCTTCTTGCATAAGAACACCTCCAAGTCCCTGACGAGAAGCGTCGCAATATACCTGAAAATCCTTGCGTATATTCGGAAGAATTAGCACTGGGGCTATGACCAAATGTTTCTTCAACTCCTGAAAACTGGCCTCACATTCCTCGGTCCAATTAAACTTGGTGTCTTTCTTCAATAACTCTGTCATGGGCTTTGCGATCTTGGAGAAATTCTCAATAAATCTTCGGTAATATCCTGCAAGTCCAAGGAAACTGCGAATCTCTCCGACTGAGGTGGGTGCCTTCCATTCGGTGACGGCTTCAACTTTCGAAGGATCCACTGCTATTCCTTCCCCTGATATAACATGTCCGAGAAATCCAACTTCCTTCAACCAGAATTTACACTTGTTGAACTTTGCATATAACTGATGTTCCCTGAGCTTCTCAAGAACCAAGCGCAAATGTTCCTTGTGTTCTTCTTCATTCTTCGAGTAAATCAATATGTCATCAATGAATACCACAACAAACTTATCCAAGAACTCCATGAATACCTTATTCATCATACTCATGAAATAGGCAGGGGTATCAGTCAAACCAAAAGACATGACTGTATACTCATAAAGCCCATATCTCGTGGTAAAGGCTGTCTTGGGTATATCCTGTTCTCGAATCTTCAGCTGGTGATATCCAGATCGAAGATCGATCTTTGGGAAAACTTTTGCTCCTTGTAGCTGGTCAAACAAATCATTGATCATCGGCAGAGGGTACTTGTTCTTGATCGTCACCTCATTCAACGCACGGTAATCCACAACCATTCTCAAGGATCCATCCTTCTTCTCAACTAGAAGCACATGGGCTCCCCAAGGTGATGAACTCGGTCAAATATAACCTTTCTCTAATAATTCCTTAATCTGCTTCTTAATTTCCTCCAGATCATTTGTGGGCATCCGATACGGTCTCTTGGATATTGGTCTGGTTCCTGGTAACAATTCAATCAAAAACTCCATGTCCCGATCCGGTGGCATGCTGATAATCCTCAACCGTAAGGGATCGAGATAGTCTTCGCGGGTAAGAATAACCCAATTTATTGATTCGACACACGGGGAGCCAAAGAGTAATTATAAGATTTGACAGTTGAGTTGTCAATTCAACCGCACCTGAAATATACTTACTTGCAACAAAAGATAAGTGGTAACAATGATATGATAGTGATAATATTGATAGTAAAAGTAAACAGCAAAAAGTAAATAGTGAAGGTAAATGGCAAAAGTAGCAACTAGTGACAAGCAGGGTTAAAACACTGTAGGCTAGGGAGATGGATGGTTGGGCACTGCATGGATGAGATAGATTCTAACTTGGGGCACGGCACACTTAAAAGTAATGATCATCTAGGCAAATATCAAACATTAGGCATGTATTCCGTAGGTAGTTGTACGTGCTTGCAATAAGAACTTGCACAACATCTTTTGTCCTACCATCCCGCTACGAACGGGGCCAAAAGGAACTTATGGAGATTAAGGTGCTCCTGTCAAAGAGCACCGGAACAAAGAAATGAACTCAATGGATACATGTAATCCTCAAACTACGGACCATCCCCTTTGGTGTCCCAAGCTGTCACTTTTGGGATCGCCGGTTCCGAACCGTAATAGGTGCAAACAACTCATAGATAGGATCACGAACACAAATATATTCATGCAAACACATATGGTTCAGATCTGAGATCATGGCACTCGGGCCCTAAGTGTCAAGCATTAAGAATAACAAGTTGAAGCAAAGATGATAAACACCATAGTAGATGATAGGCAACATGCCCCCAACGATCTGACAAACTATTACATGATCTAACTCATCCAATCCCTACCATCCCCTTCGCCTACAGCAGGAGAATTACTCACACATGGAGGGAGAAGTCATGGAGGGATGATGGAGTGGTGATGATGATGACGATGGCGACGATCTCCCCTCTCCAGAGGCCAATTCAGCCTCCAGATTAGCCCTCCCGAGGAAGAACAGAGGGTGGCGGCAGCTCCGCGACGGAAAACTGCGAAAAGAACTTCTGATCTGGGGTTTCCGTGTCGCGAGTAAAAATACGAGGCAAAGTAGGGCACCAGGGGGTGTGGGCCCCACCCAGGCGACCCCCCGGCGCGGCCCAGGGGGGGGGGGTGCGCCCACAGGGCGCCTGGGCACCCCCTGGCCCCCCTCTGGCCCCACTTCTGGCTCCTGGTCCCTTCGGATGCGTGGATTTTCTGTGATTTTTCGTGGATTTTTCTGAGATACTTAAAAATCCATTTTCCTGCACACGATAAAACCATATAGGCAGCTCTGCTGAAAATAGCGTCAGTCCGGGTTAGTTTAGTTCAAATCATGCAAGAATGAGGTCAAAACAATATCAAAAGTGTTTGGACAAGTAGATACGTTTGAGACGTATCAACTCCCCCAAGCTTAGCATATTGCTTGTCCTCAAGCAATTCAGTTCAACGAACTGGACGCGACAAAGAAAACTTTGACAAACTCTTTTGCTTCATTAGATGTATATAAGCATGTACTACGAAAAGAGTTTAGCAAGTATTGAAACAGTACTTATGAGGACAATGCAAGGAGCAATCCTTCTTTCAAGTGATTAGTCACAAATACTTAAAAGTAAATAATATACTACTGAAAATCAAGACAAGATTACATTGCACATAGCTTGAGCATATTAGGGTGGTATCTCGCTAGCCTCCATGAGTGAAGCAAAACATAAATGCAGAGACTCCTCTAGAGTTTTAAAGGAGACTAGAACTAAGAATTTCAGAATAAATCATATCACAAGTATGCAGAAGACAATGTAATACTTTGGGACAATGCACATTACACTCAGAATGACAATTATGCTCTCATAGTTGGTGCTTTGAAGAAAGAAGGTGAGACTCTCGAACCGTGGCTTTTATTGGCAAGGTTGAAAACCCGTGGTCGGAAACAAAAACTAAACATGTACCAGAGCTCTTGGTTTAAAAAAAACAGAGATAAAAACGTTTTGAGAGGTGCATATTTCGTCAACGAATGCTAGCAGATAACTCAATCACTTCTTGAGCTGGACAAGTTTCGAGGAACGACTCCCGCATGAGGACGATCACATCCTCTTAATCTCCTTTGTTTATCACTGCCAAAGTTTTCTGATTTCTCATGAACAAAGCGTGAAGGAGGGTTTGTTTGTTATATTATCTTTTTGAGCCGGGCGCACTCAATGCCAGTTCCTTTTCGTATTAGGGGTTTGCACATTATACATGCAATCCAGGGGTGAAACTTGTCCAACTTAAAAAGATTATGAATTAACTACTACTTCCTCATGAGCTAAAACATAGGCACAAAAGAGAAATGCTTTTGATTAATTTCGAGATGGTACATGAAAGTCTTCGTTAGGAATGGCAGGTAAATACCATGTGTAGGAAGGTATAGTGGACTCATATGGCATAACTGGTTTTAAGGATTTTGGATGCACAAGCAGTCAGTCCGCTTAGTACAGGTGGAAGTTTAGCAAAAGACTGGGAAGCGACCAACTAGAGAGCAATAACGGTCATAATCATGCAGAGCGACAAAGCAACATTGAATCGGGCATGAAAGTGATATAACTATCCTGAAACTCAAAGATGATCAAGGCAGAGTAGACTTTTTAGTCTTAAACATGTGTAAGCATGTGCCAAGTCAATCCAAAAATTCTCTAAAGGGAAATACCACCTTAGTATACCAGACTATGAATAGTGCAATGCATGTAGATCATCTCAATAACACATTATATACTCTAGTTATTCGAGACTAGCCACAAGGAAAGCATGAACCACTGAAAGAGCATTGTAAACATAGCACTATGTCGCTACAAGCTGGTCTCTAGATCATAAGTACATGCATATGTACAAAAGTAGAAACAAAAAGACTTCATACCGGTCTTCCTTGTTGCTTCCCTTCAGTCGATCTTCGTCATTACTGCTTGTCACTTGCACGATCGAACGTAGGAAATATAATTAAATGCCATCACGGACTCGAGCTGAACTCTGAAAACAAAGCAAACTAAAGAGAGAAAGGAAATCTTTTTGGATTTTTCAAAGGTTGGATAAAAGCAAAAGAAAGAGAAAATCTTTTTGTTGTTTTTGCAAAGAGAGAAATAAAGAAGAACGGGCAAAAACTTCGAAAAGATCAAAGTGAATAAAACGAATAATACAATGGAAAAGTAAGAGGGGCACGTACTCCCCCAAGCTTAGGCTTTTGGCCTAAGTTGGTAGCAGCTACTGCCCCCAGGAGCCTCCTGCTCCGGGGGTATGGTGGTGAGTCCAAGGGTCGTAGAATGATGCTGGCGCGTACACCGAACTCCTCGGAGTCTCCCACGAGGAAGGTTCCGAGCTCCAAACAGAGGAAGAACCTTCACCAAACTCGGTGGCGGTCTCTTCCTGAAAATGTGGTAACTCACCGTGCTTCTCCTCGTCGGGCACAACCCCCTCCATGGGGTTATGAAACTGATGCTGGACCATGAACTCATCGAACTGGACAACATCAAATGACCATCCGTTCCCGCGAGAAAAATCAAACAAAAGAGGTGTAGGTAGACGGATCTCGCGTTCTGCGGTAATTCCGAAACGCAAGATATAAACAAGATTATCAAGCTCAGAACCCATGGTGACAAACTTATGCCTTTTCATGGCAACAAGATCAAAGCTTAAATAAGTAAAAGGATTATCATCAGGGTGTGGGGTGCCTCCAAGATGTTCTAAGATAAATGTGGCATAAACGCCACCATATAAGTCCCCCTTGTTACTGTTCATAGCAAGGCGTCGAGCAATTAAGGCACCCAGATTATAATCAGACCTCCCTGAGAGGGCTGCTGCCAGGATAGCAATATCCGGAGCAGAAATGCTGCTCGTGTTGTCACGAGCTAACACCCCTCCGGCAATATAATATGCAAAATACCTGAGGTGAGGAAATAAGATGCTGGAGATCTTCGACCGATGAATATCCCTCGTACCCATGCTGCAGAGAGAGTTGATGACGGTTTTTAGCTCGGAGGGCCGAGTGGCCATCCTAGCCATCCTCCCAACGTTCGGCACACCTATTATTTCACAAAAATTTCCCAAAGTCATGGTGATAAGATCATTGTAAATTTTAAACTCAATAGCACCTGAATCAGGATTATATCTAAAACTGTTAATGAAACTGGAGGTGAGTTTTTGATACTGAGTAACACGGCTCGTGACGAGTCGTGTCAAACCTGCATTAGCACAAAGATTATAAAACTCACCCTTGATTCCCGCAGCTTCCATGAATTCATCACTTGGAAAAGTCATCGCACGTGCTGGACTTGTATCTTCCAATAACTCCAGGGGCACATGATCTTCATTTTAGCTCACCCTAGTAGTCGATGGTGAAGCTGCGGCTCTAGTAACTCGATCGGAGTGTGCGGGCCTCCTCTTCTCAAGCCACCCTTTTGCCCTTCCTAACAAACTCATTTCTGATTATTTTTTTGCAATTTACAAAAATGAGGATTAAAACAAGATGAGTTAAGGCAGACTACTCAACTCACTTGCCCAAGGCATAAACTTGCATCAAAACTTGGAAAATAACTTTCTACACATGCATGCAAGCTCATCTCTACAGCACCAAGAACTACTAAATACTCACAAATGAAGCCACCAATCAAAAATCTAATTGGAGGGGTGGAGGAGTCACATACCAGGGAGTATTTGCTCAAAATTTCAGCTCAAATGATGGGCTGTAGAGAGAGATCAAAGAATCGCCTGCAAGAACAGCAAGAACACAAGAACAAGAGCAGAACTCGAGTTTTTGGAGAAAGAGAGAGAGGGAGGAAGAAGACATACCTGGAGGGGGGCCCTGTGGGCCCCAGGCGCCCTGTGGGCGCGGCCAGGGGCTGGGCCGCGCCAGCTGGCCGCCTGGGCCACTGGTTGCCCCCCCTGGCTGGCCCCAGGACTTTCTGGGTCTCTCCCAACGTGGAAATTTTTATTTAAATTTTTCTGGAATTTTTCTGAAAACTTCACTGTTGAATTTTTTTCGAAGTTCAAAAAACTGCGAAACTCTCTGAAAACTTGAAGTAGTGAGTAGTTTTGTGAAGCTTCAAAACATAAATATTTGGTACAACAAGTAGGACAAAAACTAAAAACAAATGAAAACATAACAAGCTCAACTTTTTATCTATATAAAACATGTTTGCTAATAAGGTTGATCAAGTCTTACCAACAAACAGGCGATATATAGAGCAAAAAGTCTCACCTCTCACGAAGTAATCACTGAACCTTTACCATGATGGACATTGTCCCTACCATGATAGTCTTGTATTTGTGAGGCACATGTAGTGGACAATCACATTCTCCAATTTTCACGGTCTTGATATTCTCTATAGAGTTGAGGGCATGCCTCCTGTCGATCTTCTTCGGAAAATATACTGTGTGTTCTTTATCATTCACATGGAAGGTAACCTTCCCTTTATTGCAATCAATAATAGCACCTGCGGTGTTAAGGAAAGGTCTACCAAGAATAATGGACATGCTCCCATCCTCGGGCATGTCAAGCACAACAAAATCAGTAAGAATTAAATAATTAGCAACCTCTACGGGAACATCCTCACAAATACCTATCGGAACAGCGGTTGACTTGTCAGCCATCTGAAGGGAGATATCTGTAGGAATTAGTTTCTCTAAACAAAGCCTCTCGTAAAGAGAGAGAGAGGCATAACACTCACTCCTTCTCCAAGATCACATAAAGCAGTTTTGACATAATTATTCATTATGGAGCAAGGAATGGTGGGTATACCTGGATCACCGAGCTTCTCAGGAATCTTGCCACTGAAAGAGTAGTTAGCAAGCATAGTAGATATTGCATCATTAGGAACTTTTCTTTTATTAGTGACAATATCCTTCATATATTTTGAATAAGGAAGTAACTTAATAGCATCAGTCAAAGGGATTTGAAGAAAAAGAGGTTTAATCCACTCACAAAACTTATTATAATGCT
Organism: Secale cereale; assembly: GCA_902687465.1. Classification (NCBI taxonomy): domain Eukaryota; kingdom Viridiplantae; phylum Streptophyta; class Magnoliopsida; order Poales; family Poaceae; genus Secale; species Secale cereale. The sequence goes on from LR738712.1 coordinate 371,883,349, forward strand.
CGTCTTCTTTAGATTTGATGGACTTACATGGAAAGGGCATGGGTTTCTGTACCCATGGTTCTCTTTCCTTCCCATGTTTTCTTGCGATGAAGTCTTCTTTAGTATACCTCTTACGTTTGTCAGGTGCTTCTTCTTCTCGAACTTCAGGCGGATCATTCTTCTCATTATTATTACCTTCAGGTTCAGCACCGTCTTCAGTCTCAGCATCGGAGATAGATACGCTGTTAGGATCAAGAGTTGGCTCTTCATCTGCAATAGGATCATTAGAATTGTCAGCCTCCTTATGTTTCTTCTTTTTCTTTGGAGAGCCAACAATTTCTTCTTCCTGCATTTGAGAATCCTGCTCGATTCTCTTCGGATGCCCCTATGGATAGAGAGGATCTTGAGTACTAGTTCCTCCTCGGGTCTTAATCCCGAAAGCCTGCAAATTATCTTGTTTGGCATTGTTAGCAAGCAAATCTCTTTGCACTTTAGAAATTTGGTCAAGCTGAGTTTGAACCATTTGAAAATGCTTCACAAGACATTGAACATCATTAACTGTTCTATCTAAAACATCAAGCAGTCTTTTGATAGCAAGGGAATTATCATGCAATTGACTTTCTATCCTCTCATTAAAATGATTTTGTTTCATAATAAAATTATCAAACTCATCTAAACATTGATCAGGAGGCTTACCATGAGGGATGTCACTTGCGTTGAAATCTAAAAGAGAGTGTACCTCTACCATAGGAGGGTGAGTGGTAGGCTCACACAGCTTCTCAATAGGGGGTAGATTCTTCACGTCTTCAGCTTTAATACCTTTCTCTTTAATAGACTTCTTTGCTTCTCGCATATCTTCGGGGCTTAAAACAAATATGCCCCTCTTCTTTGGTGGTGGAGGTGGTTCAGGTACGGACCAATCTTCATGGTTTTTGGCAATCCTGCCCATCAAATCTTCCGCATTGTCCGGTGTTCTTTTCCTGAAAACACAACCAGCACAACTGTCCAAATAGGACCTGGATTCATCAGTTAGACCAGCATAGAATATATCAATTAATTAATTCTTAGGGATTTCATGTCCTGGTCTAGCCCGAATCAGACCGCAGTACCTCCCCCAAGCTTTAGGGAGGGACTCATCCTGCAACTGTTTAAAGTTATAAATTCTTTGTAAAGCAGCATGTTGCATGTGAGCAGGAAAGTACTTATCAACAAAAGAGTGAGCTAAGTCTTGAGGACTCGTAATGGAACCGCATGGAAGCGAATCATACCATGCTTTAGCACCTTCCTTCAAGGAGAAAGGAAGAAGCTTGGTGATATAAAAGTATCGTATCTTCTCATCTGTGGTAAACAGGCCACCTAACTCACCGAGTTTAGTCAGGTGTGCAATAGCATCATCATTTTCTCTGTCATAAAAGGGGTCAGCTTCAACCATAGGTATAAGTGAAAGATCAACAGAGAAATCATAATCAGGATCATCAATGCATATAGGAGATATAGCAAATTCAGGATGAGGAACGGTTTTGTTCTTCAAAGAGTGTTTTTCAAATAGTTTCTTAATAACTTCAGGGTCAGAGCCAGAAAACTCTGTCAGTTCCCTGCATAAATCTTCATCAAGCATATAGTAATCATCATCAAGGAGCCTCTCTTTGAGTTTACTCAAATCAGGATAATCATAAGTTTCACCAATAGGGTAGCGAGTAACAGGAAGTTCAATTCCAGACTTTTTAGCAGCAGCAGCAATTTGTTTCTCAAGAGCATAACCAAGCGAACTAATATCATCAAAAGTAGTAGAGGCATCATCAAGAGTATCAGACATAGTAACAGATTCAGTAGGAGCATCATGTGGTGGTGGTGAGGCAAACTTACTCATAACGGAAGGTGAATCAAGTGTAGCACTAGTGCTCAGAGCAGTACCTCTTCTTGTAGTGGATAGTAAGATCGGAACCTTGGGGTCTCCTTTCTTACCCATAGTGGATAAAGTGCATCAGGTAGGATACCTCAAGTAGACTTATAAATATTGCTATGCTCCCCGGCAACGGCGCCAGAAAACGGTACTTGATAACCCTCAACCGTAAGGGATCGAGATAGTCTTCGCGGGTAAGAATAACCCAATTTATTGATTCGACACACGGGGAGCCAAAGAGTATTTATAAGCTTTGATAGTTGAGTTGTCGATTCAACCGCACCTGAAATATACTTACTTGCAACAAAAGATAAGTGGTAACAGTGATATGATAGTGATAATAGTGATAGTAAAAGTAAACAGCAAAAAGTAAATAGTGAAGGTAAATGGCAAAAGTAGCAACTAGTGACAAGCAGGGTTTAAAACACAGTAGGCTAGGGAGATGGATGGTTGGGCGCTGCATGGATGAGATAGATTCTAACTTGGGGCACGGCACACGGAAAAGTAATGATCATCTAGGCAAATATCAAACATTAGGCATGTATCCCGTAGGTAGTTGTACGTGTTTGCAGTAAGAACTAGCACAACATCTTTTGTCCTACCATCCCGCTACGAACGGGGCCAAAAGGAACTTATGGAGATTAAGGTGCTCCTGTCAAAGAGCACCGGAACAAAGCAATGAACTCAATGGATACATGTAATCCTCAAACTACGGACCATCCCCTTTGGTGTTGATACGTCCAAAACGTATCTATAATTTCTGCTTTCTCCATGCCACTTCTGGGTGATATTGCTATGATATTTATACACTTCCATACACTTTTGATCATATTTGGACTAACCTACTAATCCAGTGCACCCCAGTGCCAGTTTCTGTTTTCGGCTGTTTTTGTATTTCAGGTTTTCACATTACGAGAACTGTCAGGAAAAATCCAGAAAAATTATATAAAAAATCAGCGTTCCAGAACCTACCTTGCGCCCGAAGTACAGCCGGGGGGGGGGGGGGGGGGGGGGCACCAGGGCCCCTGGCGCCCTGGCGGCGCGCCCCCCCTGGGCCGCGCCGGGGGGCGCCTGGGCCCCCCGAGCCCCGTCTGGTGCCCCCCTTTGGCATATATTTAAAGCGTCCTTCGAAACCCTCGGGACGGGAGCTCTTTTTCGCGATCTCATCTCTGTTCCGCCGGCGCCGCCGCTTCCAAGATCGGGAGCACCAGGAGAACTCTTCCCGGCACCCTGCCGGAGGGGAGGATCATCATCGAGAGCTTCTCCACCACCATGGACGCCTCCCGGATGAGTTGTGAGTAGTCTCCCTTGGACCATGAGTCCATGACCAGTAGCTATGTCATGTTCTCCTCCCGTTCTTGTGCTTCACTAATTAGTCCTCGTGAGCTGCCCTACATGATCGAGGCACATATGTAATCCTTATGTTGTTGCTATGATGAGTTTGCTGGGATCCGATGGATTATGAGATTATGTTCAGATTGTGATTGAGTAATATATTTGATCTACCTCTTTTATATTTATGTTCGTAAGTAATTCTTGCATGTTCTCCGTTGTTATTTATTGCTTTGGCCAAGTAATACGTAGTGACTCCAAGAGGGAACGTTATGCTTGATTGTGGGTTCATGCCCCTCGATGACTAGCTTGAGTGACAGAAACATGAGTCTAGGGGATGTGCTGTTGCCACAAGGGGGAAAACAACGGTGCTTGTGCCCGCGGGTGCAAGGATTGTTTAATTTACGCAAAGTTCTTTTAATGCAGTTGTCTGTTGCTTTGAGTTTACACTATGGGTGGGGCTCGCAACTTAATACCAGCGAGATGTTCTGGATAGATATCTCAAGGTGGATGATTAGTAGTAGATATTGATGGATTTCGGTCTACTTACTTTGGCGTACCGCCCATGCTTTGAACCTCAACCTTTCTTGCAATGTAGTCAGCATTGGTTTGCGTTCGTGGTCCTGTCAATTGCCCAGCTGTAATTCGTTTACCTCACATAGCTGTTTTATCGTCTTTTGGGAGAGAGACATCACTAGTGAACATCATGAGACTCCGGTCCATATCACCATCATTGATCACATCCGCTATTTACTTTTCGCTTTTACTTACTATTGCAAACATTATCTATCACTACTATCATTTGCGTTTAATCATTTGTGAACTACAAGGACAGAGGGATTGACAACCTCTCTGTACTCGTTGGGAGCAAAGTTATTTGTATGTGTGTGCAGGTCCATGTTGATTGCTAATATCTGGCGCCGTTAGCAGTTGACACCTACTTGTTGAACCTAGGAGTCTCTGGGGATTCGATCCTTGGCATCTTTGCTAAGGGAAAAACTTCCACAACACTGCATCTCACACCTTCCACTTGGGGTAACCAACGAGGGGTTAGAGGCCCATCAAGGAGTTTTTCTGGCGCCGTTGCCGGGGACTCCACTCTTCAGGATAGTGGAGTTGCATGCTATCTTTTACCTTTGCTTTTTAGTCTTGTTAGTTTACCTTTCAGTTTTTGCTTTAGTACCTTTTTTCGAAAATCACAAAAATAGTTATCTTGCTTGCTTGCTACTATGGGTTCCACCGAGAACACCAAGTTGTGTGACTTCACTAGTCACAACAACGATGACTTTATCAGCACACCTATCACTACACCTGCCACTTCAACACCTTCATATGAAATTAAACCTGCTTTACTGAACTTAGTCATGAAAGATCAATTCTCCAGTGCTGGAGATGATGCTGCTTTACACTTAAACAACATTGTTGAACTTTGTGATATGCAAAAGTACCACGAAATAGATGGTAATATTGTTAAGCTTAAGCTTTTTCCTTTCTCCTTGAGAGGAGGAGCTAAAATTTGGTTTCAGTCTTTGCCTAGAAATAGCATAGATTCATGGGACAAGTGCAAAGATGCTTTTATTGGAAAATACTATCCACCTGCTAAAATTATCCAACTGAGAAGTAACATAATGAATTTTAAACAATTGGATAATGAACACGTTGCCCAAGCTTGGGAACGTATGAAATCTCTTATCAAGAACTGCCCTACTCACGGTTTGACTACTTGGGTGGTTGTCCAAACTTTTTATGCAGGCTTGAACTTTACCTCGCGGAACTTGTTAGATTCGGCCGCGGGAGGAACTTTTATGTCAACTACACTTGGTGCTGCCACAAAACTTCTCGATGAGATGATGACCAACTATTCCCAATGGCACACTGAACGCGCTCCAATAGGTAGGAAGGTAAACTCTGTCGAGGAGATTTCCTCCCTTAATGAAAAAGTTGACTTGATCATGTCTCTACTTTCGAAGCAATCTTCTGTTGATCCTCGCAATGTTCCTTTAAATTCTTTGATTGCTCAAGAACAAGTAGATGTGAATTTTTTCTCTAGAAACAATTTTAACAACAATGCTTATAGGAGTAATTTTGGTAGCAATCCTAGACCGTTCCCCTCTAATTCTTATTGGAATAACAATGCTTATCCTATCACCAAGAACTCCACTACTGAACTAGAGACTATGCTTAAAGATTTCATCACTACCCAAAAAGCCTTTAATAAGAGTGTAGAAGAAAAACTACATAAACTAGATGATCTTTCTTTTAAGGTAGACCATTTAGCCAATGAGGTAAAATTGCTAAAAATTAAAACTTCTCCTCTTGAGGAGAGGGAAGTCACTCCTATAAATGCTATTCAAGTGCAAATTAATGAAAACATTAGGATGATGGATAAACTTAAGGAAAGATGGGCTAGAGAAAGGGAGGAAGAAGATAGAATTAAGATCCTTCCTACCCACCACACTGTTGCTACTATCCAAGTTGTTGAGGATATCCAAACTCTTAGCACCCAATGTACTCCTGGTCCCAATGGACCTATTAATGGTGATGCTATGACTATAGAAACTACCAAACAAGTGAACCTAAAGGACACCACTACCACTTTACTTGATGCTAATGACCTTGATTTTGATAATTGCACTCCTACCGAAGTTATTGATTTCCTTCACAAGATGTCTAGAGATCCCCGCACTAGCACGCTTAACCTTGCCTTCACGGAGCATATCACTAATGCTCTCATCAAAGCTAGGGACGAGAAACTTAGAGTAGAAGCCTCCATACCTAGAAAGCTAGAAGATGGTTGGGATCCTATGATAAAAATTAAGTTGAATGACTTCTCTTGCTATGCATTATGTGATGTTGGAGCTAGTACCTCTGTTATGCCCAAAAGACTATATGATATGCTTAAATTGAAACCTTATGATTCTTGTTCTTTTGGTGTTCGTCTCGTTGATTCTTCCATAAAGAAACCTTTGGGGAGGATCGACGATGTTCTTATCGTTGTTAATGATAATTATGTCCCCGTTGATTTTACTATTATGGATATTGAATGTGACCCTTCATGTCCAATTATTTTGGGACGTCCCTTTTTACGCACCGTTGGTGCTATCATTGACATGAAAGAGGGTAATATAAAATTTCAGTTTCCTCTCAAGAAAGGGATGGAACACTTCCCTCGAAACAAGATCAAGTTACCTTTTGAGTCCGTTGTACGGGCTAGCTATTCTTTTACTCTTGATAAAACTTGATCTATATGCATTATGCCTAGCTTAAAGGCATAAAAGAAAGCGCTTTTGGGAGGCAGCCCAATGAATAAATTTATTTTGCTTTTGTTGTGTCTTGATGTTGTTTACTACAGTAGCATCATCATTGTATCTTTGCTTTTCATATTTGTGCCAAGTATAGCCTCTGATTGCTAGAAAGTTCAAAAGTGTGAGGTGCTGTCCAGGAAACAGATTCCGTCCTTGGATAGAAAAATTAGTATAAAATCACCAGATCATCTTTTTGGTCTGAATTGTTTCGACAGCATTCTCTATATAATTGTCTTTCGTGCGTCTGTTCTGAGTTTTTGATTTGAGTTGCAGAAGTACCCCGAACAAATCATTTACTACCTGCTGTTCTGTTTTTCACAGATTCTGTCCTGTTTTGCCTTTCCTTCATTTTGCAAATCAAGAGCTTGCTTTTTCTTTGAAAAAACCTTTTGGCAATCTTGAGAAACAGTAGAACTTCAAGAATATCTTTATTTCCAGCAAGGAACAATTATTTTATTAAGGGTACTAACCTCGCTAATCAGATTATAATGAGTTATGTATGAAGGGAGTTTTCAAGTGTGCGAGGGAAGGTGATAAAAAGATTCAGGAGTGTCAAGCGCTCAAGCTTGGGGATGCCCCCATGCACCCCCAAGAAATATTCAAGGAGACTCAAGCGTCTAAGCTTGGGGATGCCCTCGTGCATCCCCTTCTCCATCAACATTATCAGTCCGTCTTTCGTTCCGCTATATTTTTATCATTTCATGTGTTATGTGCTATGCTTGGAGCGTCTTGCTTTTAGTTTTCTATTTAGTTTTTCATAACGAGTCGGAACTCAGCGTTCTTTATGTGGGAGAGAAACACGCTCCACTTCTACCCAGAACATAACATAGAATTTTCATGTCTATCTTTGCTGTGTGTGTCCTTTGTCTTTTAAATAGCTACTATCATGCTCTGCTCTTAGTATTCATGCTTATCTTTTCAAAGAGCTTTTGTTTAGTTGGTTGCTTGAACTCTCTTTAATTACCATGCTCACCTTATTAAGAGAGTTTTCTTCCGTTGCATTTGTTGATATGTCTATGATAAAGATGCTACGTGCAAAATGGCGCTTAGTAATTCATGTTTTCTTGTGGTTAGTCTCAAATAGCTGGGGGATTCCCAATGTGTTATTGGAGTACCAACTTAATTTGTTTGCCTATGATGTGGTATGGTTTAGTAATATCTTCCTTCAATAATTTATTTTGATTGACTTGGCGTATGCTCACGCATATTTAAGACTGTAAAGAAAGTCTGTCAAGCCTTGATGATCTTTTATTTCTGAGTAGCGATATAACTTCCATGCCTGATTCAATGTTGCTTTGTCGCTCTCCATGATTATGACCGTCATTGCTCTCTTAGTTGGTCGCTCCCAGTCTTTTGCTAACCTCCACCTGTACTAAGCGGACTAACTTTGCAATACATAGCTCATGGGAAAGTAGCTTAAAAACTATTGTGGTAAAGAATATGTTGCTTATGTATCCTATTTCTTATAGGTTGCTTGCTGAGCGGTAACCATGTTTCTGGGGACGCCATCAACTATCACACTTTTGTTGAATATCATGTGAGTTGCTATGCATGTTCGTCTTGTATGAAGTAAGGGTGATTTGCCATGGGTTGAATGGTTGAGTATGCATATTGTTAGAGAAGAACATTGGGCCGCCAACCAAAGCCATGTATCATGGTGGAAGTTTTAGCTTGGACATTAATCCTCAATCTCTTATGAGAATATGCTTATGCATTAAAGAGGAGTCCATTATCTATTTTCTATGTTGTCCCGGTATGGATGTCCTCAAGTTGAGATCTATCAAAAACGAGAAATCAAATGCGATTTATCTCCTTGGACCTTTGTACAGGTGGCATAGAGGTACCCCTTTGTGACACTTGGTTGAAACATATGTAATGCAATGATAACCCATGGAAATCCGAGCTAATTAGGACAAGGTGCGAGCACTATTGGTATTCGATGCATGAGGCTTGCAACTTATAGGATGTCTTATGCATGACACATATGAAGTACTACTACCGTTGACAAAATTGCTTCTATGTTTTCAAAATAAAAAGCTCTAGCACATAACCATTCTTTTACTTTTATGTTGAGTCTCCACCTTCTTTCTTCAAGCACCAACTACTGAGAGCATGATTGTCATTCTAAGTGTAATGTGCATTGTTCCAAAGTAGCATAGTCTTTTGCATGATTGTGATATCGTTTATTTTGAAATCATTGTATCTATTCATCACTTAAACCTTGAAGGTGCCCCTGAATTTATGTTTTGCTTCACTAAAGGGGGCAAGCTAGATATCACTTTATCATATTTGCACATCATGTTCATTGCAAAACTATTTGATGCTTCAATGTCATGTTGTAAAACTTTCAGTCCTTTGTGATTTTCTCATGAGGCAACTTAATTACTATAGAATCATTGTCTCAGTAAGCTTTTGTCATATGACTACAAAAAGTCCTATATGGTTAATAGCATGTCACCACAGAAATTATTCTTGTTATCATTTACCTACTCGAGGACGAGCAGGAATTAAGCTTGGGAAAGTTGATACGTCCAAAACGTATCTATAATTTCTGCTTGCTCCATGCCACTTTTGGGTGATATTGCTATGATATTTATACACTTCCATACACTTTTGATCATATTTGGACTAACCTACTAATCCAGTGCACCCTAGTGCCAGTTTCTCTTTTCGGCTGTTTTTGTATTTCAGGTTTTCACATTACGAGAACTGTCAGGAAAAATCCAGAAAAATTATATAAAAAATCAGCGTTCCAGGACCTACCTTGCGCCCGAAGTACAGCCGGGGGGGCACCAGGGCCCCAGGCGCCCTGGCGGCCCCCCCCTGGGCCGCGCCGGGGGGCGCCTGGGCCCCCCGAGCCCCGTCTGGTGCCCCCCTTTGGCATATATTTAAAGTGTCCTTCGAAACCCTCGGGACGGGTACTCTTTTTCGCGATCTCATCTCTGTTTCGTCGCCGCCGCCGCTTCCAAGATCGGGAGCACCAGGAGAACTCTTCCCGGCACCCTGCCGGAGGGGAGGATCATCATCGGGAGCTTCTCCACCACCATGGACGCCTCCCGGATGAGTTGTGAGTAGTCTCCCTTGGACCATGAGTTCATGACTAGTAGCTATGTGATGTTCTCCTCCCGTTCTTGTGCTTCACTAATTAGTCCTCGTGAGCTGCCCTACATGATCGAGGCACATATGTAATCCTTATGCTGTTGCTATGATGAGTTTGCTAGGATCCGATGGATTATGAGATTATGTTCAGATTGTGATTGAGTAATATATTTGATCTACCTCTTTTATATTTATGTTCGTAAGTAATTCTTGCATGTTCTCCGTTGTTATTTATTGCTTTGGCCAAGTAATACGTAGTGACTCCAAGAGGGAACGTTATGCTTGATTGTGGGTTCATGCCCCTCGATGACTAGCTTGAGTGACAGAAACATGAGTCTAGGGGATGTGTTGTTGCCACAAGGGGGAAAACAACGGTGCTTGTGCCCGCGGGTGCAAGGATTGTTTACTTTACGCAAAGTTCTTTTAATGCAGTTGTCTGTTGCTTTGAGTTTACACTATGGGTGGGGCTCGCAACTTAATACCAGCGAGATGTTCTGGATAGATATCTCAAGGTGGATGATTAGTAGTAGATATTGATGGATTTCGGTCTACTTACTTTGGCGTACCGCCCATGCTTTGAACCTCAACCTTTCTTGCAATGTAGTCAGCATTAGTTTGCGTTCGTGGTCCTGTCAATTGCCCAGCTGTAATTCGTTTACCTCACATAGCTGTTTTATCGTCTTTTGGGAGAGAGACATCACTAGTGAACATCATGAGACTCCGGTCCATATCACCATCATTGATCACATCCGCTATTTACTTTTCGCTTTTACTTACTATTGCAAACATTATCTATCACTACTATCTTTTGCGTTTAATCCTTTGTGAACTACAAGGCCGGAGGGATTGACAACCTCTCTGTACTCGTTGGGAGCAAAGTTATTTGTATCTGTGTGCAGGTCCACGTTGATTGCTAATATCTGGCGCCGTTAGCAGTTGACACCTACTTGTTGAACCTAGGAGTCTCTGGGATTCGATCCTTGGCATCTTTGCTAAGGGAAAAACTTCCACAACACTGCATCTCACACCTTCCACTTGGGGTAACCAACGAGGGGTTAGAGGCCCATCAGGTGTCCCAAGCTGTCACTTTTGGGATCGCCGGTTCCGAACCGTAATAGGTGCATACAACTCATAGACAGGATCACGAACACAAATATATTCATGCAAACACATATGGCTCAGATCTGAGATCATGGCACTCCGGCCCTAAGTGTCAAGCATTAAGAATAACAAGTTGAAGCAAAGATGATAAACACCATAGTAGATGATAGGCAACATGCCCCCAACGATCTGACAAACTATTACATGATCTAACTCATCCAATCCCTACCATCCCCTTCGCCTATAGCAGGGGAATTACTCACACATGGAGGGAGAAGTCATGGAGGGATGATGGAGTGGTGATGATGATGACAATGGCGACAATCTCCCCTCTCCGGAGGTCAATTCAGCCTCCAGATTAGCCCTCCCTAGGAAGAACAGAGGGTGGCGGCGGCTCCGCGACGGAAAACTGCGAAAAGAACTTCTGATCTGGGGTTTCCGTGTCGCGAGTAAAAATACGAGGCAAAGTAGGGCACCAGGGGGTGTGGGCCCCACCCAGGCGACCCCCCGGCGCGACCCAGGGGGGGCGCGCCCACAGGGCGCTTGGGCACCCCCTGGCCCCCCCTCTGGCCCCACTTCTGGCTCCTGGTCCCTTCGGGTGCGTGGATTTTCTGTGATTTTTCCGAGATACTTAAAAATCCGTTTTCCTGCACACAATAAAACCATACATGCAGCTCTGCTGAAAACTGCGTCAGTCCGGGTTAGCTTAGTTCAAATCATGCAAGAATGAGGTCAAAACAATATCAAAAGTGTTTGGAAAAGTAGATACGTTTGAGACGTATCACATGCCCGGTAGTTCCTCCGGAAAAACATCGGGATAATCCTTCACAACTTGTACTTCCTCCTGAACAACCCCCGAAAGCAAATTCACTTGAGTCCTCCTTGGCGTATGCCTCGACACATACTTAATCCATTTCCCCTCCGGGGTGGTGAGAAGAATCGACTTACTGGCACAATCAATATTCCCTTCATACTTGGATAGCCAGTCCATGCCTAGAATTACGTCCAATCCTTGTGATTCTAGGATGAGGAGGTCTGTGGGGAAACGTGTCTCCCTATGGTCAATGGCAACTGAAAACATCCCCGACTAGCCATATTCTCTGCTCCTGGGGAACTCATTAACATTGGTGTTTTAAGGGCTACGGTCGGCAACTTAAACTTATCCACAAACCCCCTTGATATGAATGAATGCGATGCACCAGTGTCAAAAAGAACAAGGGCTGTAAATGAATTAATCAAGAACTTACCAACAACGGCGTCAGGCTGATCATAAACTTCCTCCACATTGACATGGTTCACATGACCTTTGGTGAAAGGATTTGTCTTCTTTCCAGAGCTTCCATTGCCATTCCCGTTCTTCGCCTCGGGACATTCAGTGGCGTAGTGTCCGGTCTTCCCGCACTTGAAACAGGTAATGTGGCTCAGATCCTTCTTTGCCGGTGTAGCGGGGTTGGAGTGATGCTGATTGTTGTTTCCTCCGTTTCCATTGCCATTCCTATGGCCATTACGGTTGTGTCCATTCCCTCCATGATGTGAATGTCCTCCATGGTTATGGTGAGTGTGTCCACCATACTTGCCGGATCCTGATCCATTATTTCCCGAGTACGAGGTATAGCGGGGCTTCTGCTGAACTCCAGAGTTGTACTTTCCCTGTCTGTACTTCCTCTTGCGGTTTTCCATCTGCTGCTGCTTGCCTTCCAGAATGAGAGCCTTGTCAACCAACTCTTGATAATTGTTAAAGGTAGCCACAGTCAACTGAAGTCCCAGATCATCATTTAGTCCCTCCAGAAATTTCTCCTGCTTAGCGGCATCATCAACCACGTCTCCGGGAGCATACCTGGATAACTTGCTGAATTCCTCCACATAATCACTAACAGAACGATTACCCTGGCGTAAGTTGCGGAACTCACGCTTCTTCAGACTCATAGCTCCGGCTGAAACATGTGCAGTAAGAAACGCCTGTTGGAACTGATCCCAAGTCACATTTGCTATGGGGAATGTGGTGGTGTAATTCTCCCACCACGAAGCTGCTGGTCCATCCAGTTGATGTGCGGCAAAGCGCACCTTCTCAGCGTCAGTGCATCCCGTAGTGGTCAGCTCCCTTCCGATCTTGCGAAGCCAGTCATCTGCGATGATCGGCTCCGTGCTGCTAGAGAACACGGGTGGGTTCAACCTCAGGAAACGGGTAAGGTTGTCGACCGGGGGTGGTGGCGGCGGGTTGTTGTTGTTGTTCTGGTTCTAATTCTGGATGAGTAGTTGCATGAGGGCATTCTGGTTCTGGATCAACTGGGTAAGTTCCGGCGGAAATTCCGGGTCACGTCACGGAGGCATCTATTCGGTTTAGAGTGGATGAGAAATTAGAATAGAATAAGGGCCTAATGAGAGAAATCACTACCCATATGCTTATGATAACAATAAAACTTCATATCAAGCAATTCACACAAATCACACCACACAAGCAAAACCTACAGGTAAGGTCAAATACACAAGAGCTATGATCTCTTCATACTACCGCAATCATTCGTTGGACTCCATTTGGTACTGGTGGTCTGAACTAAATCTTCTCAAATCAAAGTCAATTCTAGCTTCCTCTTCTTCGTCAATGATGTCTTCATGGGTCTTGGTCTCATCAGCTGAGCAACTTTGTAATGCCCCGGATGTAACACTTTCCCTATATGGCAATATATAAACTTTGGCTTCATCAATTCCATTCCGGGTTCTTCTTTCTTTTCGGGTTTCTCGTTTTGTCGTGTGTGTGTGTGCATTTCATCCATGTCATGTTGTCATGTGCATTGCATTGCATTTGTGTTGTCATTTGCATCCGGCCCCACTCGTCTCTTCCCGTTGTCCGTTTCGAGTTCCGACGCTCTCACACGTGCCCGTGGCATCCCCGAGTCCTTCTTTCGTGTTTGGCCGTGTAACGTTTCCTGAATGACGTGAGACTTGTCGTGCGATGTTGTTTTGATACGTGTAGGCCGCCTGTCAAGTTTCGTCACGTTTGGAGTTCGTTTGGTACTCCAACAGTTAACCTCGTGGGCTAAAAGTACCTCCTCTTTGAGGCCCAAGACACCCTCCACAACAGCCCACCAACCCAGCACAACCCTTCCCATCATCTCGGTCGTTGAATTGTGATCGCGTGACCGAAAACCGCTCCCCATTTGGAGTCTCCTAGCTCCTTGTGCCTATAAAAACGTCCACCCCTCCATTTTTTCGTCCAAAAACCCTAGATCCAACCTCCACCCCGAGCCGGACACGTCCGACCGCCGGCGGACACGTCCAGCCGACGACCGGACCAGTCGCAGCGCGACACGTCACCGCCGCCGCTGGCCCGTGCGGCCCGCCGTGGGCCCGCCGCCGCCGCCTTCGGGCCCGTCCGCCCCCGCGCCGCACCTCCCCTTTGTCCCCGCCGTCGGCCGGGCGCGCCGCCGCCGCCCCGGCGACAGGCCGCCGCCGGACCCCGCCGCCGGAGTCCGCTGCCCCGGCCCGAGCCTCCTCCGGCGGACTCCCTCGCAGCCAGCCTCGCCGCCGTTCCTCCGGTCGCCGCCGGGCGCCCAGGGGCCAGCCGCCGGCCTCCTCCGCCAACCCTCGCCGGCCGGAGCTGCCGCGGCCGCCGGCCGCCGCCGAACCGCCGCTGTCGAGGCCGCTCGGGATCCCGATCCCAATCCGATCAAGCCGCCGGGCCGATCTGCCACGAGCCCTAACGGGTCCCGCAACCGCGACCCGCACCCGGTACCCGCTCCGTTGACCACCCGCGACCCGCGTTGACTCCAGTCAGGTTGACCCCTTTGTTTCCTCTAAGTCTTTTTGCGTTTTAGATGTCTGATGCATTTTTGTGATGATGATAACTTTTACTGTGCTTGTCCGATTTGTGCGTATGATATGTCAAAGTGATCGTGGTGACATGTACTATGTTTTGTTCCATTGTGTCATGCATGTTTGAGTCCATGTAGAGGTCTTAATCATCATGACAAGGGTGCTACATGATATAAACTGCTGCTATTAGTTGTTTTCATGCCATGTTTGAGATGTGATAACTTGGTGCATGTTTATCCAAATGAAGCAAATGATATGTCCAAATGTTCATCATGAGATGCTCTACATGTTGGTTGCTCTAGCCTGCATGTTAGAGTTCATATTGCCATGTTTATCTTTGTTGCAAAGTGCATGTGGCTGTTATGTTTTGTAACTTGTTACGAGATGCCTAGATGAGGAGCTCGTTGCTATTGATGTGATTGTCCCCATGTCACATGCTCATATGTTTTGGACTCCCCATCATGTGTTCTTCGCTGTGGTGCAAACCACTTTCCATGTTATGCTTTGAGGTGACTTAAACATGCTCACAAACATGCCATGAAAATGTTACTGTTTTAACACTTCGTGAAATTTCACTAAGTCTGGAATCTGTAATATCCAGATGCTATGTTTGCTTGTTGTCCTAGGCAAATCCATGTTAGTTTTGGGGTGGCTATTGATCATTCCTTGTTGTATATGTTGTTGTCTATCCATCCATGCCCTCACATGCTCACTTGGGTTGCTGTAGCATATTCACTTCTTGCTCCCAAGTTGCTATAAAATATTGCTGTCAGGTTTTTATTGTCATGATCAAAATGTTGTAGCTTGTTGCTATTGATCCATGCCTCCTATGGAGATGCTCCAAAGGAGTTGTTTGCTGTTGGATATGTCTACTTCATGTCCATGCTTCTTTTCACCATGTTTGAGTGTTGTAGAGTATATAATTATTGCTCCACAGTTGCTATGTGGCTGTTAGTTTCAGCTTTGCATTGTTTCTTGTTTCGGTTGTATCTTCTAGACCGTTGCTCCGTTTTAAACAAACTTTGTATGAAACTTGACTAGATTTTCGTGTAGATCATCATGGTGCATGTTAAATTGCTGTTTAACAACTTTAACTTAAGGTTTGTTCAGATCTGGACTAATTTCAAACTATGCATATGAGGACTTACCGGATTTGTCTTAAGTAGTTTTGGCCTCATTTAAACCTGCTGTTTCTTGTGTTGTTTCTCTGTGCTTCCTACCCTGCCATGTTTTGCTTCCTAAATAGACTTGTCTTGCATCCTACTTGCTTGAGCATATTGTCATGTTTCTTGTGTTGTTTCTCTGTGCTTCCTATGTTGTCAGGTTGTGCATCCTAAGTGCATCTGCGGTGCTTCCTTAGTGCATCAGCCATGCATCCTGTAGTTTGCGCATTGCACCTTGTTTGATTTCGTGCCTCGTGTGTTCTTGTGTTGAGTAGAGCCGGAAGCCGAGACCGAGTACGAGATCGAGGGTACTACCGAGGTTGAGAACGAGGAGCCCTCTTACGATCCCATCGACGACTCGACGGGCAAGATGACCTGACCCAGATATCATTACTATCTTTGCCTATTGCTAGAAGTCTCGCTCTTTAGCTTATTGCCTCGATGCCCATGTTTGTGTGTCAGCCTCCTATTGTAACCATGAATCTGTCTAACCAACCAACCTATGCAAACGTTTGATTGGCTACGTAGGCTTCGCTCAGCCCCTCTTATAGCATTGCTAGTTGCAGGAGAAGATTTGAAGATTCTTGCATCATGTTGAAGCTTGTTGGGATATCACACTATATAAACTCTTAAATGAAATCATCTATATATTGGTAATGGGTGGAAGGCTGAGCCTCTTGCTCGGTGATTTGTTCCACTCATGCCGCCCTGGGAACCGTATAAACCGGTGTTATGTTACTTGATTTTGCGTTCCTCACACGGTTGGGGTTATGGGACCCCCTCGATAAACCGCTTAGCGCTAAGTCTTTTCCAGCAAGTCCCGACATTGGTACTCCATTTGCCTAATAACTAAAACTTGCATAGGGACTAGCTATCCCCTTTTATTAATCTACAACTCCTGGGCCAGTGCTCCACATGAGTGTTGGTCCGAACTGAGCAGACTGCGGGGCCGCCTTGGGGAAACCCGAGGTATTTGGTATTCACCTGTAGGATGTCTCATCCGGTCGTGGCCTGAGACTAGATACGCGTGGCTACTGTCAGGGTGTCGGCACGCCGGGAGGATTTGCTGGATTAGTCTTACCTTAGTCGGAGTATCTTGAGCACGGGATTCCGAGGATACTCGGGCCTTCCCACCTTGGAGTTGCGACTCCCCGGATCGTGGGCTTGTCATGGGCGAACTTGGAACACCCCTGCAGGGTTTTGAACTTTCGAAAGCCGTGCCCGCGGTTATGTGGCAGATGGGAATTTGTTAATATTCGGTTGTAGAAAACTTGACACCATGTTCAGAACACACTACCAACGTGAGTACCGTGACGGTCATTTTCCGAAAGGGGTCCGGGAAGTGAACACGGTGGGGTTATGATTGACGTGCTTAGTTAGGATCACTTCGTGATCACCTTGTCGCTCGTGGCACTTCTCTTCTCGCTCTTATTACGTAAGCTAGTGCTAGTGCTGCTGCAGCATTTTATTCTTTATTCAGCCTTGTTCCACACCCAAGGCTTAGATAGTTCTGTTACCCGGGAACAGGATTGCTAAGTCCTCCGTGGCTCACAGATTCTACACCACACCAGATGCAGGTACCATGGTGAGCTACTCAGGTGACGGCACAGAGTTATACTAGGAGTACGATGAGGAACGTAGCCGTTACTATGTGCACTATCCCGATGATCAGTAGTGGTTTCTATTAGGGGCGATTCGAACCTGTGGCTTTATGTATGTTTGGTATCTTTCATTTGGATCTTCACCCGTAGACGGGTTGTGATGTTATTTAGATGATGACTTTCTATGTAATGAATTGTGTGACGTGGCGACTGTAATCCAACTATCTCTTTTGCTTTCATCCCTATTTTTACATGAGATGTGCAAAGATACCGAACTTGAGATCATTCCAGAATGGGCTTATACCTTTAAGTCGTGCCTCGACACGTAGGAGGTATAGTCCCATCCTGGGCATTACAAGTTGGTATTCAGAGCCTTCTCTGACCTAGAAGCCCCCACTGATTGATCGAATCGTTGACGGTCGAGTCTAGGCACACACTTAAAATGTTTTGAGTCCTATATATATATCGGAGAGTAGGAATTCTTTTGCTCCTCATCTCTTTTCACTCTGGTGAGGACTCCTGACGATTACTCTTGTCTCTTCTACTCTCAAAAATTCGCCAAATTTTTTTAGGTATCTCGCGAGTATTGTTTGGATTGTTCCGATGTCTTTGTGACGAGAACATTGTTCTCGATGCCTCCTGTCATTTAGGGGTTGTGGCAGTGTCCCGGGGAGTGGAGCTCCGAGGTGTTGTCGTCACAAATATATCGCAGCAGTTCTGGAATACTTAAGACAGCTGACATCGAAAACTCTCCTATGCGGTTAGTGGCAAGATAACCCCGACATCACCCAGTACTGGGGAGGTAGTTCGGGAGTATTGCCATAGCTTGTATAGTAGATGCGTTTCGAAGGTCCAAGGTAGACGGTTTCCGAAAATAACTGGTTATGTGTTGAAGGATGGATACAAATGGATGTAGGATTAGAGTTGAGTGCGCGATGCTTCCCCTGTATCCCCAACACCTGATTGCATAACTAGAAACTTTTGGAAATTAATAGGTGGGTTCATCTAGTAGCTCGTAGGCATTCTTCCAACGAATGCATGATATGGAGTTCGGGGTTCTACATTGAGTGAAGTAGTTTTATGGCCGTTGTTCCGATCGGGAGTTGCATCTTAAAGGGTCCTTGGCTATGCTGATCCGGGGATTGCAAAACCCTTTTGTAACACGTTCCATAAGCTTTCAGCACGAATATGTCGAATGAAGCTTCTATCTTGTATTTGTTCTATCTGCACCTTGTTGTTTTATTTACCTTTTGTCTCCCAAGTGGCTTCTCGTGAAGAATGTTGTTACTATTAAACTGAGAATTTCATTCGTTCCTCTTGTGCGAATGATTCTTGTGAAGACTATGTTGCAATTATAGCCGTTGATTCAGCTTATATCTTCTTTCAATCGAATGGCTAATAGTGGTCATCTCTTTCAGGATGGCTCCTAAAAAGGTTCCCAACGCTAACCCAGAGGGTGAAGAGGTTCCTGATCATCCTCCTTCACCTCCTCCTCCGTCTGAGGTCTGGAGAGCAATTATGCAAGCTACGAACCAGAACACCCAGATGCTTATGCAAATGATGCAGAATATTCAAGCAAATCAAGCAAATCAGGGTGCTCATGGGAACCAAGGCCAAGGCAATTTGTTCAACCAACCTCATTTTGCTATGCTCAACCAGTTCTTGGCAAATCAACCAAAGGCATTCAGTTACTGCGTGGACCCTCTAGATGCTGAAGACTAGATAACAGATATCAAGAAGCATTTCGAGTTCAGTAACGTTAGGCCCGAGGACTATGTGAAGTTTGCAGCCTTCCAACTCAAGGACCAAGCCGCTGATTGGTGGCAGCAGTACAAAGATTCCAGAGCAGGGCGTGTAATCTCCTAGGATGACTTCTGCAAGGACTATCGTTCTCACCACATTCCAACAAGTGTCATCGAGGGTATGCGTGAGCAATTCCGCAACCTGAAGCAAGGCTCAATGGATGTCTACCAATATAATGTCAAGTTCCAGAACCTTGCCCGCTATGCCAAGCAAGACATCCCAGATGCCAAGAGCAAGATCTATCAGTTCCGAGGTGGTCTGAAGGATGAACTCCAACTTGCTCTCACGCTGTTCGAGCCTGATGAGTTTGATCAATTCTATAACATGGCACTTAAGCAAGAGGCAACCCAGCTCAAGATGGAAGCTTCCAAAAAGAGGATCAGAGATGCCGTTCACTCCTCCTCTTCTTCTCAAGTGGTCGCAAAGCAACAGAAGTTTTGGCTTCCACCACCTCCAGTGATCCGAGCTCCCTACAACAACAACAAGAATTCTGGTGGCCGTGCTTTCTCCCACCCACCCAACCCAAGCAATCAGTCAAAGAATCAGTTTCAAGCTTCCAAGTCAAGTGCTCCTCATTTCCATCCTCTCTCAGAAGTGGTTTGCAACAAATGTGGTCTGAAGGGTCATTATTCCAACAAGTGCACCAACCAGAGGCGCCTTCCGCCTCCTCCACCTGTCAGCACTGCTATTGTCAAGCACAACCCCAAGTCAGCAAGAGTGAATCTGATGAATGCAGCTCAAGCAGAAAATTCTTCTGATGTGATACTTGGTAACCTCTCAGTTAACTCGATTCCTGCAAAAGTATTGTTTGACTCTGGTGCATCACTCAGTTTCATGTCAAGGCCATTCTTTACCAAGCATGAGTTCTCATCTTCTTATTTGGATAAACCTTTGCACATTATTTCTCCGGGTTCTCTGTTGAGATCCAACTCAGTTGTTCGGGATGTATCTATTCGCATGGGTGATTACCGCTTCCTGGCTTCTCCGGTTGTTCTCGGCAATTCCGACATTGATCTTATTCTCGGGACGGATTAGCTTTCTCAGCATGATGCTCACATTGATTGTGCAAATAAGGAAGTCAAGATTACTCATCCTAACGAAGACGTGATTATCTTCGCCTCTCAAGATAACACAATCAGGCTATTCTCTCTCAATGACAAGGGCAAGATTAATGCCATCTCTCAAATTCCAGTGGTCAACGAATACGAAGACGTTTTTCCCGAAGAGCTTCCAGGCATGCCTCCGCATCATCAAGTTGAATTTGTCATTGAACTCGATCCTGGTACTGAGCCAGCATGCCGGCGTCCGTACAAGCTCTCCCCTGAAGAGTTGAAGGAGTTGAAGAAACAGCTTGATGAACAAGAGCATATGGGTCTGATCAGGCCTAGCACGTCTCCTTGGGGCTGTGGTGTCTTATTTGTCAAGAAGAAGGATGGCACGGAGCGCCTTTGCGTTGATTACCGGCCATTGAACAAGAAGATAATAAAGAACAAGTATCCGCTCCCCAATATCAATGAACTGTTCGAGCAGCTCAAAGGAGCAAAAGTGTTCTCAAAGCTCGATCTCCGGATGGGTTATCACCAAATTCGCATTCGTGAAGAAGATATCCACAAGACTTCCTTCATAATGAGCTACAGCTCCTATGAATATACAGTCATGTCTTTTGGCCTCGCTAATGCTCCACCTACCTTCTCGAGAATGATGCACTACATTTTCAACCCCTACACCAACGAATTTGTGCTTGTGTATCTGGATGACATCTTGGTATTCTCCAAGAATGAAGAGGATCATGAAAAGCACCTCCGTCTAGTTCTCGACAGACTCCGTGAACATAAGTTCTATGCCAAGTTCTCCAAGTGCGAATTCTGGCTTGATAAGGTCTTGTATCTGGGCCATATCATCTCTGCTGACAGTATTGCGGTCAACCCCGAGAAAGTTGAAGCGATTGTCAACTGGGAACCTCCTCAGAACGTCAAGCAACTCCGAAGCTTTCTTGGTCTTGCTAGCTATTGCAGAAGGTTCGTTGAGAACTTCTCCAAGATTGCCAAGCCTCTCTCCAACTTGCTACAGAAGAATGTCAAGTACAACTGGTCTCCGGATTGTGATGTGGCATTCAAAACTCTCAAAGAAAAGCTCATCTCTGCTCCAGTTCTTACCCCTCCAGATGAGTCCAAGCCCTACGAAGTATTCTGTGATGCTTCTCTTCAAGGACTTGGTGGTGTTCTAATGCAGGACAAGAAGATTGTGGCATACACTTCTCGTCAATTGAAGCCAACTGAGAAGAACTACCCCACACATGATCTCGAGCTAGCAGCTGTGGTACACGCCTTGATTATGTGGAGACACCTTCTGTTGGGCAGGAAAGTGGACATCTTCACCGATCACAAGAGCTTGAAGTACATCTTCACACAGCCGAACCTGAACCTTCGCCAGACTCGTTGGGTTGAAATGATCCAAGAGTATGATCCAAGCATCGAATACACACCTGGAAAGGCCAATGTCATTGCAGATGCTTTGGGCAGAAAGGCATATTGCAACAGTCTCCTTATCAAGCCGTTTCAGCCTAAGCTTTGTGAAGCATTCAGGAAGCTCAATCTCCAAGTTGTTCCGCAAGGCTTTCTTGCAAATCTTCAAGTTGCTCCTACCTTGGAAGATTAGATCCGTGAGGCCCAACTCAGTGATGCTATGGTGCAGAAAGTGAAACATGGTATTGCAAAGGGTACTCCCAAATACAAGTGCTATCGCGTTGATGAGAGAGATACCTTGTTCTTTGAGGACAGACTTGTGGTTCCCAAGGGTGATCTCAGGAAGCTCATAATGAACGAAGCACATGATTCCCTCCTTTCGATTCATCCTGGAAGTTCTAAGATGTACCAAGACCTCAAGCAATCTTACTGGTGGACTCGCATGAAAAGGGAGATTGCCCAATTCGTGAATGAATGTGACGTCTGCAGAAGAGTGAAGGCAGAGCATCAACGTCCAGCCAGTCTTCTCCAACCTCTTCCTATTCCCGAGTGGAAATTCGACCACATTGAAATGGATTTCGTCACAGGGTTTCCCAAGTCCAAGAAGGGGAATGATTCTATCTTTGTGGTGATTGACAAGCTTACCAAAGTAGCTCACTTCCTTCCAGTCAAAGAATCCATCAATGCAGCTCAACTAGCAGAGTTGTACACTTCCAGAATTGTGTCTTTACATGGCATTCCTCAAGTTATCTCCTCAGACCGTGGAAGTTTGTTCACATCCAAGTTCTGGGACTCCTTTCAGTCTGCCATGGGCACTAAGATCCGTTTCAGCACTGCGTTTCACCCTAAGACTAGTGGTCAAGTCGAGAGAATGAACCAGATCCTACAAGACATGCTCAGAGCTTGTGTCATATCTTTTGGCATGAAGTGGGAAGATCGCCTTCCGTTTGCCGAGTTCTCTTATAACAACAGCTTCCAAGCAAGTGCCGGCAAAGCTCCGTTTGAAATCCTCTATGGCAGAAAGTGTCGTACCCCTCTCAACTGGTCCGAGACTGGTGAACGTCAACTTCTTGGCAATGACTTGATCTCAGAAGCCGAAGAAATGTGCAAAGTCATACGTGAGAATCTCAAGGCCGCTCAGTCGCGTCAGAAGAGCTACTATGACGGCAAGCATCGTGATTTGGCCTTCAACATTGGGGATCATGTCTATCTCCGTGTTTCTCCTATGAAAGGCACCCAAAGATTCGGTATCAAAGGAAAGCTTGCTCCTAGATACGTGGGCCCTTTCAAGATCCTTGGCAAAAGAGGCGATCTAGCCTATCAACTTGAGCTCCCTTCCAACTTCGCTAATGTTCATGATGTGTTTCACGTGTCTCAACTCCGCAAGTGCTTCAAGACACCTGAACGCACCATTCCGTTTGAGGAGATTGATCTTCAACAAGACTTGTATTACCGAGAGCATCCCGTTGCTATTCTCGAAGAAACTGAGCGCAAGACCCGCAACAAGTCCATCAAGTTCTTGAAAGTTAAGTGGTCACACCATACCGACCGAGAATCTACGAGGGAACGAGAAGATCACCTTCGTTCCGAGTACCCTTCCTTCTTCCAGTCCTAGATCTCGAGACGAGATCTTTTCGTAGTAGAGGAGAGTTTGTAATGCCCCGGATGTAACACTTTCCCTATATGGCAATATATAAACTTTGGCTTCATCAATTCCATTCCGGGTTCTTCTTTCTTTTCGGGTTTCTTGTTTTGTCGTGTGCGTGTGTGCATTTCATCCATGTCATGTTGTCATGTGCATTGCATTGCATTGCATTTGTGTTGTCATTTGCATCCGGCCCCACTCGTCTCTTCCCGTTGTCCGTTTCGAGTTCCGACGCTCTCACATGCGCCCGTGGCATCACCGAGTCCTTCTTTCGTGTTTGGCCGTGTAACGTTTCCGGAATGACATGAGACTTGTCGTGCGATGTTGTTTTGATACGTGTAGGCCGCCTGTCAAGTTTCGTCGCGTTTGGAGTTAGTTTGGTACTCCAACAATTAACCTCGTGGGCTAAAAGTACCTCCTCTTTGAGGCCCAAGACCCCCTCCACAACAGCCCACCAACCCAGCACAACCCTTTCCATCATCTCGGTCGTTGAATTGTGATCGCGTGGCCGAAAACCGCTCCCCATTTGGAGTCTCCTAGCTCCTTGTGCCTATAAAAACGTCCACCCCTCCATTTTTTCGTCCAAAAACCCTAGATCCAACCTCCACCCCGAGCCGGACACGTCCGACCGCCGACGGACACGTCCAGCCGACGGCCGGACTAGTCGCTGTGCGACACATCACCGCCGCCGCTCCACCACCGCGCCGGCCCGTGCGGCCCGCCGCCGCCACCTTCGGGCCCGTCCGCCCCCGCTCCGCACCTCCCCTTCGTCCCCGCCGTAGGCCGGGCGCGCCACCGCCGCCCCGGCGACAGGCCGCCGCCGGACCCCGCCGCCTCGCCGCCAGACTCCACTGCCCCGGCCCGAGCCTCCTCCGGCGGACTCCCTCCTCCGCCAACCCTCGCCGACCGGAGCTGCCGCGGCCGCCAGCCGCCGCCGAACCGCCGCTGTCGAGGCCGCTCGGGATCCCGATCCCGATCCGATCGAGCCATCGGGCCGATCTGCCACGAGCCCTAACAGGTCCCGCAACCGCGACCCGCACCCGGTACCCGCCCCGTTGACCGCCCGCGACCCGCGTTGACTCCAGTCAGGTTGACCCCTTTGTTTCCACTAAGTCTTTTTGCGTTTTAGATGTCTGATGCATTTTTGTGATGATGATAACTTTTACTGTGCTTGTCCGATTTGTGCGTATGATATGTCAAAATGATCGTGGTGACATGTACTATGTTTTGTTCCATTGTGTCATGCATGTTTGTGTCCATCTAGAGGTCTTAATCATCATGAAAAGGGTGCTACATGATATAAACCGCTGCTATTAGTTGTTTTCATGCCATATTTGAGATGTGATAACTTGGTGCATGTTTATCCAAATGAAGCAAATGATATGTCCAAATGTTCATCATGAGATGCTCTACATGTTGGTTGCTCTAGCTTGCATGCTAGAGTTCATATTGCCATGTTTATCTTTGTTGCAAAGTGCATGTGGCTGTTATGTTTGGTAACTTGTTACGAGATGCCTAGTTGAGGAGCTCGTTGCTATTGATGTGATTGTCCCCATGTCACATGCTCATATGTTTTGGACTCCCCATCATGTATTCTTTGCTGTGGTGCAAACCACTTGCCATGTTATGCTTTGAGGTGACTTAAACATGCTCACAAACATGCCATGAAAATGTTACTGTTTTAACACTTAGTGAAATTTCACTAAGTCTGGAATATGTAATATCCAGATGCTATGTTTGCTTGTGGTCCTAGGGAAATCCATGTTAGTTTTGGGGTGGCTATTGATCATTTATTATTGTATATGTTGTTGCCTATCCATCCATGCCCTCACATGCTCATTTGGGTTGCTGTAGCATATTTACTTCTTGCTCCCAAGTTGCTATAAAATATTGCTGTTAGGTTTTTATTGTCATGATCAAAATGTTGTAGCTTGTTGCTATTGATCCATGCCTCCTATGGAGATGCTCCAAAGGAGTTGTTTGCTGTAGGATATGTCTACTTCATGTCCATTCTTCTTTTCACCATGTTTGAGTGCTATAGAGTATATAATTATTGCTCCAAAGTTGCTATGTGGCTGTTAGTTTCAGCTTTGCATTGTTTCTTGTTTCGGTTGTATCTTCTAGATCGTAGCTCCGTTTTAAACAAACTTTGTATGAAACTTGACTAGATTTTCGTGTAGATCATCATGGTGCATGTTAACTTGCTGTTTAACAACTTTAACTTAAGGTTTGTTCAGATCTGGACTAATTTCAAACTATGCATATGAGGACTTACCGGATTTGTCTTAAGTAGTTTCCGGCCTCATTTAAACCCTCTGTTTCTTGTGTTGTTTCTCTGTGCTTCCTACCCTGCCATGTTTTGCTTCCTAAATAGACTTGTCTTGCATCCTACTTGCTTGAACATATTGTCATGTTTCTTGTGCTGTTTTTCTGTGCTTCCTATGTTGTCAGGTTGTGCATCCTAAGTGCATCTGCAGTGCTTCCTTAGTGCATCAGCCATGCATCCTGTAGTTTGCGCATTGCACCTTGTTTGATTTCGTGCCTCGTGTGTTCTTGTGTTGAGTAGAGCCGGAAGCCGAGACCGAGTACGAGAACGAGGGTACTACCGAGGTTGAGAACAAGGAGCCCTCTTACGATCCCATCGACGACTCGACAGGCAAGATGACCTGACCCAGATATCATTACTATCTTTGCCTATTGCTAGAAGTCTCGCTCTTTAGCTTATTGCCTCGATGCCGATGTTTGTCTGTCAGCCTCCTATTGTAACCATGAATCTGTCTAACCAACCAACCTATGCAAACCTTTGATTGGCTACGTAGGCTTCGCTCAGCCCCTCTTATAGCATTGCTAGTTGCAGGAGAAGATTTGAAGATTCTTGCTTCATGTTGAAGCTTGTTGGGATATCACACTATATAAACTCTTAAATGAAATCATCTATATATTGGTAATGGGTGGAAGGCTGAGCCTCTTGCTCGGTGATTTGTTCCACTCATGCCGCCCTAGGAACCGTATAATCCGGTGTTATGTTCCTTGATTTTGCGTTCCTCACACGGTTGGGGTTATGGGACCCCCTCGATAAACCGCTTAGCGCTAAGTCTTTTCCAGCAAGTCCCGACATTGGTACTCCATTTGCCTAATAACTAAAACTTGCATAGGGACTAGCTATCCCCTTTTATTAATCAACAACCCCCGGGCCAGTGCTCCACATGAGTGTTGGTCCGAACTGAGCAGACCGCGGGGCCGCCTTGGGGAAACCCGAGGTATTTGGTATTCACCTGTAGGATGTCTCATCCGGTCGTGGCCTGAGACTAGATACGCACGGCTAATGTCAGGGTGTCGGCACGCCGGGAGGATTTGCTGGATTAGACTTACCTTAGTTGGAGTATCTTGAGCACGGGATTCCGAGGATACTCGGGCCTTCCCACCTTGGAGTTGCGACTCCGCGGATCGTGGGCTTGTAATGGGCCAAGTTGGAACACCCCTGCAGGGTTTTGAACTTTTGAAAGCCGTGCCCGCGGTTATGTGGCAGATGGGAATTTGTTAATATCCGGTTGTAGAAAACTTGACACCATGTTCAGAACACACTACCCGCGTGAGTACCGTGACGGTCATTTTCCGAAAGGGGTTCGGGAAGTGAACACGGTGGGGTTATGATTGACGTGCTTAGTTAGGATCACTTTGTGATCACCTTGTCGCTCGTGGCACTTCTCTTCTCGCTCTTATTACGTAAGCTAGTGCTAGTGCTGCTGCAGCCTTTTATTCTTTCTTCAGCCTTGTTCCACACCCAAGGCTTAGATAGTTCTGTTACCTGGGAACGGGATTGCTGAGTCCTCCGTGGTTCACAGATTCTACACCACACCAGATGCAGGTACCATGGTGAGCTACTCAGGTGGCGGCACAGAGCTATACTGGGAGTACGATGAGGAACGTAGCCGTTACTATGTGCACTATCCCGATGATCAGTAGTGGTTTCTACTAGGGGCGATTCGAACCTGTGGCTTTATGTATGTTTGGTATCCTTCATTTGGATCTTCACCCGTAGATGGGTTGTGATGTTATTTGGATGATGACTTGCTATGTAATGAATTGTGTGACGTGGCGAGTGTAAGCCAACTATCTCTTTTGCTTTCATCCCTATTTTTACATGAGATGTGCAAAGATAGCGAACTTGAGATCATTCCAGAATGGGCTTATACCTTTAAGTCGTGCCTCGACATGTAGGAGGTATAGTCCCATCCTGGGCATTACAAACTTGGTGATGGGGTTCAACAACTATTGAATTGAACTATAGAAGAGATAGAAATGAATAGAGAAGAGTATAGACCAACGAATATATAAGGAAGTGGTAAAATAGAGTTTTCTTCCTATGGTTTTCCATTTCCTAGTGGTCGCGTCCTACAGTCAGTGTGTGCTCTGATACCATCTTGTAGCGACCCGACCCAAATGGATCGAAGTCTCTGTGCTTAAGTGTCATCCCTGGATCAATATGCTGACACACACAATACTCGATGAATTATAACAGAGTTCAATCACACACTTTATTACATCGAGGTCATCAAAAGAGTATTTATTACAATAATATGGCCAATGGCCATCTAAATAAAAATAACTGCGGAAGCATCGAAGGTAAATGAGTCCATCCAACTCCACGGCAAACTGAGTGCAGAACAACGACCTATCGCACCTTTACTCCTCGTCGGAAAACTCTGCAACATGAGACGTTGCAGCCATGTAGGTCAGCACATGGAATATGCTAGCAATTTCACACCATATAATAATAATAATGAAAACGACTATCTCTATGTGCAAATTTAGCTGGTGGAGGCTCTAAGTTTAATTTTTGCATAAAGCTAATTTTACCCTACAACAAAGGAATAAATATTTATTTACTACAAAATTAAAATGCCATTATTGAGAAGGTTCCTCCAACTCAATCCACAATTCCCAAGTTATTAGTAACCCAATAATTTCATTAAATAGAGTGATGAGATCAACCAACAATTCACTTCTAGATACTCAAGTTGTCCATAACCAGGGACACGGCTAATCATAATTAGTTTGTACACCCTGCAGAGGTTTGCGTACTTTTCTCCACAAGACTCGACCACCTCCATGATCGGAATATCGAGACATAGTCTTTCTGAAGTATTTCCTCCAAACCCTGGGTAGACCGGTACACCTACTTTCCCCTACATCAGCTAGTCTACCACGGAAAGAGGTCAGACAACTTACTCAACTATGCCAGAGCCCATAATGGCTTGTGGCTGCACAGGGAAGTTTCTTGGCATGAAATATCTTATGATCCCTTTGAGCCTGGGTGGCGGACCTAGGGTAATCACACGGGTACTCTGGGATTCCCCTTGGGCAAGCACTGGTTTCTCCAGGTGCCCCAAACAATCCACCCAGATGTGTATTAAAGTTGCCACCTTATGTTGTCCCAAAATTATTATCTCTCGCAACTTACATGTATCACACATACCAATCCCCGTCTACGAGCATGGCTAAGCAACATATGATATAACGAATATACCCGGGGTGATAAAAGGTCATAGGTTCCTACCACTTAAACTACAAAGCATATCCACATGTTCCCAATCCTACTCATGCAATCTTTGAGGGTGAAACTAATGCATAGTAAAAACTGGGTATTTAAACTTATGATCAAAGTGTGAACTTGCCTTGCCGACGTTCATTGAACTCTAAAGATTCATAGTAGCAAGCTTCGCACTCCGGATGATCTAACGTAAGCAAGCAATGACATACATAAGCATGCAAGCAAAGAATCAAATAGAAAACAAATAAAAGACTTCGAAAAACTCCAAAAACTCCAAAATAAAGTTTCTGTACAGAATGTAATTTTTATAGCAACAAAGATAAATGGTTTTGGTTTTAGCAGAAGGTACATGTCACAAGCTTCAATTAGCAAAAAGAATCACCCAAAACGGAGTTACGAAACTCAAGTTATGGCCTAACGAAGTTTGAATTCAGATCTGCTTGAATTCAAATTTTAAATTCTTCATAAATATATTTCGCTTGGTTCTCTGGATAGAGGATGTTTCTACGAAACCGTAGGAAAAAGAATCAACTAAATCGGGTCTGTAGACTGAATGATATACTAGAAATAAGATTTGGTATAGAATCTGAATTGGAAAATATACTGGAAAAAGAAACAAAATTCGGCCAGAGACAAGTGGCGCTCTCTGATTGGATGGCTGGGTGCTCACCAGACTTGTCGCCGGAGACGAGGAAGAAGGCGGCTCCGGTGTGCTTCGGCGAAGGATGCGTGCGGGACGGTGTAGAGGACGATGAGGTGAACCACTTGATCAAGTTATGGTTGTAGATAGCTTCATGTACACACGATGAAAGGTCGCCGGAATTCACGAACTCCGGCAAGCAATTGGCGAGGTTAGCGAGGGGGAAAAGCTCCAGAAGGAGAGGGCTTCGGACGAGGGGTGAGAGGGGCTCGCGGGGTGCCTTTTATAGGGCTTGGGGAGGTCCAGAGTTGGGTGGGGCAAGAGCTGTTAACGGCTGCAGTTTCAAGCTCTCATGGTGGCCATTAGAGAAGGAATTAAGGCGCACTAGTGAAGGGGAAGGGGTAGAGGAATGCGAGGGGGTTCCGTTCAGAGCAGTTTCTGGGCGAGGGAGAGGAGGGAAGGGGTGGGGGCGCTAGGGTCGGGTGCTGCCATGCGTGCATGCGTACAAGTTTCTGTAACGATGAGAGGAAGAAGAAGAAAGCGCATGGGCATGGGCCTGCTGGGCTGCGTTTTTTTAACTTTTTTTTGACAAAGAGAAAAAATGTATAGATAGAAAATAAAAATATTTTAATATAGGACATATATATATATCAAAAAATTCAGGAAAAAAAATCCTACAAGATGAACTATTTTTCAGAGGCTAAATAAAAACTTTATAAAAACATTTTTCTAAAAAAGAAATAACCCAAATGACACTTAAATTTGAATTCAAAACTTTTGGCATTGATTTCTTCTGACTTTTTGGAGTGTCATGTTAGCTCCTCTCATACTTTTGAACAAGTATTTGTCAGGGATTTTTGAAATAAATTTCAATTGCCAAAGTGAGATAAAATTCAAATTCCTCTGAAATTTCCAAATGACACTCAAATAAAAAAAATGCATAGATGCTTAGCTAATAATTGTAAAACATTCCAAATTGAAAATTTGGGATGTTACAAACCTACCCCCCTTAAGATGAATCTCGCCCTCGAGATTCTGGTTGGCTAGCAAAAAGGTGTGGGTGATCCTGTCGAAGATCTTCTTCGCGTTCCCAGGTGGCTTCTTCCTCAGTATGATGACTCCACTGAACCTTGCAAAACTTGATGACCTTGCTACGGGTAACCCTGCTTGCTGTTTCGAGAATCTTGACGGGCTTCTCCTCATAGGTCAGATCACTATCCAACTGTATGGCTTCTAGTGGCACTGTATCTCTCAAAGGAATATCGGCCATCTCCGCATGGCACTTCTTCAACTGGGAAACGTGAAACACATCATGAACTCCTGACAAGGCTTCGGGTAATTCCAACTTGTAGGCAACTTCACCCATACGTTCCAAAATTCTGTATGGCCCCACAAATCATGGTGCTAGTTTGCCTTTAACTCCAAACCGTTTAACACCTCGAAGTGGTGACACACAATGATATGCTCTATCTCCGACTTCATAATTTACTTCCTTGCGTTTAGTATCAGCATAACTCTTCTGTCTGGATTGGGATACTTTGAGTCTGTCATGGATCAACTTGACTTTCTCCTCCGAATCTCTGATAAGGTCGGGACCAAATAATTTACGGTCTCCAACTCCATCCCACATCAATGGTGTCCTGCACCTCATTCCGTACAAAGCTTCGAAAGGGGCCATCTTCAAACTAGTTTGATAGCTGTTGTTATATGAGAATTCTGCGTATGGCAAATTATCATCCCAACTAGATCCATAATCTAGCGCACAAGCTCTCAACATGTCCTCCAGAATCTGATTGACTCTCTCGGTCTGCCCATCTGTCTGCGGATGAAAGGTTGTACTGAACTCTAGCCTGGTACCCAAAGTTTCGTGTAACTGATGCCAAAACTTTGAGGTAAATTGTGTTCCTCTATCTGATACGATGGTCCTCGGAACTCCATGCAGACATACGATCCTGGTCATATATATCTTGGCCAACTTAGCACTTGTATATGTGGTTTTCACGGGGATGAAGTGAGCTACCTTGGTCAAGCGATCAACTACTACCCAAATAGAATCATAGCCTGATCGTGTCCTGGGTAATCCTGTAATAAAGTCCATGCCAAGCTTGTCCCACTTCCAATCCGGTATCGGCAAATGTTGAAGTAATCCTGCTGGTTTCTGGTGCTCTGCCTTAAATCTCTGACATACGTCGCATACTGCTACATACTCGGCAATATCCTTCTTCATACATGTCCACCAGAAACTTTCCTTCAAGTCCAAATACATTTTGGTGTTGCCTGGGTGTATCGAATAAGGCTAATCATGAGCCTCCTGAAGAATCAACTTCTTGATCTCTGTGTCATTTGGCACATAAATACGCTGCTCAAACCATAAGGTTCCGTGTTCATCCTCACGAAATCCTTCTGCCTTTCCTTGGTTCATCCTTTCCTTTATTTCTGCAATACCTTTGTCTAAGTTCTGGGCTTCTCGGATCTTTCCCAACAAGGTGGATTGAATTTCCATTGCGGTAACAAAACCTCGTGGTACTATCTCCAATCGGAGATCTCTGAGATCATCAATTAACTCTTGAGGTAATCCTCCTGCTGTGAGGGTATTGACATAACTCTTGCGGCTCAATGCATCTGCCACAACATTTTCCTTTCCTGGGTGATAGTGCAATTTCATGTCATAATCTTTTATGAGCTCCAACCATCTTCTCTGCCTCAGGTTCAACTCCTTCTGCGTGAAGATGTATTTCAAACTCTTGTGATCCGTGTAAACATCACAATGATTTCCAATAATAAAATGCCTCCAGGTCTTGAGCGCATGCACTACGGCTGCTAACTCCAAATCATGCGTGGCATAATTCCGCTCATGGGGTCGAAGTTGACGTGAGGCATATGAAACAACTCTTCCTTCTTGCATAAGAACACCTCCAAGTCCCTGACGAGAAGCGTCGCAATATACCTGAAAATCCTTGCGTATTATTCGGAAGAATTAGCACTGGGGCTATGACCAAACGTTTCTTCAACTCCTAAAAACTGGCCTCACATTCCTCGGTCCAATTAAACTTGGTGTCTTTCTTCAATAACTCTGTCATGGGCTTTGCGATCTTGCGAGGGGTCCAATCTTTCGATGAGATGATAACTATCGATTTGGTGGAGACGACTTTGACGATCCGACTACAAACGTGCACGACGTTGCGCCTTAGCAATCGCTAATCCAATCTCCAGGGGTTACTGACAATGCCAGAAGCACGATCAGCCTGACCACGAAGGTCTATTCCTGCATGCAATCGAAGAACAAGCAAGAATATGATAAAGCAATCTGAATATTGCAAATATAAATGAAGTATTGATAAAGGTGGGAATCCGTAAGCGGTCTTGGTCTGGTCGTTGGACACAAATGAAGTACACGAAGTTGCAATGGCTAACTTTTGACTAAACAAATCCCAAAGAAAAAGCTACTAGATGGATCTACTTATATAGGAGCAAGGGGTGGCGGCCAAGGAGGTGGAAGGACGTCCCAAGGCAGCCTAAAACTAACCCTAGGTCGTACAAGGCTCATGGGCCCAAGTGGAGGTGATGCAGCACCTTTGGACTTGTAGTTTGACTCGGATTCTGCTGCAGCGTCAGATTGTTTCGTCGATATCTCAACGCTCCGGACGAATTTGAAGGTGAATCCAATTGGGTTGGAAAGTATATGAAATCTAGTTTCCAACAAAAAAAAAGAATCACCCAATTCGGAGTCCGTACGAAGGAGTTCTTGCCGTTTTGAGTCAGGTATGTATATGCAGTCCGAATCTGGATGCAGAACATGAGAGACTTGGACTCTATCTTATCTTGGCCCAAAAGTGACGTGAGAGAACTTTTTGAACAACACCTAAACTTCTCTTTTTCCCTTATCTTCATATGTGGATTGTACAAATGTCCCATACACCTGGAATTAGACATGGCACAAAAGTCTGTGTAGTATTTTTGTCCTGGATGACATAAATAAATTGTTGCATAATTTGCATTAGAAATCACCTCACAAATATACATGTATGCAATATTTTTGGTCGTATCCAAGGTAGTAATGTCCTCATCAAGTTGACTACAATGAGACCTTCTCACCCGTAGCGATGCTTAAGTCTGTCCGAATCATGTTACTGATTGCCGCATTTTATGATTATGAAATTTGGCAAATAGATGTCAAAACTGCATTCCTTAACGAATTTCTCAAAGAAGAGTTGTATATGATGCAACCAGAAGGTTTTGTCGATCCTAAAGGTGCTAACAAAGTGTGCAAGCTCCAACGATCCATCTATGGACTGGTGCAAGCATCTCGGAGTTGGAATATACGCTTTGATGAGGTGATCAAAGCATATGATTTTATACAGACTTACACTGAAGCCTGTATTTACAAGAAAGTGAGTGGGAGCTCTGTAGCATTTCTAATATTATATGTCGATGACATATTGTTGATTGGAAATGATATAGAATTTCTAGATAGCATAAAAGGATACTTGAATAAGAATTTTTCAATGAAAGACCTCATGAAGCTGCTTATATATTGGGCATCAAGATCTATAGAGATAGATCAAGATGTTTAATTGGACTTTCACAAAGCACATACCTTGATAAAGTTTTGAAGAAGTTCAAAATGGATCAGTCAAAGAAAGGGTTCTTACCTATGTTACAACGTGAATCTGAATGTAGCAGACCCATTGACTAAGCCTCTCCCATGAGCAAAACATGATCAACACCAAGGCTCCATGGGTGTTAGAATTATTACAATGTAATCTAGATTATTGACTCTAGTGCAAGTGGGAGACTGAAGGAAATATGCCCTAGAGGCAATAATAAAGTTGTTATTTATATTTCCTTATATATCATGATAAATGTCTTTTATTCATGCTAGAGCTGTATTAATCGGAAACTTGATACATGTGTGAATACATAGATGAAACTCAGTGTCCCTGGTAATCCTCTACTAGACTAGCTTATTAATCAAAGATGGTTGAGTTTCCTAACCCAGACATGCATTGTCATTTGATTAACGGGATTACATCATTAGGAGAATGATGTGATGAACATGACCCATCCGGTAGCTTAGCAATATGATCGTTCAGTTCTTCATCTCAAATACATATTCCTCAGACTATGAGATTATGCAACTCCCGGAGGAATGCCTTGTGTGCTATCAAACGTCACAACGTAACTGGTTGACTATAAAGATGCTCTACTTTTGGGGAACGTAGTATTTCAAACAAAAATTTGACTGGGTATTTCAAAAAAATTCCTACGATCACGTGATACGTCTCTAACGTATCTATAATTTTTGATTGTTCCATGCTATTATATTATCTGTTTTGGATGTTTAATGGGCTTTATTATACACTTTTATATTATTTTTGGGACTAACCTACTGACCCAAGGCCCAATGCAAATTGCTGTTTTTTGCCTATTTCAGTGTTTCGCAGAAAAGGAATATCAAACGGAGTCCAAATTGAATGAAACCTTCGGGAGGATCGTTTTTGGAACAAACGCAACCCAGAAGACTTGGAGTACACGCCAGGGAAGCCACGAGGTGGCCACGAGGCAGGGGGGCGCGCCCAGGAGGGGTAGGCACGCCCCCACCCTCGTGGGCGCCTCATAGCTCCACCGACATGCCTCTTCGTCCTATATATACCCATGTACCCTGAAAACATCCGAGAGCTCCACAAAACCCTAATTCCACCGCCGCAACCTTCTGTACCCGTGAGATCCCATCTTGGGGCCTGTTGCGGAGCTCCACTGGAGGGGGCATCGATCACGGAGGGCTTCTACATCAACACCATATCCTCTCCGATGAGTTGTCAGTAGTTTACCACAGACCTTCGGGTCCATAGTTATTAGCTAGATGGCTTCTTCTCTCTCTTTGGATCTCAATACAAAGTTCTCCTCGATCTTCTTGGAGATCTATTTGATGTAAATCTTTTTGCGGTGTGTTTGTCGAGATCCGATGAATTGTCGATTTATGATCAAGATTATCTATGAACAATATTTGATTCTTCTCTGAAATCTTTTATGCATGACTTAAATATCTTTGCAAGTCTCTTTGAATTATCAGTTTGGTTTGGCCTACTAGATTGATGTTTCTTGCAATGGGAGAAGTGCTTAGCTTTGGGTTCAATCTAGCGGTGTCCTTTGCCAGTGACAACAGGGGTAGCAAGGCACGTATTGTATTGTTGCCATCGAGGATAAAAAGATGGGGTTTATATCATATTGCATGCGTTTATCCCTTTACACATGTCATCTTGCTTAAAGCGTTACTCTGTTCTTATGAACTTAATACTCTAGATGCATGTTGTATAGCGGTCAATGTGTGGAGTAATAGTAGTAGATGCAGAATCATTTCGGTCTACTTGTCATAGATGTGATGCCTATATACAATGATCATGCCTAGATATTCTCATAACTATGCACTTTTCTATCAATTGCTCAACAGTAATTTGTTCACCCACCGTAGAAATCTGCTATCTTGAGAGAAGCCAGTAGTGAAACCTATGGCCCCCGGGTCTATCTTCCATCATATCTACTATTTATCTTTACTTTACTTTTATTTTGCAATCTTTACTTTCAATCTACATAACAAAAATACCAAAAATATTTATCTTATTATCTCTATCAGATCTCACTTTTGCAAGTGGCCGAGAAGGGATTGACAACCCCTTTATCACATTAGTTGCAAGGTTCTTATTTGTTTGTGTAGGTACGAGGGACTTGCGTGTAGTCTCCTACTGGATTGATACCTTGGTTCTCAAAAACTGAGGGAAATACTTACGCTACTTTGCAGCATCACCCTTTCCTCTTCAAGGGAAAAACAACGCAAGCTTAAGAGGTAGCAAGAAGAATTTCTGGCGCCGTTGCCGGGGGGATCTACGCACAAGTCAAGACATACCAAGTACCATCACAAACTCTGATCCCTCGAATTGCATTATTTGCCATTTGTCTCTCATTTTCCTCTCCCCCACTTCACCTTTTCCGTTTTATTTGCCATTTTTCATTCGCCTTTTTGTTTGCTTGTGTTGCCGTGTGCCCTCTATTAGCTTGCATCTTCGCTTGCTAAATTATGGATCCTCATCCACTTGCTAATCTTTTTAAGAGATCCATTTATGATGAACCAATTGCTAGTGAGATGCGTGCACTAGATTATGTTTATGAGGTTTTGCGTGAAATTCATGAGTCCAATAATTGTGATGAAGTGCTGAAAGAAGAAGATTATAAAGTGATTCATGATATCTCATTGAACGAAAAGCATGATTGCAATGATGATATTATAAATTCTATTAATGTCAATTGTGCTAATGATATGTAAAACCCTAAGCTTGGGGATGCTTATTTTGCTATGCCCACTACTTGTTGCAATGATCATGATTGGGGTGATGCTTCTTACGATCTTGAAAATTTATTTAATCCCCATGATGAATGTGAGATTGATAATAATGTTTGCAATAATATTGAAAGTGGGTTTGGAGGAGTGTCAACTTTAGATCCCACATATTTGGAGAATTTTCAATCTTATGAGATTTTTGATAAAAGTGGGTTTGGAGAGGTCATGACTTTAGTTAATGTTGCTCCCACTATTTTGGAAGAGTGTCAACTTTGTATGCATGTGGATTGTGTTGAGAATATGTTTCGTGATAGCTATATTGTTGAATTTGATTATGATCCTACATGTAATTATTATGAGAGTAAAATATGGTTGTAGGAATTTTTATGTTACTAAATTACCTCTCGTTATGTTGAGATTGCTATTGGCTCTTTTTTCTTCCTTGCATATGCTAGATCTTGATTGCCTTACTAATTCGTTTGCCTATAAAATGCCTATGCACAGGAAGTATGTTAGACTTAGATGTGTTTCTCACGTGCTATATGATGCTCTCTTTGTGCTCGAATTCTTATCTTTCATGTGAGCATCATTGAAATCTCGATGCCTAGCTAGGGGCGTTAAACGATAGCGCTTGATGGGAGGCAACCCAATTTTATTTTATTTTCTTTTACTTATGTTTAGTAATAAATAATTCATATAGCATGTGGTTAGATGTGGTATTGTGTTTTAATTAGAGTTTGTGCCAAGTAGAACCTTTGGGAAGACTTGGCTGAAGTCTTTCCAATCTTGCTGTAAAAAACAAAAACTTTTGCGCTCACAAGATTTGCTACCTTTTTTTTACTGGAGAATGTTTTTAAGTTGATTCTTTTTGCAGATAATTAATAGACAAATTCCTCACATCCAAAAAGTTATTTCAAATTTTTTAGAGTTATAGAAGTATTCGAAAGTTATAGATTGCTTCAGACTGTTCTATTTTTGACAGATTCTGTTTTTCGTGTGTTGTTTGCTTATTTTGAAGAATCTATGAGTAATATCGGGGGGTATGAATCATAGAGAAGCTGGAATACAGTAGGTTTAACACCAATATAAAAAAAGAATGAGTTCATTACATAACCTTAAAGTGGTGGTTTGTTTTCTTATACTAACGGAGCTCATGAGATTTTCTGCTAAGTTTTGTGTTGTGAAGTTTTCAAGTTTTTGGGTAAGGATTTGATGGACTATGGAACAAAGAGTGGCAAGATCCTAAGCTTGGGGATGCCCAAGTCACCCCAAGGTAAAATTCAAGGACAACCAAAAGCCTAAGCTTGGGGATGCCCCGGGAAGGCATCCCCTCTTTCGTCCTCGTCTATCCGTAACTTTACCCGAGACTATATTTTTATTCACCACATGATATGTGTTTTGCTTGGAGCGTCATGTATGATTTGAGTCTTTGATTTTTAGTTTACCACAATCATCCTTGCTGTACACACCTTTTGAGAGAGATACACATGAATCGGAATTTATTAGAATACTCTATGTGCTTCACTTATATCTTTTGAGCTAGATAGTTTTGCTCTAGTGCTTCACTTATATCTTTTTAGAGCACGATGGTGGTTTTATTTTATAGAAATTGTTGATCTCTCATGATTCACTTATATTATTTTGAGAGTCCTTTAGAACCGCATGGTAATTTTCTTTGATTATAAAATTAGTCCTAATATGATAGGCATCCAAGATGTGTATAACAAAAACTTTCATATAAAGTGCATTGAATACTATGAGGAGTTTGATACTTGATGATTGTTTTGATATATGAGGATGGTGATATCAGAGTCATGATAGTAGAGTAGTTATGAATTTGAGAAATACTTGTGTTGAGGTTTGCAAGTTGCTACTTCTCGAGCTTGCGTTGTATTCCCTCGAAGAGGAAAGGGTGATGCATCACAGTAGCGTAAGTATTTCCCTCAGTTTTTGAGAACCAAGGTATCAATCCAGTAGGACACCACGCGCGAGTCCCTCGCGCCTGCACGAACAAATAAGAACTTCACAACCAACACGATAAGGGGTTGCCAATCCCTTTACGGTCACTTACGAAAGTGAGATCTGATAGATAGGTTAGTATAATATTTTTAGTATTTTTGATATAAGAACAGAAAGTAAATAAAACAAAGTAAAGTAGATGGAAGATTAATATGTTGAGAATAGACCCAGGGGGCCATAGGTTTCACTAGTGGCTTCTCTCATGATAGCAGAATTCTACGATGGGTGAACAAATTACTGTCGAGCAATTGATAGAAAAGCGCATAGTTACGAGAATATCTAGGCATGATCATTATATATAGGCATCACGTCCGTGACAAGTAGACCAAAACGATTCTGCATCTACTACTATTACTCCACACATCGACCGCTATCCAGCATGCATCTAGAGTATTAAGTTCATAAGAACAGAGTAATGCTTTAAGCAAGATGACATGATGTAGAGGGATAAACTCAAGCAATATGATACAAACCCCATCCTTTTATCCTTGATGGCAACAATACAATACGTGCCTTACTGCCCCTGCTGTCACTGGGAAAGGACACCGCAAGATTTAACCCAAAGCCAAGCACTTCTCCCACTGCAAGAACTATATATCTAGTAGGCCAAACCAAACCAATAATTTGAAGAGACTTGCAAGGATATTATAATCATACATAAAAGATTTCAGAAAAGAATCAAATATTGTTCATAGATAATCTTGATCATAAACCCACAATTCATCGGACCTCGACAAACACACCGCAAAAAGATTACATCGAATAGATCTCCTCGAAGATTGAGGAGAACTTTTATTGAGATCCAAAAAGAGAGAAGAAGCCATCTAGCTAATAACTATGGATTCGAAGGTCTATGGTAATCTACTCACAACTCATTGGTGTGGCTATGGTGTTGATGTAGAAGCATCCGTGGTAGATCCCCCCTCCGGCGGAGCTTCGGAACAGGCCCCAAGATGGGATCTCATGGGAACAGAAGGTTGCGGCGGTGGAATTAGGGTTTTCTCTGTTGCCTCGATGTTTTCAGGGTATATGGATATATATATAGGAGGAAGGAGGGCAATGGGGGAGCCAGAGGGGGCCCACGAGGGTGGGGGCGCGCCCAGGGGGAGGGGGCGCGCCCTGGACCCTCGTGGCCACCTCCTTCGTTCCCTCGCATGTACTCCATGTCTTTTGGGTAGATACGGTTCCAAAAATAACTCTCCCGAAGGTTTCATTCCGTTTGGACTCCGTTTGATATCCCTTTTCTGCGAAACCCTGAAATAGGCAAAAAACAACAATTTGCACTAGGCCTTGGGTAAGTAGGTTAGTCCCAAAAATAATATAAAAGTGTATAATAAAGCCCATTAAACATCCAAAATAGAATACATAATAGCATGGAACAATAAAAAATTATGGATACGTTGGAGACGTATCAAGCATCCCCAAGCTTAGTTCCTGCTCGTCCTCGAGTAGGTAAATGATAAAAAACAGAATTTTTGATGTGGAATGCTAACCAACATAATTCTCAATGTAAATCTCTTTGTTGTGGCATGAATGTTCAGATCCGAAAGATTCAAGACAAAAGTCTATGTTGACATAAGAAATAATAATACTTCAAGCATACTAACAAAGCAATCATGTCTTCTCAAAATATCATGGCCAAAGAAAGTTATCCCTACAAAATCATATAGTCTGGCTATGCTCCCTCTTCATCACACAAAATATTCATATCATGCACAACCCCGGTTTCAGTCAAGCAATTGTTTTCATACTCAAATTTTTTCAAACCTTTCAACTTTCACGCAATACATGACCGTGAGCCATGGATATAGCAATATAGGTGGAATAGAGTGGTGGTTGTGGAGAAGACAAAAAGGAGGAAGATAGTCTCACATCAACTAGGCATATCAATGGGCTATGGAGATGCCCATCAATAGATATCAATGTGAGTGAGTAGGGATTGCCATGCAACGGATGCACTAGAGCTATAACTGTATGAAAGCTCATCAAAAGAAACTAAGTGGGTGTGCATCCAACTTGCTTGCTCGTGAAGACCTAGGGCATTTGTGGAAGCCCATCGTTGGAATATACAAGCCAGGTTCTATAATGAAAATACCCACTAGTATATGAAAGTGACTAAACAAGAGACTCTCTATCATGAAGAACATGGTGCTACTTTGAAGCACAAGTGTGGAAAAGGATAGTAGCATTGTCCCCTCTCTCTTTTCTCTCATTTTTTTGGAGGGGCTTTCTCTTTTTTTAGCCCCTCTCTACATTTTTTGGGCCATCTCCTTTTTTATTTGGCCTTTCCTCACATGGGACAATGCTCTAATAATGAAGATCATCACACTTTTATTGACTTATAACTCAAAGATTACAACTCGAAGCTAGAACAAAATATGACTCTATGTGAATGATGATGAAGCATGTCATATGAACGGAATGGTGGAAAGTTGCATGGCAATATATCTCGGAATGGCTATGGAAATGCCATGATAGGTAGGTATGGTGGGTGTATGACCGGCGAGAGTTGCGCGGTACAAGAGAGGCTAGCAAAGGTGGAAGGGTGAGAGTGTGTATAATCCATGGACTCAACATTAGTCATAAAGAACTCATATACTTATTGCAAAAATTTAGGAGTCATCAAAACAAGGTAATCAACGCATGCTCCTAGGGGAAGGGTTGGTAGGAGTTAACCATCGCGCGATCCCGGCCTCCACACAAAGGATGACACTCAATAAATACCTCATGCTCTAACTTTGTCACATAGCGATTCACCATACATGCATGCTACGGGAATCACAAACTTTAACACAAGTACTTCTCAAATTCATAATTACTCCACTAGCATGACTCTAATATCACCATCCTCATATCTCAAAACAATCATCAAGTATCAAACTTCTCATCATATTCAATGCACTTTATATGAAAGTTTTTACTATATTCATCTTGGATGCCTATCATATTAGGACTAGTTTTATAACCAAAGCACATTACCATGCTGTTCTAAAAGACTCTCAAAAGGATATAATTGAAGCATGAGAGATCAACAATTTCTACAAAATAAAACCATCACCGTGCTCTAAAAGATATAAGTGAAGCACTAGAGCAAACCTATCTAGCTCAAAAGATATAAGTGAAGCACATAGAGTATTCTAATAAATTCTAAATCATATTTATCTCTCTCAAAAGGTGTGTCCAGCAAGGATGATTGTGGCAATCTAGAAAGCAAAGAATCAAATCATACATGTCGCTCCAAGCAAAACACATATCATGTGGTGAATAAAAATATAGTCCCGAGTATAGTTACTGATAGATGAAGAAAAAAGAGGGGATGCCTTCCCGGGGCATCCCCAAGCTTAGGCTTTTGGTTGTCCTTCAATTTTACCTTGGGGTGCCTTGGGCATCCCCAAGCTTAGGCTCTTGACACTCTTTGTTCCATAGTCCATCAAAGCCATACTCAAAACTTGAAAACTTCACAACACAAAACTTAGCCAAAAATCTCGTGAGCTCCGTTAGTATAAGAAAACAAACCACCACTCAAAGGTACTGTAATGGACTCATCCTTGTTTATATTGGTGTTAAACCTACTGTATTCCAACTTCTCTATGATTTATAT
Source organism: Secale cereale (assembly GCA_902687465.1). Classification (NCBI taxonomy): domain Eukaryota; kingdom Viridiplantae; phylum Streptophyta; class Magnoliopsida; order Poales; family Poaceae; genus Secale; species Secale cereale. The sequence goes on from LR738712.1 coordinate 371,925,708, forward strand.
TCCCCAATAATACTCATAGATGCATCAAAATAAGCAAACAACACACGAAAAACAGAATAGTCTGTAGTAATCTGTAACTTTCGAAAACTTCTGTAACTCCAAAAAATTGAAATAAATTGGTAAACATGAGGAATTTGTGTATTAATCATCTGCAAAAAGAATCAACTAAATATCACCCTCCAGTGAAACTTCACAGCCAAACTCGTGAGCGCTAAAGTTTATGTTTTTTACATCATGATCATATAAACTTCACACAAGTCTTCCCAAAGGTTCTACTTGGCACAAACACTAATTAAAACACAAAACCACATCTAAACAGAAGCTAGATGCAATATTTATTCCTAAACAGAAGCAAAAACAAATAAAATAAAATTGGGTTGCCTCCCAACAAGTGCTATCGTTTAACGCCCCTAGCTAGGCACGCTACAAGAATAGATCTAGGTATTGCCATCTTTGGCAGGCAATCCATAAGTGGCTCTCATAATAGGTTCATAAGGTAATTTGATTTTCTTTCTAGGAAAGTGTTCCATGCCTTTCCTTAACAGAAATTGGAATCTAATATTTCCTTCCTTCATATCAATAATTGCACCAATCGTTCTAAGGAAAGGTCTACCAAGAATAATAGGACATGAAGGATTGCAATCTATATCAAGAACAATGAAATCTACGGGCACATAATTCCTATTGTAAACAATAAGAACATCATTAATCCTTCCCATAGGTTTCTTAATGGTATAATCCGCAAGATGCAAATTTAAAGAACAATCATCAAGCTCATGGAAACCTAACAAATCACATAAAGTTTTTGGGATAGTAGAAACACTTGCACCCAAATCACACAAGGCAAAGCATTCATGATCTTTAATTTTAATTTTAATAATAGGTTCCCACTCATCATAAAGCTTTCTAGCGATAGAAACTTCTAATTCAAGTTTTTCTTCATAAGATTGCATCAAAGCATCAACTATGTGTTTGGTAAAAGCCTTATTTTGACTATAAGCATGCGGAGAATTTAGTACGGATTGCGACAAGGAAATACAATCTATTAAAGAGCAATTTTCATAATTGAATACCTTGAAATCCAAAATAGTGGGTTCATCACTATGCAAAGTTTTAATTTATTCAATCCCACTTTTAACAATTTTAGCATCAAGATCTAAAAACTCTGAATCATTGGGACACCTTTTAGCTAAAGTAGACTCATCTCCAGTCCCATCTTTCTCAAGATTCATACTAGTAAACAAGGATCTAATAGGAGACACATCGATAACTTTCAGATCTTCATCTTTATTTTCATGATAACTAGAAGAACACGCTTTCATAAAGCACTCTTTTTTAGCATGCATCCTAGCGGTTCTTTCTTTGCATTCATCAATGGAAATTCTCATGGCTTTGAGAGACTCATTGATATCATGATTGGGTGGAATAGATCTAAGTTTCAAAGAATCAACATCAAGAGTAATTTTATCCACGTTTCTAGCCAACTCATCAATCTTAAGCAATTTTTCTTCAAGCAAAGCATTGAAATTCTTTTGCGAATTCATAAACTCCTTAACACTAGTTTCAAATTCAGAGGGCATCTTACTAAAATTTCCATAAGAGTTATTGTAGGAATTACCATAATTATTAGAGGAATTACTAGGAAAAGGCCTATGATTAAAGTTTCCTCTATAAGCATTGTTACTAAAATTATTCCTACCAACAAAATTCACATCCAAAGATTCATTATTATTTTCAATCAACGTGGATAAAGGCATATCATTAGGATCAGAAGAAGCACTCTTAGTAGTAAATAATTTCATAAGTTCATCCATCTTTCCACTCAAAACACTAATCTCTTCAATAGCATGCACTTTTTTACTAGTAGATCTTTCGGTGTGCCATTGAGAATAATTAACCATAATATTATCTAGGAGTTTGGTAGCTTCTCCTAAGGTAGTTTCCATGAAAGTGCCCCCCGCGGCCGAATTTAAAAGATTTCTAGAAGCAAAATTCAAGCCAGCATAAAAGTTTTGTATAATCATCCATAAGTTCAAACCATGTGTAGGGCAATTACGTATCACTAATTTCATTCTCTCCCAAGCTTGTGCAACATGCTCATGATCTAGTTGCTTAAAATTCACAATATCGTATCTAAGAGAGATAATATTAGCGGGAGGAAAATACTTAGAGATAAAAGCATCTTTGCACTTATTCCATGAATCAATACTATTTCTAGGCAAAGAGGAAACCAAGTTTTAGCACGATCTCTAAGTGAAAACGGAAATAGCTTCAATTTAACAATATCATTATCCATATCAACAAAGTTGTTCAGAAGGGTAGCGGCATCTTCACTAAGAAGGCCGGAAAATTGATCTTTCATGACAAGATTCAACAGAGCAGCATTGATCTCACAAGACTCAGCATCGGTAATAGGAGAAATAGGCGTGCTAATAAAATCATTATTGTTGGTATTGGAAAAGTCACACAATTTGGTACTGTTCTGAGCCATAGTGATAAGCAAATAATCCAACACACAAGCAAATAAGAGGCAAGCGAATGGTAAACGCACGGAAAAAGAAGGGCGAATAAAACGGCAAGGGTGAAGTGGCGGACAGGAAAACGAGAGGCAAATAATGTAATGCGAAGGATAAGGGTTTGTGATAGGTACTTGGTATATGACTTTTGCCTAAGCCTCCCCGGCAACGGCGCCAGAAATTCTTCTTGCTACTTCTTGAGCTTGCGTTGTATTCCCTCGAAGAGGAAAGTGTGATGCAGCACAGTAGCGTAAGTATTTCCCTCAGTTTTTGAGAACCAAGGTATCAATCCAGTAGGAGACCACGCGCGAGTCCCTCACACCTACACAAACAAATAAGAACTTCGCAGCCAACGCGATAAGGGGTTGTGAATCCCTTTACGGTCACTTACGAAAGTGAGATCTGATAGATAGGATAGAATAATATGTTTGGTATTTTTGATATAAGAACGTAAAGTAAATAAAGCAAAGTAAAGTAGATGGAAGATCAATATGTTGAGAATAGACCCGGGGGCCATAGGTTTCACTAGTGGCTTCTCTCATGATGGCAGAATTCTACGGTGGGTGAACAAATTACTGTCGAGCAATTGATAGAAAAGCGCATAGTTATGAGAATATCTAGGCAATAATTGTATATAGGCATCACGTCCGTGACAAGTAGACTGAAACGACTCTGCATCTACTACTATTACTCCACACATCGACCGCTATCCAGCATGCATCTAGAGTATTAAATTCATAAAAGCAGAGGAATGCTTTAAGCAAGATGACATGATGTAGAGGGATAAACTCAAGCAATATGATATAAACCCCATCTTTTTATCCTCGATGGAAACAATACAATATGTGCCTTGCTGCCCCTGCTGTCACTTGGAAAGGACGCCGCAAGATTGAACCCAAATCCAAGCACTTCTCCCATTGCAAGAACTATAGATCTTGTAGGCCAAACCAAACCAATAGTTCGAAGAGACTTGCAAGGATATTATAATCATACATAAAGATTTCAGAAAAGAATCAAATATTGTTCATAGATAATCTTGATCATAAACCCACAGTTCATTGGATCTCGACAAGCACACCGCAAAAAGATTACATCGAATAGATCTCCTCGAAGATCGAGGAGAACTTTGTATTGAGATCCAAAAAGAAAGAAGAAGCCATCTAGCTAATAACTATGGACCCGAAGGTCTGTGGTAAACTACTCACAACTCATTGGTGAGGCTATGGTGTTGATGTAGAAGCACCCCGTGGTAGATCCCCCCTCCCGCGGAGCTCCGAAAGAGGCCCCAAGATGGGATCTCACGGGAACAGAAGGTTGCGGCGGTGGAATTAGGATTTTTCTGTTGCCTCAATATTTTAGGGTATATGGATATATATAGGAGGAAGGAGGGCATCGAGGGAGCCAGAGGGGGCCCACGAGGGTGGGGGCGCACCCAGGGGAGGAGGCGCGCCCTGGACCCACGTGGATACCTCCTTCGTTCGCTCGCGTGTACTCCAAGTCTTCCCGGTAGACACTGTTCCAAAAATAACTCTCCCGAAGGTTTCATTCCGTTTGGACTCCATTTGATATCTCTTTTCTGTGAAACCCTGTAATAGGCAAAACCAGCAATTTGCACTGGGCCTTGGGTTAGTAGGTTTGTCCCAAAAATAATATAAAAGTGTATAATAAAGCCCATTAAACGTCCAAAACAGAATATATAATAGCATGGAACAATAAAAAATTATAGATACGTTGGAGACGTATCACAAGTCCCGTAGCATGCACGTATGGTAACTTTTGTGTGAAAAATTTGAAGCATGATGTATTTCATTGATTGTCATCCTTTGTGTGGAGGTCGGGATCACGCAATGGTTAACTCCTACCAACCCTTCCCCTAGGAGCATGCGTGTGGTACTTTGTTTTGATGACTTTTAGATTTTTGCAATAAGTATGTGAGTTCTGTATGACTAATGTTGAGTCCATGGATTATACACACTCTCACCCTTCCACCATTGCTAGCCTCTCTTGTACCGCGCAACTTTCGCCGGTACCATACACCCACCATATACCTTCCTCAAAACAGCCACCATACCTACCTATTATGGCATTTCCATAGCCATTCCGAGATATATTGCCATGCAACTTTCGACCGTTCCATTTATTATGACACACTTCATCATTGTCATATTGCCATGCATGATCATGTAGTTGACATCGTATTTGTGGCAAGGCCGCCATGCATAATTTTTCTTACATGTCACTCTTGATTCATTGCACATCCTGGTACACTGCCAGAGGCATTCATATAGAGTCATATTTTGTTCTAGTATCGAGTTGTAATCTATGAGTAGTAAATAAATAGAAGTGTGATGATCATCATTATTAGAACATTGTCCCAAAAAAAAGGACAAATAGAAAAAGGAAAAAAGGAAGGCCAAAAAAAGGAAAGGCCAAAGAAAAAAGAAAGGCCCAAAAAAAGAAAAAAAGAAAAAAAAGGGGGACAATGCTACTATCTTTTTCCACACTTGTGCTTCAAAGTAGCACCATGATCTTCATGATAGAGAGTCTCTCGTTTGGCACTTTCATATACTTGTGGGAATTTTCATTATAGAACTTGGCCTGTATATTCCAACGATGGGCTTCCTCAAGTGCCCTAGGTCTTCGTGACCAAGCAAGTTGGATGCACAACCACTTAGTTTATTTTGTTAAGCTTTCATACATTTATAGCTCTAGTACATCTGTTGCATGGCAATCACTACTCACTCACATTGACATCTATTGATGGGCATCTCCATAGCCCATTAATACGCCTAGTTGATGTGAGACCATATTCCTCTTTTGTCTTCTCCACAACCACCACTCTATTCCACCTATAGTGCTATATCCATGGCTCACGCTCATGTATTGCGTGAAAGTTGAAAAGGTTTGAAAATTTTAAGTATGAAACAATTGCTTGGCTGAAACCGGGGTTGTGCATGATTTGAGTATTTTGTGTGACGAAGATGGAGCATAGCCAAACTATATGATTTTGTAGGGATGAACTTTCTTTGGCCATGTTATTTTGTGAAGAAATAATTGCTTTGTTAGTATTCTTGAAGTGTTATTATTCTTATGTCAATATTAAACTTTTGTCTTGAATCTTTCGGATCTGAACATTCATGCCATAATAAAGAAAATTACATTGAGAATTTTGTTAGGTAGCACTCCACATCAAAAATTTTGTTTTTATCATTTACCTACTCGAGGACGAGCAGGAATTAAGCTTGGGGATGCTTGATACGTCTCCAACGTATCTATAATTTTTGTTTGTTCCATGCTATTATGTTATCTATTTTGGATGTTTAATGGGTTTTATTATACACTTTTATATTATTTTTGGGACTAACCTACTGACCCAAGGCCCAGTGCAAATTGCTGTTTTTTCCTATTTCAGTGTTTCGCAGAAAAGGAATATCAAACGGAGTCCAAACGGAATGGAACCTTCTGGAGGATCGTTTTTGGAACAAACTCAACCCAGAAGACTTGGAGTACACGTCACGCAAGCCACGAGGTGGCCACGAGGCAGGGGGCGCGCCCAGGGGGGTAGGCGCGCCCCCACCCTTGTGGGCCCCCCGTAGCTCCACCGACATGCCTCTTCATCCTATATATACCCATGTACCCTAAAAACATTCGAGAGGACCACGAAACCCTAATTCCACCGCCGCAACCTTCTGTACCCGTGAGATCCCATCTTGGCGCCTTTTGCGGAGCTCCACCGGAGGGGGCATCGATCACGGAGGGCTTCTACATCAACACCATAGCCTCTCCGATGAGTTGTGAGTAGTTTACCACAGACCTTTGGGTCCATAGTTATTAGCTAGATGGCTTCTTCTCTCTCTTTGGATCTCAATACAAAGTTCTCCTCGATCTTCTTGGAGATCTATTTGATGTAATTCTTTTTGCGGTGTGTTTGTCGAGATCCGATGAATTGTGGGTTTATGATTAAGATTATCTATGAACAATATTTGATTCTTCTCTGAAATCTTTTATGCATGATTTAAATATATTTGCAAGTCTCTTCGAATTATCAGTTTGGTTTGGCCTACTAGATTGATCTTTCTTGCAATGGGAGAAGTGCTTAGCTTTGGGTTCAATCTTGCGGTGTCCTTTGCCAGTGACAGCAGGGGCAGCAAGGCCCGTATTGTATTGTTTCCATCGAGGATAAAAAGATGGGGTTTATATCATATTGCATGAGTTTATCCCTCTACATCATGTCATCTTGCTTAAAGCGTTACTCTGTTCTTATGAACTCAATACTCTAGATGCATGCTGGATAGCGGTCGATGTGTGGAGTAATATTGGTAGATGCAGAATCGTTTTGGTCTACTTGTCACGGACGTGATGCCTATATACAATGATCATGCCTAGATATTCTCATAACTATGCGCTTTTCTATCAATTGCTCGACAGTAATTTGTTCACCCACCATAGAAATCTGCTATCTTGAGAGAAGCCACTAGTGAAACCTATGGCCCCCGGGTCTATCTTGCATCATATCTATCTTTCATCACTATTTATCTTTACTTTACTTTTATTTTGCAATCTTTACTTTCAATCTATATAACAAAAATACCAAAAATATTTATCTTATTATCTCTATTAGATCTCACTTTTGCAAGTGGCCGAGAAGGGATTGACAACCCCTTTATAGCGTTGGTTGCAAGGTACTTATTTGTGTGTGTAGGTACGAGGGACTCGCGTGTAGTCTCCTACTAGATTGATACCTTGGTTCTCAAAAACTGAGGGAAATACTTACGCTACTTTGCTGCATCACCCTTTCCTCTTCAAGGGGAAAAGAACGCAAGCTCAAGAGGTAGCATCACGCAAGATCTATCTAGGAGAAGCATAGCAACGAGCGGGGAGAGTGTGTCCACGTACCATCGTAGACCGAAAGCGGAAGCGTCTAGTGACACGGTTGATGTTGTCGAACGTCTTCGCGATCCAACCAATCCAAGCACCGAACGTAGGACACCTCTGCGTTCAGCACACGTTCAGCTCGATGACGTCCCACGAACTCTTGATCCAGTTGAGCGTCGCGGGAGAGTTTCGTCAGCACGACGGCCTGGTGATGGTGATAATGAAGTTACCGGCGCAGGGCTTCCTCTAAGCACTTCAACGATATGACCGAGGTGTGTAACTATGGAGGGGGGCATCACACACGGCTTGCAAATCAACTTGTGTGTCTATGGGGTGCCCTCTCCCACGTATATAAAGGAGGGAGGGAGGAGGAGGTGGCCAAGGAGGGGGCGCGCCAAGAGGGGGAGTCCTACTTCCACTAGGAGTAGGACTCCTCCTTTTCCTAGTAGGAGTAGGAGAGGGGGAAGGAATAGAGATGAGGAGAAGGAAAGGAGGGGGCGCCTGAAGGAAATATGCCCTAGAGGCAATAATAAATATGTTATTTGTATTTCCTTATATCATGATAAATGTATTTTATTCATGCTAGAATTGTATTAACCGGAAACTTAGTACATGTGTGAATACATAGACAAAGCAGTATGTCCCAAGCATGCCTCTAGTAGACTAGCTCATTGATCAAAGATGGTTATGTTTCCTAGCCATAGACATGAGTTGTCATTTGATCAAAGAGATCACATCATTAGGAGAATGATGTGATGGACAAGACCCATCCGTTAGGTTAGCACTATGATAGTTTAGTTTTACCGCTATTGCTTTCTTCATGACTTATACATGTTCCTATGACTATGAGATTATGCAAGTCCCGAATACCGGAGGAACACCTTGTGTGCTATCAAACGTCACAACATAACTGGGTGATTATAAAGATGCTCTACATGTGTCTTCGAAAGTGTTCGTGGTGTTGGCCTAGATCAAGAATAGGATTTGTCACTTCGAGTGTCGGAGAGGTATCTCTGGGCACTCTCAGTAATGCACATCATAATAAGCCTTGCAAGCAAATGACTAATGAGTTAGTCACGTGATGATGTATTACGGAACGAGTAAAGAGACTTGCCGGTAACGAGATTGAACTAGGTATTGTGATACCGATGATCGAATCTCGGGCAAGTAACATACCAATGACAAAGGGAACAACGTATGTTGTTATGCGGTTTGACCGATAAAGATCTTCGTAGAATATGTAGGAGCCAATATGAGCATCCAGGTTCTGCTATTGGTTATTGACCGGAGATGAGTCTCGGTCATGTCTACATAGTTCCCAACCCCATAGGGTCCGCACGCTTAACGTTTGATGACGATCGGTATTATGAGTTTATGAGTTTTGATGTACTGAAGGTAGTTCGGAGTCCCAGATGAGATTACGGACATGACGAGGAGTCTCGGAATGTCCGAGACGTAAAGATTGATATATTGGACGATTATATTCGGACATAGGAAGTGTTCCGGAAAAGTTTCGGATTAAACCGGTGAGCCGGAGGGGTATCGGTACCTCCCGGGAGAACTAGTGGGCCACTTGAGCCCTTAGTGGAGAGAGAGAGAGGGCCGGCCAGGGCTGGGCCGTGCTCCCCTCCCCCTTGGTCCGAATTGGACAAGGAAAGGAGGGGAGCGGCGCCCCTTTCCTTCTCCCTCTCCCTCTCCTTCCTCCTCTCCCTCTTGGTGGACACCTACTAGGAATAGGATTCCTATTCCTAGTAGGAGTAGCTCTCCTACGGCGCGCCATAGGGGCCGGCCAGCCTCCCCCTTGCACATTTATATACGGGGGCAGGGGGCACCTCTAGACACACAAGTTGATCAAGTTGATCTCTCCCAACCGTGAGCGGTGCCCCCCTCCACAGAAACACACCTCGGTCATATCGTAGCAGTGCTTAGGCGAAGCCCTGCGATGGTAGCTTCATCATCTCCGTCACCACGTCATTGTGCTGACAAAACTCTCCCACGAAGTTCTACTTGATCAAGAGCTCGTGGGACGTCATCAAGCTGAACGTGTGCTGAACACGGAGGCTCCGTACATTCGGTGCTTGATCGGTGGGATCGCGAAGAAAGTTCGACAACATCAACCGTGTCACTAGACGCTTCCGCTTTCGGTCTACGAGGGTACGTAGACACACTCTCCCTTCTCGTTGCTATGCATCTAGTAGATAGATCTTGCGTGATCGTAGGATTTTTTTTGAAATACTACGTTCCCCAACAGTGGCATCATGAGCGAGGTCTATGCGTAGATGATATGCACGGGTAGAATACAATGAGTTGAGGGCGATAATATTCATACTGCTTACCAGCATGTCATACTTTGTTTCGGCCATATTGTGAGATGAAGCGGCCCGGACCGACATTACGCGTACGCTTACGCGAGACTGGTTTCACTGTTACGAGCACTCGTTGCTTAAAGGTGACTGGCGGGTGTCTGTCTCTCTCACTTTAGCTGAATCAAGTATGGCTACGCCCGATCCTTGGGAAGGTTAAAACATCACATACTTGACGAAGAATCGTTGTGGTTTTTGTATGCGTAGGTAAGAACAGTTCTTGCTAAGCCCATAGCAGCCACGTAAAACTTGCAACAACAAAGTAGAGGACGTCTAACTTGTTTTTGCAGGGCATGTTGTGATGTGATATGGTCAAGACATGATGAGTTATACGTTATTGTATGAGATGATCATGTTTTGTAAAGTTTTCGGCAACTGGCAGGAGCCATATGGTTGTCGCTTTGTTGTATGAAATACAATCGCCATGTAATTGCTTTACTTTATCACTAAGCGGTAGCGATAATCGTGGAAGCAATAGTTGGCGAGACGACAACGATGCTACGATGGAGATCAAGGTGTCGCACCGGTGACGATGGTGATCATGATGGTGCCTTGGAGATGGAGATCAAAAGCACAAGATGATGATGGCCCTATCATGTCACATATTTTGATTGCATGTGATGTTTATCTTATTATGCTTCTTATTTTTCTTAGGACGATGGTAGCATTATAAGATGATCCCTTACAAAATTTCAAGGTACAAGTGTTCTCCCTGGGTATGCACCGTTGTGAAAGTTCGTCGTGCCGAGACACCACGTGATGATCGGGTGTGATAAGCTCTACGTTCACATACAACGGGTGCAAGCAAGTTTTGCACACGCAGAATACTCGGGTTAAACTTGACGAGCCTAGCATGTACATACATGGTCTCGGAACACTGGAGACCAAAAGGTCGAGCATGAATCATATAGTAGATATGATCAACATAAGATGTTCACCATTGAAAACTACTCCATCTCACGTGATGATCGGACATGGTTTAGTTGATTTGGATCACGTGATCATTTAGATGACTAGAGGGATGTCAATCTAAGTGGGAGTTCTTTAAGTAATATGATTAATTGAACTTTAATTTATCATGAACTTAGTCGTGATAGTTTTTTTTTGCATATCTATGTTGTTGTAGATCAATGGCCCGTGCTACCGTTCCTTTGAATTTTAATGCATTCCTAGAGAAAGCTAAGTTGAAAGATGATGGTAGCAATTACACGGACTGGGTTCGTAACTTGAGGATTATCCTCATTGCTACACAGAACAATTATGTCCTTGAAGCACCGCTAGGTGACAAGCCCCCTCCCGCTAATGTAGACGCTTTGAACGTCTGGCTGACGCAGTCTGATGACTACATGATAGTTCAGTGTGCCATGCTTTACGGCTTAGAACCGGGACTTCAACGACGTTTTGAACGTCATGGAGCATATGAGATGTTCCAGGAGTTGAAGTTAATATTTGAAGCAAATGTACGGATTGAGAAATATGAGATTTCCAATAAGTTCTACAGCTGCAAGATGGAGGAGAATAGTTCTATCAGTGAACACTTGCTCAGAATGTTTGGGTACTACAATCATATGACTCAACTTGGATGCAAAGTTGATGAAGATAGTGTTATTGATAGAGTTCTTCAATCACTGCCACCAAGCTATAATGGCTTCGTGATGAACTATAACATGCAAGGGATGCAAAAGACAATTTCTCGAGCTCTTCGCTATGCTCAAAGCTGCGGAGGTAGAAATCAAAAAGGAGCATCAAGTGTTGATGGTTAACAAGACCACTAGTTTGAAGAAAAAGGGCAAGGGAAAGAAGGGGAACTTCAAGAAGAATAGCAAGACAGTTGGTACTCCCACGAAGAAACCCAAGTCCGGAGCCAAGCCTGAAACTGAGTGCTTCTACTGCAAAGGGAGTGGACATTGGAAGCGGAACTGCCCCAAGTATTTGGCGGATAAGAAGGATGGCAAGGTGAACAAAGGTATATGTGATATACATGTTATTGATGTGTACCTTACTAATGCTCGTAGTAGTACCTGGGTATTTGATACCGGTTCGGTTGCTAATATTTGTAACTTGAAACAGGGACTACGGATTAAACGAAGATTGGCTAAGGACGAGGTGACGATGCTCGTGGGAAATGGTTGCAGAGTCGATGTTATCGCCGTCGGCACGCTACCTCTTCATCTACCTTCGGGATTAGTTTTAGACCTGAATAATTGTTATTTGGTGCCAGCGTTAAGCATGAACATTATATCTGGATCTTGTTTATTGCGAGACGGTTATTCATTTAAATCTGAGAATAATGGTTGTTCTATTTATATGAGTAATATCTTTTATGGTCATGCACCCTTGAAGAGTGGTCTATTCTTGTTGGATCTCGATCGTAGTGATACACATATTCATAATATTGAAGCCAAAAGATGTAAGGTTAATAATGATAGTGCAACTTATTTGTGGTACTGTCGTTTAGGTCATATTCGTGTAAAACACATGAAGAAACTCCATAGTGATGGACTTTTGGAATCACTTGATTATGAATCACTTGGTGCTTGCGAACCATGCCTCATGGGCAAAATGACTAAAACTCCGTTCTCCGGAACAATGGAGGGAGCAACAGATTTGTTGGAAATCATACATACTGATGTATGTGGACCAATGGGTGTTGAAACTCGCGGCGGGTATCGTTATTTTCTGACCTTCAGTGATGATTTGAGAAGATATGGGTATATCTACTTGATGAAGCACAAGTCTGAAACGTTTTGAAAAGTTCAAAGAATTTCAGAGTGAAGTAGAGAATCATCATAACAAGGAAATAAAGTTTCTACGATCTGATCATGGAGGTGAATATATGAGTTATGAGTTTGGTCTTCATTTGAAACAATGTGGAATAGTTTCACAGCTCATGCCACCCGGAACACCACAGTGTAATGGTGTGTCCGAACGTCGTAACCGAACTTTATTAGATATGGTGTGGTCTATGATGTCTCTTACCGATTTACCACTATCGTTTTGGCGTTATGCTTTAGAGATAGCTACATTCATGTTAAATAGGGCACCATCTAAATCCGTTGAGACGACGCCTTATGAACTGTTGTTTGGCAAGAAACCAAAGTTGTCATTTCTTAAAGTTTGGGGCTACGATGCTTATGTGAAAAAACTTCAACCTGATAAACTCAAACCCAAGTCGGAGAAATGTGTCTTCATCGGATACCCTAAGGAGACTGTTGGGTACACCTTCTATCATAGATCCGAAGGCAAGATATTTGTTGCTAAGAATGGATCCTTTCTAGAGAAGGAGTTTCTCTCGAAAGAAGTGAGTGGGAGGAAAGTGGAACTTGATGAGGTAATAGTACCTTCGCCCAAATTGGAAAGTAGTACATCACAGAAACTGGTTCCAGTGATTCCTACACCAATTAGTGAGGAAGCTAATGATGATGATCATGAAACTTTGGATCAAGTTTCTGCTGAACTTCGTAGATCAACCAGAGTACGTTCCGTACCAGAGTGGTACGGCAACCCAGTTCTGGAAGTCATGTTACTAGACCATGATGAACCTACGAACTATGAGGAAGCGATGATGAGCCCAGATTCCGCAAAATGGCTTGAGGCCATGAAATCTGAGATGGGATCCATGTATGAGAACAAAGTGTGGACTTTGGTTGACTTGCCCGATGACCGGAAAGCCATCGAAAATAAATGGATCTTCAAGAGGAAGACCGACGCTGACGGTAATGTTATTGTTTACAAAGCTCGACTTGTTGCAAAAGGTTTTCGACAAGTTCAAGGAGTTGACTACGATGAGACTTTCTCGCCCGTAGTAATGCTTAAGTCTGTCCGAATCATGTTAGCAATTGCCGCATTTTATGATTATGAAATGTGGCAAATGGATGTCAAAACTGCATTCCTGAATGGATATCTCAAAGAAGAGTTGTATATGATGCAACCAGAAGGTTTTGTCGATCCTAAAGGTGCTAACAAAATGTGCAAGCTCCATCGATCCATCTATGGACTGGTGCAAGCATCTCGGAGTTGGAATATACGCTTTGATGAGGTGATCAAAGCATATGGTTTTATACAGACTTTTGGAGAAGCCTGTATTTACAAGAAAGTGAGTGGGAGCTCTATAGCATTTCTGATATTATATGTGGATGGCATATGGTTGATTGGAAATGATATAAAATTTCTGGATAGCATAAAAGGATACTTGAATAAGAATTTTTCAATGAAAGACCTCGGTGAAGCTGCTTACATATTAGGCATTAAGATCTATAGAGATAGATCAAGACACTTGATTGGACTTTCACAAAGCACATACCTTGATAAAGTTTTGAAGAAGTTCAAAATGGATCAGTTAAAGAAAGGGTTCTTGCCTGTTATACAAGGTGTGAAGTTGAGTAAGACTCAATGCCCGACCATTGCAGAAGATAGAGAGAAGATGAAAGTCATTCCCTATGCCTCAGCCATAGGATCTATCATGTATGCAATGTTGTGTACTAGACCTGATGCGTGCCTTGCTATAAGTTTAGCAGGGAGGTACCAAAGTAATCCAGGAGTGGTTCACTGGACAGCTATCAAGAACATCCTAGAGTACCTGAAAAGCACAAAGGATATGTTTTTCGTGTATGGAGGTGACAAAGAGCTTGTCGTAAACGGTTACGTCGATTCAAGCTTTGACACTGATCCCGATGACTCTAAGTCACAAACCGGATATGTATTTTTATTAAATGGTGGAGCTGTCAGTTGGTGCAGTTCCAAACAGAGCGTCGTGACGGGATCTACGTGTGAAGCGGAATACATAGCTGCTTCAGAAGCAGCAAATGAAGGAGTCTGGATGAAGGAGTTCATATCCGATCTAGGTGTAATACCTAGTGCATCGGGTCCAATGAAAATCTTTTGTGACAACACTGGAGCAATAGCCTTGGCGAAGGAATCCAGGTTTCACAAGAGAACAAAGCACATCAACAGACGTTTCAATTACATCCGCGATCAAGTTAAGGAGGGAGACATAGAAATTGGCAAGATACATACGGATCTGAATGTCGCAGACCCATTGACTAAGCTTCTTCCACACGCAAAACATGATCAACACCAATACTCCATGGGTGTTAGAATCATTACTTTGTAATATGGATTATTGACTCTAGTTCAAGTGGGAGACTGAAGGAAATATGCCCTAGAGGCAATAATAAAGATGTTATTTGTATTTCCTTATATCATGATAAATGTCTTTTATTCATATTAGAATTGTATTAACCGGAAACTTAGTACATGTGTGAATACATAGACAAAACAGTATGTCCCTAGTATGCCTCTACTAGACTAGCTTATTGATCAAAGATGGTTATGTTTCCTAGCCATAGACATGAGTTTTCATTTGATCAAAGAGATCACATCATTAGGAGAATGATGTGATGGACAAGACCCATCCGTTAGCTTAGCACTATGATCGTTTAGTTTTACTTCTATTGCTTTCTCCATGACTTATACATGTTCCTATGACTATGAGACTATGCAACTCCCGAATACCGGAGGAACACCTTGTGTGCTATCAAACGTCACAACATAACTGGGTGATTATAAATATGCTCTACAGGTGTCTTCGAAAGTGTTTGTGGTGTTGGCATAGATCAAGAATAGGATTTGTCACTCCGAGTGTCGGAGATGTATCTCTGGGCCCTCTCAGTAATACACATCATAATAAGCCTTGCAAGCAAATGACTAATGAGTTAGTCATGATATGATGTATTACGGAACGAGTAAAGACACTTGCTGGTAACGAGATTGAACTAGGTATTGAGATACCGATGATCGAATCTCGGGCAAGTAACATACCGATGACAAAGAGAACACCGTATGTTGTTATGCGGTTTGACCGATAAAGATCTTCGTAGAATATGTAGGAGCCAATATGAGCATCCAGGTTCCGCTATTGGTTATGGACCGGAGATGAGTCTCGGTCATGTCTACATAATTCTCAAACCCGTAGGGTCCGCACGCTTAGCGTTTGATGATGATCGGTATTATGAGTTTATGAGTTTTGATGTACCGAAGGTAGTTAGGAGTCCCGGATGAGGTCATGGAAATTACCAGGAGTCTCGGAATGTCCGAGACGTAAAGATTGATATATTGGACAACTATATTCGGACACCGGAAGTGTTAGAGAAAAGTTTCGGATTAAACCGGAGTGCCGGAGGGGTATCGGTACCCCCCGAGGGAACTAATGGGCCACTTGGGCCATAGTGAAGAGAGAGAGGGCCGGCCAGGGCTGGGCCGCGCGCCCCTCCCCTTGGTCCAAATTGGACAAGGAAAGGAGGGGGCGGCGCCCCTTTCCTTCTCCCTCTCCCTCTCCTTCCTTCCCCCTCTCCCTCTTGGTGGACTCCTACTAGGAATAGTATTCCTATTCCTAGTAGGAGTAGCTCTCCTAGGGCGCTTCATAGGGGTCGGCCGGCCTCCCCCCTTGCTCCTTTATATACGGGGGCAGGGGGCACCTCTAGACACACAAGTTGATCAAGTTAATCTCTCCCATCCATGTGCGGTGCCCCCTCCACAGAAACACACCTCGGTCATATCGTTGCAGTGCTTAGGCGAAGCCCTGCGCCGGTAGCTTCATCATCTCCGTCACCTCGCCGTCGTGCTGATGAAAGCGAAGTTCTACTGGATCAAGAGCTCATGGGATGTCATCAAGATGAACGTGTGCTGAACGCGGAGGCTTCGTACGTTCGGTGCTTGATCGGTTGGATCGCGAAGAAAGTTCGACTACATCAACCGTGTCACTAGACGCTTCCGCTTTCGGTCTATGAGCGTACGTAGACACACTCTCCCCTCTCGTTGCTATGCATCTAGTAGATAGATCTTGCATGATCGTAGGATTTATTTTTGAAATACTATGTTCCCCAACAGCGTCGCCCCTCTCCCCTAGTCCAATTCGGACTAGGCTTGGGAGGGCGCGCGGCCCAGCCCTAGCCAGGCCCCCCTCTCTCCCATAAGGCCGATCAAGGCTTATATACCCCCGGGGGTTTCGGTAACCACCCGGTACTCCGGTTTTTATCCGGTGACACCCGGAACCCTTCCGGTGTCCGAATATAACCTTCCAATACATCAATCTTTATGTCTCAGCCATTTCTAGACTCCTCGTCATGTCCGTGATCACATCCGGGACTCCGTACTACCTTTGGTGCATCAAAACACATAAACTCATAATACCGATCGTCATCGAACGTTAAGCGTGTGGACCCTACGGGTTCAAGAACTATGTAGACATGACTGAGACTTATCTCTAGTCAATAACCAATAACGGAACCTAGATGTTCATATTGGCTCCTAGACTTACACATATTCTACGGAGATCTTTATCGGTCTAATCGCAAAATAACATACGTTGTTCCCTTTGTCATCGGTATGTTACTTGCTCAAGATTCGATCATTGGTATCATCATACCTAGTTCAATCTCGTCATCAGCAAGTCTCTTTACTCGTTCCGTAATACATCATCTCATGACTAACTCATTAGTCGTTTGCTTGCAAGGCTTATTATGATGTGTATTACCGAGAGGGCCCAGAGATACCTCTCCGACACTCGGAGTGAGAAATCCTATTGTTGATGTATGCCAACACCACAAACACCTTCGGAAACACCTGTAGAGCATATTTATAATCACCCAGTTACGTTGTGACGTTTGATAGCACACAAGGTGTTCCTCCGGTATTCGGGAGTAGCATAATCTCATAGTCATAGGAACATGTATAAGTCATGAAGAAAGCAATAGCAGAAGAACTAAACGATCGTATTGCTAAGCTAATGGATGGGTCTTGTCCATCACATCGTTCTCCTAATGATGTGATCTCGTTCATCAAATGACAACACATGTCTATGGTTAGGAAACATAACCATCTTTGATCAACGAGCCAGTCAAGTGGAGGCATACTAGGGACACTCTGTTTTGTCTATGTATCCACACATGTACTAAGTTTCCGGTTAATACAATTCTAGCATGGGTAATAAACATTTACCATGATATAAGGAAATATAAATAACAACTTTATTATTGCCTCTAAGGCATATTTCCTTCATCTACATGTATCTCCGAAGGTGTTTGTTGAGCTGGCATAGATCGAGATTAGGATTTGTCACTCCGAGTGTGGGAGAGGTATCTCTGGGCCCACTCGGTAATACACATCATAATAAGCCTTGCAAGCAAATGACTAAGGAGTTAGTCACGGGATGATGTATTACGGAACGAGTAAAGAGACTTGCCGGTAACGAGATTGAACTAGGTATGAAGATACCGACGATCGAATCTCGGGCAAGTAACATACCGATGACAAAGGGAATAACGTATGTTGTCATTATGGTTTTACCAATAAAGATCTTCATAGAATATGTAGGAACCAATATGAACATCCAGGTTCCGCTATTGGTTATTGATCGAAGAAGTGTCTCAGTCATGTCTACATAGTTCTCGAACCCGTAGGGTCCGCACGCTTAACGTTCAATGACGATTTGTTTTATGAGTTATGAGTTTTTGGTGGCCGAAGATTGTTCGGAGTCCCGGATGAGATCATGGACATGACGAGGAGTCTCGAAATGGTCGAGACATAAAGAATGATATATTCGACGATGTTATTCGGACACCGGATGAGTTCCGAGAGGTACCGGGTAAATAACGGAGTGCCGGAGGGTTATCAGAACCCCCCGGGGAACTAATGGGCCTACATGGGCCGTTGTGGAGAGAGAGAAGGGCCTCAAGGGGTGGCCGCGCGCCCTCCCCTTGTTGTCCGAATTGTACTAGGAGGAGGGGGCGGTGCCCCCTTTACCTCTCCATGTCCCTCTCCTTCCTTCTCCCCCCTTCCTTGAGATGGAATTCTACTAGGACGAGTCCTAGTAGGACTCCTCTCCTTGGCGCGCTATAGGGGCCGGCCGGCCTCCTCTGCCTCCCACCTTTATATACGTGGGGAGGGGGTCACCCTAGAACACACAAGTTATTTTCTTAGCCGTGTGCGGTGCCCCCTCCACAGTTTACATCTCAGGTCATATTTTCGTAGTGTTTAGGCGAAGCCCTGCGCGATCTACTTCACCATCACCGTCAACATGCCGTCCTGCTGCCGGAATTCTCCGTCGACCCTCTACTGGATCAAGAGCTAGAGGGATGTCATCAAGCTGAACGTGTGCTAAACTCGTAGGTGCCGTTCGTTCGGTGCTTGATCGGTTGAATCGTGAAGACGTTCGACTACACCAACCACGTTAATCTAACACTTCCACTTTCGGTCTACGAGGGTACGTAGACACACTCTTCCCGCCTCGTTGCTATGCATCTCCTAGATAGATCTTGCGTGATTGTAGGATTTTTTTTTGAAATTTCATGCTATGTTTCCAACAACGTCTTGTATTCATCAAGCATAGTGCAAGCCATCTCAACAAGAGTCATGTTCTTGCGCTCCACGGTGCCATTCTGCTGAGGAGTGTATGGGGAAGATAACTGATGAGTAATACCCAGTTCATCAAGATAGTCATCGAGACCAGTGTTCTTGAACTTGGTTCCATTATCACTCAAGATATGCTTGATCTTAACATTGAAATTTGTAAGGGCCCTTGAGGAAAATCGCTTGAAAATTTCTTGCACTTCATGTTTAAATGTGATGATATGCACCCAAGTGTAATGAAAATAATCATCAACAATAAAAAGCCATAAAGAGATGTTGCATTTGTTAGTGCTGAATAATGAGTGGGGCCAAAGAGGTCCATGTGAAGCAATTCAAAAGGACGAGTGGTATTCATGATAGTCTTTGAAGGGTGCTTGCATCTGGTCATCTTTCCAGCCTCACAAGCCCCACAAAGATGATCTTTGAGGAATTTGACACCCTCAATGCCAATGATGTGCTTCTTCTTCACAAGCGTGTGCAAGTTCGTCATGCTAGCATGACCGAGTCGTCGATGCCATAGCCAGCCTTCTGAAGCTTTTGCGAGTAGACATGTGGCAGGCTGTGGTCATGTAGAGAAATCAACAATATACATGTCTCCTCTCCTAAAGCCTTTGAAGACTTTGGAGTTGTCATATTCGAAGACTACAACACATCAATGTTTGCCAAAGACGACAACCATATCAATATCACAAAGCAATGAGACAGACATGAGGTTAAATCCAAGAGACTCAACAAGCATGACTTTGTCCATGTGTCATTCTTTTGAGATTGCAACCTTACCAAGACCCAATACCTTACCTTTTCCTTTGTCAGCGTAGGTCATATGCTTCAGATGCGATGGAGATAAAGCAGAGTCCATCAATAAGTTCTTGTCACCGGTCATGTGATTTGTACATCCACTGTCGAGGACCCACTTAGTAGCTTTGAGAAATTCATCTTGCAGATGAATTAGTGCATCTTACGAACTCGTATACTTCATAGTGAAGAATATGACATCAAATTCATCAAAATGAATTTCATTAAATAGTGCAATAGATACATCAGTATAAGGACATGAAAAATGAGCAATTCATTTCTTCATGATTAGCTTGCGTCCTTTCAAGCACACTCAGGTGTCGAGCAAATTCTTCAGACGTTTAAGTTCGTTTGGAGACCTGACCCTGCATAAGAAATTAGTTCTTTTTCTTCACCACCCACATCTGGAGGGGTGGCAAAGAGTTCATCATTCTGCGAGCTCCATAGAAGACAGATGGCATTGAAGCCAGAGCACTTCGTTTCATAGAAGGGGATTGGAGTATGAATATGAGTAAGCAGAGAAATTCTCCGAGGACTTATGAACATAATGATTTGAAGAATAATGCACATATTCATAACTCTTGGATTTTCCCAGTGAAACAGACACATTAGCACGATGATGTTCATATGAGGAATTGGATCCATGTGAGGACTTTGATCCATATGAAGATTTCGATCTGGGGTTCCTATTCTTCACAGGTGGTGTCATGAGGACATTCACGTGAAGACTTTCAAGGTACCTTTTGGGAACCTAGATTTTCTTCATAGGGGGACCGTTCCTGCAGTTAGTTCCAACATATCTAGCAAATACTTCACCATTCTGATTTTTGAACAGCTTATGGTTGGAGTCAAATGACACATCAGATGAATAAGAAGATTCACATGTAAAGCCAGATAAAGTAGATGGATCTATGGGAGGTCCTTTCGCAGCAACCCATGAGGTTTTGGGATACTGCTCAGGTTTCTAGTAGGTCCCATCAGCATTGAGTTTCCTCTCAAAGGCAATACCCTCTTTCCTAGGGTTCCTGTTCAGAATCTGCTTCTTAAGCACATCACAAAGGATCTGATGCCCTTTGAGGCTTTTGTACATGCTTGTCACATACAATTCCTTCAACCCTGCATTTACGTCAGAAGCATTGGTGGTTTCCTCTATTGAGGAAATTGTCACCACATAATCATTTGAAGAAATTTTAGCGATAAAAGCATTTGAACATTTAGCAGAAGAATTTGCATTTTTCTAGTTCAATACATTTTAAGCATGGTGCATCAAATTCTTCCTGTCCGGTACTGATTTGTTGAGCAAGCAACGAATCATTTTCCTTTTGAAGATCTTCATGAATCACCCTTAGTTTCTCAAGATCTTCCTTTCTTCAAAGAAATTCATAAGAAAGCTTCTCATGATCGGCTAAGAGTGTTTCATGACGACCTTGAAGGTTGTCAAACTTGGACTGTAATCGTTGAAGACTATCAGTTAGAGTTTGAGATCGGTTCAGTTCCTCACCCAACAGGTCATCGCTTTTGTCTAGCAGATTTTGAACCCTTTCCAAAGTTTTTTGTTGTTTCACGGCAATATTAGCAAGTTTGGAATAGCTTGGTTTGAGGTTTTCATCAAATTCATCTTCACTAGAATCACAGGAGGTGTATTTGGGTACATTGGCACCTTTTGCCATGAAGCAATAGGTGGGATGGAAGTCATCGTTGCCATCATCAGTAGTGTTGGTGTTGCCATTTTATTCATAGTTGAGGATGGACTTGCTGAGTAAAGCAGTACCGAGAGCTAGGCTCGCCACACCAGAGTCTGACTCCTCAGATTCCTCCTCTTCCTCATTTTCTTCAGATTTAGCTTCGGAGTCCATTTCCTTGCCAATGAATGCATGTGCCTTTCTGGAACTGCTCTTCTTGTGAGATGAAGACTTTAAAGATTTTGATGATGAGGACTTTGAAGATTTCTTCTTTTTCTTTGAGTCATCAGAACTGTCATCCTTGTACTTCTTCTTCTTCTTATTCAACCCTTGAGTACAATTGGCCATGTGGTGACCAGATTTCTTGCATTTGTGGCAAGTCCTCTTCTTGTAGTCGCAGGATTAAGAATATGATCTCATGTCATCACCTCTTGCAGATTTTCCAAACCGGCCATGCCTTGAGAAATTCTGGAATTTCCTGAGAAGCATTGCTAGCTCATGGCTTCGTTGTTCAGGATCACCAAGGCTATTATTAGAGTCTTCCTCTTCAGATGAGGGAATTTCCTTGGCTTTCAGTGAACGTGATCTTCCATAGCTTGGCCCGTAGAGGTCTCTCTTCTCAGCTTGTTGGAATTCATGTGTGTTCAGTCTCTCGAGGATATCAGCAAGATCTAGTGACTTGTAGTCACCATGTTCTTGAATCATAAGTGCAAGTGTATCGAATGAGGAATCAAGTGATCTGAGCAATTTCTTCAGCACCTCATGGCTAGTGATATCCGTGGCACCAAGTGCTCGAAGCTCATTTGATATGTCAGTGAGGCGATCGAAGGTTTGTTGAACATTTTCATTGTCGAGTCTTTTGAAGCGGTCGAAGAGATTGCAAAGAACGTCAACTCGAGAATCACGTTGGGTTGAGATTCCTTCGTTGACCTTGGACAAACTATCCCAGATAAGCTTTGCAATTTCCAAAGCACTCACTCTGCCGTACTGTCCTTTGCTCAGATGACCACATATGATATTCTTCGCTTGAGAGTCGAGTTGTTTGAATCTCTTCACATCAGCAGCGTTCACGAAAGGAGAGATGGTGGGAATGCCAGTTTCCACAACATACCAGAGATCGTTATCAATTGCCTCAAGATGCATGCACATCTTGTTCTCCATTCGAAGGTAGGAGACGCGGCCGAGACTTCGATCATGCCTGCAGTTGACATAACTAAAATCGAGGTGGTTAAATGTAACGCCCCGGACACACCCGTCGTTGGTTGTTACTCCTGGCGGAATCTAGACTGGCCCCACAGATTAATACTAGTCTTTTCTGCGCACTTTGTCCTCACTCGTGCACACCCGGGACCAACTTCTCGGCCGGTCACCCATCCTGAAACTACTCCAAGCCGAGCACGCCTAACTTTGGAGTTCTATCTGAATGGGCTCCCGGAAAATAAGGAATTCCTTATTTATATGAGTAGTCTATCATCCCTAATAAGCCAGGCTATCACATACACCCCCACTCAGAGCAACCGACGTCCTCGTCGGGCCACAGGAACGTTCCCTCTTAGCACAAACGTCTCTGCATCCAGTCCGATACATGTGTCATGTCGTGTGCCACGACGGGTCACAAACGTCATGAGTAACATGACCGAGCACCTGTCCGCAAACATCCGTGTAACTGCGAGGGTCAGCTCTGATACCAACTTGTAACGCCCTGGACACACCTGCCATTGGTCGTTACTCCTGGCGGGATCTATACTGGCCTCACAGATCAATACTAGTCTTTCTGCGCACTTTGTCCTCACTCATGCACACCCGGAACCAACTTCTCGGTCGATCACCCATCCTGAAACTACTCCAAGCTGAGCACGCTTAACTTTGGAGTTCTATCCGAATGGGCTCCCGGAAAAGAAGGAATTCCTTAGTTATATGAGTAGTCTATCATCCCTAATAAGCCAGGCTATCACATACACCCCCACTCAGAGGAACCGACGTCGTTGTCGGGCTACATGAACGTTTCCTCTTAGCACAACCGTATGTGCATCCAGTCCGATACATGTGCCATGTCGGCGGGTCACAAACGTCATGAATAACATGACTGAGCACCTGTCCGCAAACATCCGCGTAACTGCGAGGGTCGGCTTTGATACCAACTTGTAACGCCCCGTACACACCCGCTGTTGGTTGTTACTCTTGGCGGGATCTAGACTGGCCCCATAGATCAATACTAGTCTTTTCTGCGCACTTTGTCCTCACTCGTGCACACCCGGGACCAACTTCCCGGTCGGTCACCTATCCTGATACTACTCCAAGCTGAGCATGCTTAACTTTGGAGTTCTATCCGAATGGGCTCCCGGAAAAGAAAGAATTCCTTATTTATATGAGTAGTCTATCATCCCTAATAAGCCAGGCTATCACATTAAACCTAAATCACATAGAACAAGGTAGTACCTCGCTCTGATACCAATTGAAAGTGCGTTATATCGACTAGAGGGGGGTGAATAGGCGATTTTTACAAATTCGTCACTAAGGAAATACTTCTTAAGGAAATAGCTAAGTGACGAACTACAAGCAGCGGAATAAGTACTCAGATGCAAGCATAATAAGACAGTAGCATAGTCATCATGATGAAATGAAACAAGCACAGAGCATAGGTAGCGTATAAACATGATAGGTAGGTGGAAGACAGAATGACTGAAGAAATAGGATTGAGGAAATTGAGAAAGTCTTCAGTCAAAGTCTTCAAAAGGTAACGATCAATTGCATCAACAAGTAAGCGATGAAATGAAAGAGTTGAGGAAATAGAACCAGTAACTCGGTGAAGACAATGATTTGGTAGACCAGTTCCAACTGCTGTGATAGTTGTATGTCCGGTTAGGGCGGCTTGGTATTTAAACCAAAGGACGCACAGTCCCAGGACACAAAGTCCTTACCGTATTCCCACTTGAGCCAGGGTCACACAGACCTCTCCCAATCACTCGTGGTAAGTCTTCAAGGTGACTTCCAAACCTTCACAGACTTGGTCACCCGGTGATCCACGATTCCTCTTGGATGCTCTAGACAATTTACGCCTAACCGTCTAGAAGATGCACAGTCTTCAAAGGTAACAAGCGTCAGTTTCACACAGGAACAATCTCTTCAATGATGCTCAATCACTTTGGGTTTTAGGTGTTTGGGTTTTTCCTCACTAATATTTTAAAGTCCTCGGAGGATGGGTTGCTCTAAATGACAAGTGTTAGTTTCTCTCGGAGCAGCCAACCAGCTAGTGGTTGAAGGGGCGGCTATTTATAGCCAAGGAGCAGCCCGACATGATAAGACATAAATGCCCTTCAATGATATGGCCATTAGGTGGATAAGATATTTTGGGACAGCTGGCGCGTAGCACATCAACGGGCGGAAATTTGAGCTCTCAAATTCCTCAGGGCTATCATGATCCTCAATTGTAGGCAATCCGCACTGGCGAATTCCTAACTCTTCAGTGAGAACAAATTCCTCAAAGACCAGAAGAACTTCGTCTTTGTCGCTGAAGAATTGATTGAACTGTATGAGATTTCCACATGCTTCACTCAAAGGATTGGGTATGTGTAGGCTTTGAGATGAGCATCAATTGGAAATGTTTCCTTAGTATTACCTCGACCCCTTTAACAGTACGGTGTTTCCTATGACTCAAGAAAGGAAAATGAAACTATGAAAACACGCTTCATAGTCGTTGAATCGATGTCAATATCTTCAAGGTCACACCAATGTCCTCATTTTCAAAGTCTTCAAGAAAACCAAGGTATTCAAATGAAGACATCCATTTTTAAGGGTCGACTTTTTCCGGAAATATCAAACTCCTCACAGACTTATAGAACTTGTGTACACTCACAAACACATTAGTCCCTTAACCTATAAGTCTTCAATACACCAAAATTACTAAGGGGCACTAGATGCACTTATATTAATTAACTATGGCGGTTAGGGTTAGCTAAGAAGCCACGTCAGCATCGCCGGAGCTCAACACCAGCAACCTAGAAATGCGGCGGTGAATGCTCAGAGGGCCATGGTGTTGTGGGAAAACACGGCCACCTCTGAGGCCATCGGCCCCTTGTGGTTCGGCACGGGGAAGAGCACATTGCACAAAGAGCGGAGGGTGCAGAGCAGCACGACAGAGATCACGCGGGCAGTTTTACCCATGTTTGATCCACCGCAAGGCGTAAAATCCTACTCCTGCTTTGGTGGATTGATGGGGGGACCATGGTGGAGACGCATCGCTCTAGCCCGGCAAGGTTTCCTCAGGGCGAGAGCAGCTACGCGCATATGAGTGTACAAAGGTCTGAATTCTCTCTAAGGTTGCCACGACCCTCCTTTTATAGATCAAGGGGTCACCACAATGGCAAATCAGTCATTGCGTACTGATTAGATAGCAAAAGTGCTATCATACCTAACTTTGCATATAGGACAAGGTGCACTAAATGCACCGCTTAGTGTCACATCGTAGCGTAGCCTAGCAAGCCTTGCCGGGCTGTTCTGCCACCTTCTCGCTTGCCTGTGTAACACGTCTCTAGACGGGTGTCATTTGGAGGTTGTTTCCTTCAGAAGTGGCTGCCACGTGCCAAATTGCAGCCACTTAGTCACTTGGGGGATCGACACCGCACCGATCGATGACTTGTGTTGCTGTGAGGTGGAGAGGTGGAGCCTTGGCGGGGTAATCGGCCCTCAGCGTCCCCGGCAGGCCTGTTGGGGCAGTCTTCGGACTTGCCTTCGGGGCAACCTCGACCTCGCCAGGCTCGCCTGCCCGGCAAGGGTGGTTTTCCTTAGTGGTATCTTGCTCCTTTAGCTTGACTTGGTCTTCTTTATCCGCCCCATGATTTCTCAAAGGGCTAACCTCTTCTTGCTTGGTGTGGTCTTGGACATTGAGAGTTACCGGGCCGGTGGTTTGCTATCCGTGCACAAGTCAGGGGAAACATACACCCATGTTTGTGTACCCCGACAGAAGCCCCTGGGCCTGAGCCATACGTGTCACCGGGCACGTTGGGTTAGGCCCCAAATAGTGCACGAACACTTGGCGAGAGAATGATGTGCGTGCAGCGTGATACGTCTCTAACGTATCTTTAATTTTTTATTGTTCCATGCTATTATATTATCTATCTTGGATGTGTTATATGCATTTATAAGCTATTTTATATGATTTTTGGGACAAACTTATTAACCTAGATCCTAGTACCACTCTTTGTTTTTCCTTATTTTTTAGTTTCGCAGAAAAGGAATATCAAACGGAGTCCAATTGACCTAAAAATTTACGAAGATTTTTTATGGACCAAAAGAAGCCCAGGGAGCGCCGGAGGTGGACCAGAAGAGCCACGAGGCCACCACAAGGGTTGGGGGCACGCCCTACCTTGTGGCCACCTCGTGGGTGCCCCTGACTTGTCCCCAACACCAAAAATTCCTATAAATACGGAAACCTCTGAAAATAAACCTAGATCGGGAGTTCCACCGCCGCATGCCTCTGTAGCCATGAAAAACAAATCGGGAGCCCATTTCGGCACCCTGCCGGATGGGGAAACCATCACCGGTGGCCATCTTCATCATCGCGGCGGTCTCCATGACGAGGAGGGAGTATTCTACCCCCGAGGCTGAGGGTATGTACTAGTAGCTATGTGTTTGATCTCTCTCCCGTGATCTTGATTTGACACGATCCTGTTGTACCGTGAGCTTTGCTACTATAGTTGGATCTTATGATGTTTCTGCCCTCTCCTTCTTGTAATAGATTGAGTTTTCCCATTTATATTATCTTATGAGATTGAGTCTTTAAGGATTTGAGAACACTTGATGTATGCCTTGCATGTGCTTATCTTTGGTGACCATGGGATATTCACGTGATCCACTTGATGTATGTTTTGGTGGTCAACTTCTGGGTTCAGTGACCTTGTGAACATATGCATAGGGGTTGGCACACGTTTTTGTCTTGACTCTCCGGTAGAAACTTTTCTTTGTGTTGGTTTGAATAGATGAATCTGAGATTGTGTGATGCATATCATATAATCAAACCCGCGGATACTTGTGGTGACAATGGAGTATCTAGGTGACATTAGGGTTCTGGTTGATGTGTGTCGTAAGGTGTTATTTTAGTACGAACTCTAGGGTTGTTTGTGACACTTATAGGAATATCCCAATAGATTTATCAGAAAGAATAACTTTGAGGAGGTTTCATACCCTACAATAATCTCTTCGTTTGTTCTCCGCTATTAGTGACTTTGGAGTGACTCTTTTTTGCACGTTGAGGGATTGTTATATGATCTAATTATGTTATCATTGTTGAGAGAACTTGCACTAGTGAAAGTATGAACCCTAGGCCTTGTTTCTAAGCATTACAATACCGTTTGTGCCCACTTTTATTATTAGTTACCTTTCTGTTTTTATATTTTGAGATTACAAAAACCTATATCTACCATCCATATTACACTTGTATCACAATCTCTTCACCGAACTAGTGCACCTATACAATTTACCATTGTATTGGGTGTGTTGGGGACACAAGAGACTCGTTGTTATTTGGTTGTAGGGTTGTTTGAGAGAGACCATCGTCATCCTATGCCTCCCACGGATTGATAAACCATAGGTCATCCACTTGAGGGAAAATTGCTAATGCCCTACAAAACTTTGCACTTGGAGGCCCAACACGAGTCTACAAGAAGAAGGTTGTGTAGTAGACATCAAGCTCTTTTCTGGCGCCATTGCCGGGTAGGTGAGTGCTTGAAGGTATATCTTCAGATCTTGCAATCAAATCTTTTAGTTTCTTGTTTTATCACTGGTTTAGTCTATAAAATAAAATTACAAAAATCGAATTTAGGTTGCCTCATATGCTTCATCTTTATAATGTCTTTCATGAAAATGATGGAAAGGAAAATTGTGCCAAAATGCTAGTAGAAGATTGAAATAAAATGTTTGGCACTAAATATTTGAATGATGAGCATGATTGCAATGTTGTTAGTATGAATTCTTTGAATATCCATGATGCTAATGATATGCAAAACCACAAGCTTGGGGATGCTATGTTTGATGAAGATGATATTTTTAGTCCCCCAAGTTTTGATGAGCAAATTTATTATGATGAAAGCATGCCTCCTATTTATGATGATTATTGTGATGACACCTATGTTATAAAAAATACTAATAACCATGAAACTTGTCATCATGATGTCAATCAAATATCTCACGATAGTTATTTTGTTGAGTTTGCTCCCACTATTATGAATGAGGATAAATTTTCCTATGTGGAGAGTAATAAAAATTATATGCTTATGCACCATGAAAAGAGTGTTGTATGTGATAATTATATTGTTGAACTCATTCATGATTCTACTGAAAATTATATTGAGAGAGGAACATATGCTTGTAGGAATTGCAATAATATCAAGTTTACTCTCTATGTGTTGAAAATCTTGAAGTTGTGCTTGCTTTGTGATGAGGACATCACTAACAAGGTTACACCCACAGCTCCAACTGACACATATACAGGACCAATTACTAGAGCTCGCGCACGCCAATTAAATTACCAGGTACTTTCGTTTCTTGGTAATTAATCTAATGTTCATGAGAATATGATGCTGCCTAAATTGGATACATTTGTCTTGCTTACAAATGAAGGGCCTAGCTTGGACAAGAAGGATGAACATTGGAGCAAGATCAAGCATGGAGATGATGGCATGCGCAAGGGGAACAAGAATGGAGTTACAAGTGATGATTTCAGGACTTTGAAGCCACCATAATGAGTGCGTGAAGCCTTGGATGAAATATACAAGATGCCACTTCATAAATTTCGTCCAGAGGCTATTATAGGTGCTGCGTCACCTTATTATTGGGCCAGGCCCATGTAATTTCAAAATACTTGAGTATAGGCTGTTTTTAGAGTCCGTATGTGTGGGGAAACAAGAGTTAGGGTTGGTTTCGGACCCCTCCACCAAGGGCCACGAAATCCCCCCCTCTTTCCCCCATATATACAGCCCTTAGGGCATAGTTTAGACTTTGGGTTTTGTTTAGATTAAAGTTCACCATAGCTGCAACTTCGCATACTTCATTTGTGTTCAACGACCAGACAAAGACGTCACAGAACCCCACTTGATCAATAAAGCTTTCCTCTTGAATTCGCAATATCCAGATTGCAATCTCAGTTTCTTGCTTGTTCTTCGTTTGCTTGCAGGAAACAGACCTTCGTGGTCAGGTTGATCATGCTCCGGCGTGGTCAATAACCTCTCGGAGTTGGTTTAGCGATTGCTAAGGCGCGACATCCACGCACGTTCGTAGTCGGATCGTCCAAGTCGACTTCCTCCAAAACGATAGCCACCATCTCATCGAAAGACGGGACACATTTGCCTCTATCACTTTGCCTTCCTATGCTAGTTGATTCTTGTTCCCATAAATTGTTTACTCACAAGATTCCTATGCATAGGAAGTGGGTTATACTTAAATGTGCTTGTCTTGCAATGCATGATGCTCCCTTTACGTTTCCATTCTTTACTTCTATGTGAGCATCATTGAAATCATCATGCCTAGTTAAAAAGGCATTAAAGAAAAGTGCTTGTTGGGAGACAACCCAATACTTTACCTACTTTTTTGTATGTTCACATGATTAAGCTACTGTAGCAATCATGTTTTATAGCTTTTGTTTCAATAAAGTGCCAAGTAAAGCCTTTGGGATAGTGTGGTTGATAGTTGACTTGATTCTGTGAAATTTTGCGTCCAGTGCAGAAAATTCAATAAATCACTGGAATGTGATAATTATCTGAAATTTTTACACACGATTGATATACAAATTTCCAATGTTGTCCTATTTTTTCAGAATTTTTAGAGTTCCAGAAGTATGCAAAGTTTTCAGATTACTAAAGATTGTTATGTTTTTAACATATTCTGTTTTTCATGTGTTGTTTGCCTATTTTGATGAATCCATGAGTAGTATCGGAGGGTATGAATCATGGAGAAGTTGGAATACAGTAGATAAAACACCAATATGAATTTATAATGATTTCACAACAGTACCTAAGTGCTGATTTGCTTTCTTATACTAACGGAGCTCATAAGATTTTCTGTTGAGTTTTGTGTTGTGAAGTTTTCAAGTTTTGGGTAAAAATTTGATGGACTATGGAATAAGGAGTGGCAAGATACTAAGCTTGGGGATTCCCCAGGCATCTCAAGGTAATATTCAAGGACAACAAAGAGCCTAAGCTTGGGCATCCCCCGGGAAGGCATCCCCTCTTTCGTCTTTGTCTATCGGTAACTTTACTTGAGGCGATATTTTTATTCACCACATGATATGAGTTTTGCTTGGAGCGTAATTTTATTTTGTTAGATTTTCTTTGTGTTATTTATAATAAGGTTTAGTATTTTTTTGTTTCAATAAAAAATACAAGTATAGTCTTTACCATGCTTATTTTGCAAGTATATATGTTGCTGTTTGAAAACAGAAAGTTTTCTATCATTGTCTGAATTCTTCTGGATAGCCAGAACGTGATAAAATCTTGAAATTTTTACAAAGTTAGCAAGAATAAGTTCTATGTAACTTGGTATTTTTTTCAGAATTTTTGGAGCTAGGGAAGTATGAGAACAATTCCCCTCTTTACAGACTGTTTTGTTTAGACATATTGCTGTTATGTTTGCATTGTTTGTATATGTTTGCATGTTTAATGATTCTTTTTTAGTATAAGAGTATTAAATATGCGGAGGCATTTAGTATGCAATGTTGAATTACAATTTTAGTGATTTGCTATAGTAGATAATGTTAAGGTTTTTGAGTTGATTTATACTAACTTATCTCACGAGTTCTTGTTGAGTTCTGTGTGGATGGAGTTCTTGAGATTTAGGGAAACCGCGACATTGGAGGAATTAAGGAGACACAAAAGCTCAAGCTTGGGGATGCCCAAGGCATCCCAAGATAATATTTCAAGAAGTCTCAAGCATCTAAGCTTGGGGATGCCCCGGTAGGTATCCCACCTTTCTTCATCAACAATTATCGGTTAGTATCGGTTTAGCCTACGTTTTTGCCTCTTCACATGATATGTGCTATCCTTGCAATGTCATTTCATTTCATTTTGCTTGTTGTTTGAATAAAGTAATTAAGATATGAAATTCTTAAACGAGAGAGGGTCTTCTCATAGCTAGTTAATTATTTGACAGCTCATTGATCTTCACTTACATCTTTTTGTAGTAGTTTGTCAGTTGCTCTAGTGCTTCACTTATATATTTTTAGAGCATGGCGGTGGTTTTATTTTGAAGAAATTGAAGAACTCTCTTGATTCACTTATGTTATTTTGAGAGTCTTAAAGAACAACATGGTAATTTGCTTGGGTTATGAATTTAGTCCTAATATGATAGACATCAAAACGAGATATAATAAAAATTTCATATATAGAGCATTGAATATTATGTGAAGTTTGACTCCTGGTAATTGTTTTGAGATGTTAAGATGGTAATATTAGAGTCATGCTAGGGGTAGTTTGTGAGGTTAAAGAAATAATTGTGCTAAGGTTTGTGATTCCCGAAACATGCACGTATGGCCTATTTAACCAAATTGACGCACACTATATCTTAATTGTTTCCTCTTTGCATGAAGGTCGGGGCCACGCGATGGTTAACTCCTACCAACCTCCTCCCCTAGGGGCATGCGTCGTAGTGCTTTTCTTTGAGGGCTAATTAGATTTTTCGCAATAAGTATGTGAGTTCTTTATGACTAATGTGAGTTCATAGATTATACACACTCTCACCCTTCCACCTTGCTAGCCACTCTAGTGCCGCGCAACTTTCGCCGGTGCATAAAACCCTCCTTATACCTTCCTCAAAACAGCCACCATACCTACCTATTATGGCATTCCCATAGCCATTCCGATTTCCGAGATATATTGTTATGTAACTCCACCGTTCCGTTTATTATGACACGTTTTATCATTGTCATATTGCTTTGCATGATCATGTACTTGACATAGTATTTGTGGAAAAGCCACCGCTCATATTTGTTATACATCTCACTCTTGATCATTGCACATCCCAGTACACCGCCAGAGGCATTTATATAGAGTCATATCTTTGTTCTAGTATCGAGTTGTAATATCGAGTTGTAAGTAAATAAAAATGTGATGATCATCATTATTAGAACATTGTCCCATGTGAGGTTATCAAAAATAAAATAGGCCAATGAAGCCCAAATAAATAAAAGAGGCGAAAGAAGCCCACCAAAAACAAAGAGAGGCCAAAGAGCCCATAATAAAATATAAAATAAAATAAAATGAGAGAAAAGAGAGAAGGGACAATGTTACTATCCTTTTCCACACTTGTGCTTCAAAGTAGCACCATGTTCTTCATGATAGAGAGTCTCCTATGTTGTCACTTTCATATATTACTAGTGGGAATTTTTTGTTATAGAACTTGGCTTGTATATTCCAATGATGGGCTTCCTCAAATGCCCTAGGTCTTCATGAGCAAGCAAGTTGATGCACACCCACTAGTTTTATTTTGAGCTTTCATACGCTTATAGCTCTAGTGCTTCCGTTACATGGCAATCCCTATTCACTCACATTGATATTGATTGATGGACATCTCCATAGTCCATTGACTTTCCTAGTTGATGTGAGACTTTCTCCCACCTTTTGCCTATCACCACCTTATATTCCACCCATATTGCTATGTCCATGGCTCGCGCTCATATATTGTGTGAAGAGTTGAAAAATGGCTTGAAAAAGTAGAGTATGAAAGCAATTGCTTGGCTGACTCCGGGATGGGCATGAGGGGTATTTTGTGTTAAGAAAATGGAGCATAAGGACTATATGATTTGTAGGGATAACATTCTTTAGCCATGTTATTTTTGAAGCTTCAAAGATTACTTTTAGTATGCTCGAAGTATTATTGTTTTGATATTGATAAATTTTTATTTTGAGTCTTATGGATTTCAACATTCATGCCACAATAAATAATATTGCATTGATAAATATGTTGGGTAGCATTCCACATCAAAAATTCTATTTTTATCATTTACCTACTAGAGGACGAGCATGAATTAAGCTTGGGGATGCTGATACGTCTCCAACATATCTATACTTTCTTATTGTTCCATGCTAGTGTATTATCTATCTTGGATGTTTTATATGCATTTGTATGCTATTTATATGATTTTTGGGACTAATGTATTAACCTAGAGCCCAATGCCAGTTTCTATTTTTTTTCCTTGTTTTTGAGTTTCGCAAAAAAAGGAATATCAAACGGAGTCCAATTGACCTAAAAATTTACGGTGATTTTTATTGGACCAAAAGAAGCCCACAGAGCGCCAGTGGTGGACCAAAAGAGCCACGAGGCCATCACAAGGGTGGGGGCGCGCCCCCCTACCTTGTGGCCACCTCGTGGGTCCCCGTGACTTGTCCTCGGCGCCAAAAATTCCTATAAATACAGAAACCTCCAAAAATAAACCTAGATCGGGAGTTCCGCCGCCGCTAGCCTCTGTAGCCACAAAAAACCAATCGGGGGCCCGTTATGGCACCCTGCTGTAGGGGGAAACCATCACCGGTGGCCATCTTCATCATCCCGCCACTCTCCATGACGAGGAGGGAGTAGTTTACCCCCAAGGCTGAGGGTATGT
Source organism: Secale cereale (assembly GCA_902687465.1). Taxonomy (NCBI): domain Eukaryota; kingdom Viridiplantae; phylum Streptophyta; class Magnoliopsida; order Poales; family Poaceae; genus Secale; species Secale cereale. Next base: position 371,959,936 of record LR738712.1, read on the forward strand.
ACTAGTAGCTATGTGTTTGATCTCTCTCTCTCTCTCATGTTCTTGATTTGGCACGATCTTGATGTACCGCGAGCTTTGCTACTATAGTTGGATCTTATGATGTTTCTCCCCCTCTCCTTCTTGTAATGGATTGAGTTTTCCCTTTGAAGTTATCTTACAGATTGATTCTTTAAGGATTTGAGAACACTTGATGTATGTCTTGCATGTGCTTATCTGTGGTGACAATGGCATATTCACGTGATCAACTTGCGTGTTCAGTGACCTTGTGAACTTATGCATAGGGGTTGGCACACGTTTTCGTCTTGACTCTCCGGTAGAAACTTTGGGGCACTCTTTGAAGTTCTTTGTGTTGGTTTGAATAGATGAATCTGAGATTGTGTGATGCATATCATATAATCAAACCCGCGGATACTTGTGATGACAATGGAGTATCTAGGTGACATTAGGGTTTTGGTTGATGTGTGTCTTAAGGTGTTATTTTAGTACGAACTCTAGGGCTGTTTGTGACACTTATAGGAATAGACCAATAGATTGATCAGAAAGAATAACTTTGAGGTGGTTTCGTACCCTACAATAATCTCTTCGTTTGTTCTCTGTTATTAGTGACTTTGGAGTGACTCTTTGTTGCACGTTGAGGGATTGTTATATGATCTAATTATGTTATCATTGTTGAGAGAACTTGCACTAGTGAAAGTATGAACCCTAGGCCTTGTTTCGAAGCATTGCAATACTGTTTGTGCTCACTTTTATTACTAGTTACCTTGCTGTTTTTATATTTTCAGATTATAAAAACCTATATCTACCATCCATATTACACTTGTATCACCATCTCTTCGCTGAACTAGTGCACCTATACAATTTACCATTGTATTGGGTGTGTTGGGGACACAAGAGACTCTTTGTTATTTGGTTGCAGGGCTGTTTGAGAGATAACATCTTCATCCTACGCCTCCCACGGATTGATAAACCTTAGGTCATCCACTTGAGGGAAAATTGCTACTGTCCCAAAAAACTCTGCGCTTGGAGGCCCAACATGAGTCTACAAGAAGAAGGTTGTGTAGTAGACATCACAACGGTCCGTCATGATGACCAGTCAATCCAACATCCACTTCACGTAATTACCATGGGTCATGGGGTCATGGATTTGTAGCAGTTAATGTAAAATGGTAACTTTTCTAAAGAGTCGTGTCTTCCCCCACGTCTTCTTCCCTTAAAATAGAAAAATGCAAAGGGACACTGGTCATTCATCGTCTGCCTTGCCCCTCCACCATCTTCTTCCGCAAGCCAAGCAACTACTCTCTTTCTCCGTTCGCATCCGCTTCTGATCCCTATACAGCTTCCTTCCCTCGTAGCCTGAGAAGATGGGGAAGAAAAGCACCGCCTCCAAGGGGAAGTGGACGACTGCCGGGAAGGAGGTGGCCGCAGAGGGGAGCAAGAAGAGAGCGGCAAAGCTGGACAAGAAGCAAAGGGAAGGCTTGGTCTTCTTCCCGTCGAACCTGGACGACGACGTCTTGAAAGCAAGGTACGAATATCTATGGGGGAGGGAGGCCCGGAAGGGGCACGACACACCCAAGGTTCAGGCACAGGGGAAAGATGATCCGCCAAATTCATATCGCTTCTTTTGCGCATACTTCATCTACGGCCTCTGTCCTCCCTTTTCGGATTTCTTCGAGGCAATGATGGTGATCTATGGATTCCACCTTCTGGACTTCACGCCGAATGCAATGGCGTGAAGGGTGATTTTTGCCCATTTGTGTGAGAATTTTATTGGAGTTGCCCCCAATGTCGATTTGTTCAGGCACTATTTCGTCCCGTGGGTGGAGAGCAAGGTCCATCGTTCGAGCAATATAAGTTGGATGCCTCAGGTGGCAAGGGAAAATTTGGCTTACCTTCCTAGTCAGCAGCGCGGTAGATGGGAAGAATGGAGAGCAGACTGGTACTGGATCCAGGATAAGGAAGCCCCAAATTTCTGCCAAGCGCAGACGGAGTGCATTGTGCGCGGCAGCGAATGGAGGGAACTCGACCTCACCGATGATAGGCTCCGCCCGGCAACAAACAGGTTCACCCGCCTAAAGGCTGTCGGGCTGACCATCAGGCACGTGGGGGCTGACTTCCTCCGATGTTGCATTGCCCCATTGCAGAAGAGGGACAAATTCGCCTGGCAGTATGGAGATGTTGCAGGCAGGATGAGGCTGTACCATGGTCTGGCCAACAATCTGTCAATTTACGACCATGCTTGGTTGTGTGAACAACTGTTCGGTAGCCTTGGGATGGTCAGGTTGCCGGCAAATGTCATCCCACTAAACATCAGCTCCGCCCGGGACAAGATTCTGAAATGGATGCTAGATTGCAATGCCCATGGAGTTTCGGGTGACTCGCAGTTACCCGGGCTTGAGGAAGAGCTTGCGTGGACCTCTAGCCTGGTGGAAAGGGCTACCAGGGTGGAGACCAATATGTTTAAGTGCACCTCCAGGATGGAGGAGGCGTACATCAAGAGGCAGATCGAGGAGGACAAGGCACCCCGAGCTGCCGTGAAGGTGAAGGCCGGGAAGGCAGCGGAGGAAGAGAAGGAGGCTGAGGACGAAGGCTCCTCCCACGGCAGAAGCGAGATGCAAGCCACAAAAGAGGCTGCCAGGGACGATCCTGCCGAGGGTGAGCCCGCCAGGGATGAGCTTGCCGGGATCGAGGCTTTATATGCCGTGACACCAGAGGCCCAGGAGAAGAGGGGGCTGAGGAAGCGGAGCAGCCTAAGGAAGAGTGGCCCATGGAAGTCCCTCAAGCCCCTGATTCAGTCTTGGACCAGCGCCCTTGCAGGCGGGTGGTTAGCCGTCGAGCAGGGGTTCCCAACCCTGCGCCTGCCACCAAGAAGGTGAAGAAGACTACCTCCAAGGGCAGCAAGCCGGATGCAGTGCGGTGATACGTCTCAACGTATCTATAATTTTGGATTGTTCCATGCTATTATATTATCTATCTTGGATGTTTTATATGCATTTATATGCTATTTTATATGATTGGGACTAACCTATTAACCCAGAGCCCAGTGTCAGTTTCTATTTTATCCTTGATTTCAAGTTTCGCAGAAAAGGAATATCAAACGGAGTCCAAACGGAACGAAACTTTACACAGATTTTTCTTGGACCAGAAGACACCAGATGGACTTGGAGTACACACCATTGGATCCTCGAGGTGGCCACAAGGGTGGAGGGCACGCCCTGGGGGGTAGGGCGGTCCCCCTACCTTGTGGGCCCCTCGAGCCCCCTTGGCCTACTTCTTTCGCCTATAAATTCAGATGTATTCCAGAAACCCCAGAACATCGATCGAAACCACTTTTCCGCCACCGTAACCTTCTGTTCTCGCAAGATCCCATCTGGAGGCCTTTTTCGATACTCTTCCGGAGGGGGAATCAACCATGGAGGGCATCTACATCAACCCTATAGCCCTTCCGATGAAGTGTGAGTAGTTTACCACAGACCTACGGGTCCATAGCTAGTAGCTAGATGGCTTCTTCTCTCTCTTTGATCTTCAATACCATGTTCTCCTCGTTGTTCTTGGAGATCTATCTGATGTAATCTTCTTTTGCGGTGCGTTTGTCAAGATCCAATGAATTGTGGGTTTATGATCAGATTATCAATGAATAATATTTGAGTTTCTTCTGAATTCTTTTATGCATGATCTAATATCTTAGTAATTCTCTTCGAACTATCGGTTTGGTTTGGCCAACTAGATTGGTTTTTCTTGCAATGGGAGAAGAGCTTTGCTTTGGGTTCAATCTTGCGGTGCTCAATCCCAGTGACAGAAAGGAACATGACACGTATTGTATTGTTGCCATCGAGGATAACAAGCTGGGGTTTTCATCATATTGCTTGAGTTAATTCCGCTACATCATGTCATCTTGCTTAATGTGTTACTCTGTTCTTATGAACTTAATACTCTAGATGCAGAATCGTTTCGGTCGATGTGTGGAGTAATAGTAGTAGATACAGGAAGGAGTCGGTCTACTTGTCACAGACGTGATGCCTATATTCATGATCATTGCCATAGATGTCGTTATAATTATTCGCTCTTCTATCAATTGCTTGCCAGTAATTTGTTCACCCACTGTAATACTTGCTATCATGAGAGAAGCCTCTAGTGAAACCTATGGCCCTCGGGTCTACTTTACATCTTATAAGTTTCAGATCTACTATTTTGCAATCTTTTACTTTTCAATCTATAAACCAAAAACCCCAAAATATTTACTTCACTAGTTCTTCTATCTCTATTGGATCTCACTTTTGCAAATAACCTAGAAGGGATTAACAACCCCTTTATAGCAAGTTTGTTGTTTGTTTGTGCGGGTATTTGGCGACTTGTGTGTAATCTCCTACTGGATTGATACCTTGGTTCTCAAAACTAAGGAAAATACTTACTCTACTTTGCTGCATCACCCTTTCCTCTTCAAGGGAAAAACCAACGCAAACTCAAGAGGTAGCATGCGGCGGTAGTCCCCCCATCTTTCCGAGGCTAGGACCCCTCCTGCCAAGCAATCAGCAGCCACGGGAATCGACTCCAGCTCCCGATTTGGCTCAAGCTCCTCACATAGCTCGTCCTCATCGGAGCCCCCCGCACCTCAGCAAGGCTTGAAGTTGCCGGGAAGCTCCATTCCTCCTCCCTAGAAGAGAAGAAGGGCATCCTCACCGCCCATGGAGTTCGAGATGAGCTCCATGCTTATTGATGGGGAGTAATGATGAGCAACCCCTTCTCACGGTTGTTTTTGTATACCTGCTTGTTTTGTTGATTGATCTTGCTTGCCTTTATTTGTCAGGGAAGAGGAGGAGGAGAAGGAGACCCTCGTCAACTAGACAAAGCGGCTAAGGCACGCAGAGCCGCCGAAGTCCACGAGGGGCACCGGTCTGGCGGAGAGCACCACGAGCAACCTGACGCCAAGCCCCCAGCCCAGGCTCCAGCTCGAATGCACATGGTTGGCCCCTCCTGCAAGGGGTGATGCAGGAGAGATCCCCACCTCCTCAGCCGGAGGGGGAGGGCAGATTACTCAGGGCGAACCCCTCCAAGAGGGGTTCACTCTGCGTGCCGACCGAGTCGAGGAACCCCCGATGAAGGCTTCTATGAAGGAGTCTGCTTAGGATAACGCCGCGGTTGTCGAGGAAGGGGACGGAAGCCATGACCCGGCAACTAACGCTGCCGGGGAAACTGGAGCTTCCACATGGCAGACATCTCCGAGTAACTCATTTGCTCCTTTTGATTCTGTTGTTTTCACCATCTTGCTCCTTGTCCCTGGCTCTCTAATGCTTCTGCTTCTTTATCATGGCTCATTGTTTTTTGCTTGCAGCCCCTCAAATCGAAGAGCCCGAGCTCCTGGAAGAGGTGGCCAGCATAGGGAAATATGTTGCGGAGGAAGCCTCCAAGATTGCTGCCGTGGAGAGGCGGGAAAATGCCGCTGGGGGCGTTCAGGAGCTCCTGATGGAAATGGAGCAAACCCCCGGCAGTGTGCCAGGATTGGGGGCGACAATTGAAGAGAAAATCCCCCTCCAAATCATGGACCCCCTCCCCTCGTTTGGCACCATGGCAGGGACCTTGCAGCCATCTTCGAGTCAGTTGGTGGTGGTGCTTGCGCAGCCTAGGCTCGGAGCCCCCGGTTCTTCAGCGGCAACGAGCGCGGAGCTTGACGGAGAGATCCAGCGCATCCCGGCTTCGCTCTACCAAGGGGTTGAAGAGGTAGACAATTCTGTCACTGTCGTCATGGATTTGTATTTCCTGGAGTCTATGACGGCAGGCATTAAGGAGATGCAGGGCCGACATAGCCAGAAATGGCAGGTGCTCAAGGAGCAGCGCAAGTCCGCCAACAAGGTGGACCAGAATGTGAGGGACAAGGGTAGGGAGCTACCTGAATAGCACGGCAAGCAGTTCCATGCCCTTATGAGGCAGCAGGAGGCGATTTCCATGGAAAGAGAAGATGTCCTCGCCCGGGAGGCTCGCTTGGCGGAGCGCAAGGCGCTCTTGGACGTCAAGGAGAAGGATATCTCTTCCCGGGAAGAGAAACTTGAAGCCACCCTCTGTGCCAAAGATGAAGAACTAGAAGCCCTCATACAACAGCGTACCAAGAAGCAGAAGGACATGCATGAGGCAGCCCTGGATGCCCTTATAGATGATTTCGCTGTCCAGCTAAAAAAGCTCGCCGATGACCTTGCCGCTGCATCCACTACCAAGATCGATCTCAATCAGATGTGGCCAAACTAACCGAAGAGCTTGCCGGGAGTGCCAAGGAGGTCATGACCCTCAAGGAGGAGGCGCGAAAAGCAGAGATCCTTCTGAAGGACATGCAATCGCAGCTCGTCTCCAAGTGCCAAGGCCTCGAGACCGCCAACGACACCATTGAAGATTTGAAGGCCAGGATTAACGCCCTGGAGAGCTCGACAGAATCCAGTAGGGCTCACGAGGAGCAGCTGACAAAGGATTTGGACACCGCAAGGCTTGTTCGGAAGGATGCGGAGGACAAACTAGCGAACCACTCTAACCAGGCTAATATTTGGATCAAGAGCTTGATCGACATCGCCAAGCGTCTCACTGCCAAACTGCGGCGATGGGCATGGAAGGGCCACTATTTTAGGCTAGCAGGCATGAGGTCCCTAGCATCAAGCTAGGGCTATTCTTTAACGAGCTGATTGAGAAGCTGAAGGCGCATGAAGAGGGAAGGGTTGGTCACTTCGTGAGTGAATCCCGGAAGCTTGCCCGCAACGCCCTCTTCATGGTTTTGAGCAACATCACCTACCGCCATCCAGACTTCGACCTTGCCGACGGCTTCAAGAAGCTGCCAGAGGGTGCAGATGTTTCGGCTGCCGAGGAGAAAGCCGCCCCTTATGCCGACAAGGTCCATGCCATCCCCACTGCTTCGCAAGGCCGCCATGCGTGACCTTGAATCATCCTTATCATCATGCTGTCATGTAACAAAACATGATGTTTGTCTTGTGTTTAGACATCATACTGCTTCTGCTTGTGTGGAACTGACGCTTTTACTTAATCCTAATTGCATGTTTCTCCCTTTTGATTTTACCGGTCGGTGTTCGTATGATTAGTCTATGTGCGCGCTTTGGTTGCCTGTCGGTATCATACTGCTACGATTGTCGTAAGGGTCGGGCCCTTAGCACTCCTCATGAGGATACGTCTCGGCAGGTTTTTCCTTTGTAGTTTTTGACGCAGCCGCCCATTCTGCGAGCAGGCTCGGAACAGAACGAGGGCGCAAACAAAGAACTATTAAGGTGCCATTATGCGAAGAATTTCCTCATACGAACACCTTGGTACTCAAGGGATAAGCAAATGCAAATTTTTGGTCTATGATGGAGCAATGATTGTGCAGACTTAGCTTTTATCCTTGCTTCCTTCCATTCTCTTTAATTGCGGCCGCTTGCCGCGTTCGCATGCTTTGGGAAGGATGGTGCCACGCGTGTTGCTTGTTGGCTCCCGACAGATGCCAGCAATAATCATATGTATCTTGTGGGTGGTAGGGCGTGATGAAAGGCAAGACAGGTTTCTCCCTCCTCCTCTCCGCACTTTTTATGAAACAACCAGACAGCAGCTGGCATAAAAGCCATGCTACCGCGGACGACCTTGCCGGAGCGTACTCGTCGGGGCGTCGATCAACGGATTCGCACCAGCGCTTCCACTCGAGATTTCCCTATGTAGGGTAAATGCTGGACCGAGTATCTCATGGGCTCATCGACATTTGTGATGCTAAACCTAGAGTAGCTCGATTGTCAATAAGTGAGAGTGGCGGAGAGAGAAACCTTGTACCCTTACACCTTGTTCCTTTCCCCAATCGGGGCCTGCATGGCGACCATGCTGCCTGAATTGTTCGGGGTTGTCATGCCGCCGTCATTCCTGGTCCCCACCGTCGCTGCAGCCGTGACGGAGGGAGACGATGGAGATTGGATGGGGTAGGCGGGGGAGTGACGCCGCTCCCCCTCTCCATTCCCACCATTCCCCACCTTTTCCTGGGCGTCATGAATGATTAAGTCGTTGATGAAGAAAACAATGATGAAGATGATGTGTTGCGTACACTCTCGAGTTCGCGCAAGCGCTTCCCCCTACCTGGCGCGCTAAAGATGTCATGGGAAAACACGACCTCCTATGGGGACATCGGCCCCTTGTGGTTCGGCAGGGGAAAAGAGCACATTACACAAAGAGGGGAGGGTGCAGAGCAGCACGTCAGCGATCACACGGGCAGTTTTACCTAGGTTCGGGCCACCGCGAGGCGTAAACCCCTACTCCTGCTTTGGTGGATTGATGGGGGGACCATGGTGGAGACGCATCTCTCTAGCCCGGCAAGGTTGCCTCAGGGCGAGAGCAGCTACGCGCGTATGAGTGTACAAAGGTCTGAATCCTCTCTAAGGTTGCCACGACCCTTCTTTTATATATCAAGGAGTCACCAGAATGGCAAATTAGTCATTGTGTACTGATTAGATAGCAAACAGTGCTATCATACCTAACTCTGCACACAAGACAAGGAGCATTAAATGCGGCGCTTAGTGTCACATCGTAGCGTAGCCCGGCAAGCCTTGTTGGGCCGTTCAGCCACCTTCTCACCTGCATGTGTGACACTTCTCTGGACGGGTGTCATTTGGAGGTTGTTTCCTTGGGAAGTGGCTACCACGTGCCAAATTACGACCACTTAGTCACTTGGGGGCTCGACACCGCACCGGTCAATGACTTGTGTTGATGTGAGGTGGAGCGGTGGAGCCTTTGCGGGGTAATCCACCCTCAGCATCCCCGGCAGGCCTGCCGGGACAGTCTTGGGACTTGTCTTCGGGGCAACCTCGACCTCGCCAGGCTCGCCTGCCTGGCAAGGGAGGTTTTTCCTTAGTGGTATATCTTGCTCCTTTAGCTTGACTTGGTCTTCTTGATCCTCCCCTTGATTTCTCAAAGGTCTAACCTCTTCTTCCTTGGTGTGGTCTTGGAAGTTGAGAGTTGCCGGACCAGTGGTTTGCTGTCTGTGCACAAATTAGGGGAAAACATACATCCCTATTTGTGTACCCCGACACATGGGAGCGGCGGCTGCTACTTTTTCAGCTTGCGTTATTTTTCCCTCGAAGAGGAAAGGGTGATGCAACAAAGTAGAGATAAGTATTTTCCTAAGTTGAGAAGCAAGGTATCAATCAAGTAGGAGGCACAAGCAAGTCTCCAATATATGCACCTGCACAAACTAACAAACACTTGCACACAACGCAAAAAGGGGTTGTCAATCCCTTCAACGTCACAAACAATAGTGAGATCTGATAGAGAGATGATGAACTAAATAAAGTAAATAAAACACAACGAGATTTTTTTGTATTTTTGATTATGTAGATCTGAATAAATAATATATAAAATAGACCCAGGGGCCATAGGTTTCACTAGAGGCTTCTCTCTTGAATAAAGCGTATGGTTGGTAAACAAATTAGTGTCGAGCAATTAACAGAAAAGCACAAAGTTATGACGACATCTAAGGCAATGATCATGAATATAGGCATCACGTCCGTGACAAGTAGACCGAAACAATTCCGCATATAGTACTATTACTCCACACATGGACCGACTCCTGCCTGCATCTAGAGTATTAAGTTCATACGAATAGAGTAACACTTTAAGCAAGATGACATGATGTAGAGGGATAGACTCAAGCAATATGATATAAACCCCATCTTTTTATCCTTGATGGCAACAATGCAATACATGCCTCGCTACCCCTTCTGTCACTGGGTGAGGACACCACAAGATTGAACCCAAAACTAAGCAACTCTCGAATTGCAAGAACTACCAATCTAGTTGGCCAAACCAAACCAATAATTCGAACATAAGTACAAAGATATCAAATCATGCATATAAGAATTTAGAGAAGAATCAAATAATATTCATAGATAATCTGATCATAAATCCACAATTTATCGGATCTCGACAAACACACCGCAAATAAAGATTACATCGAGTAGAACATCAAGGAGAAAATTGTATTGAAGATCAAAGAGAGAGAAGAAGCCATCTAGCTACTCGCTATGGACCCGTAGGTCTGTGGTAAACTACTCACGCATCATCGAAGGGACAACAATGTTGATGCAGAAACCCTCTATTATCGAATCCCCGTCCGACAGAGTACCGAAAAAGGCCTCCAGATGGCATCTCATGAGGTCAGAGACCTGCGGTGGTGGAAACGTGTTTTCCTGGCTCCCTTTAGGGTTTCGGGAACATTTCTGAATTTATATGCCAAGGTAGGAGGTCGGGGGGTCTCCGAGGGGCCCACAAGCCCTAGGGGCGCCCCCTAGGACGCGCTCCCTGGCTTGTCGTCTCCTCGGTGCTGCTCTGACTTGGACTCCAAGTCCTCTCGGTGTCTTCTGGTCCAATAAAAATCATCGCAAAAGTTTTATTCCGTTTGGACTCTATTTGATAGTCCTTTTATGAAAAACTCAAAAACAAGGAAAAAACAGAAACTGGCACTACGCTTTGGGTTAATAAGTTAGTCCCAAAAATAATATAAAATAGCATATTAATGCATATAAAACATCTAAAGTTGATAATATAATAGCATGTAGCAATAAAAAATTATAGATATGTTGGAGATGTATCAAGCATCCCCAAGCTTAATTCCTGCTCGTCCTCGAGTGGGTAAATGATAAAAACAATTTTTTTGATGTGGAATGCTACCCACATAATTATCAAGTAATCTTATTTATTGTAGCATGAATATTCAGATCCATATGATTCAAAACAAAAGTTCACTGATATCAAAACAATAGTACTTTAAGCATACAAGAAAGCAAAATCATGAAGCTTAAAAAATAACATGGCTAAAGAAAGTTATCCCTACAAAATCATGTAGTCTTGTTATGCCCCCTCTTCTTAACACAAAGTATAAATCATGCCCACCCCGGTGTCAGCCAAGCAATTGTGCTCATACTTTTACATTCTCCAACCTTTTCAAAACAATAATACTTCAAGCATCCTCGAAAGTAATCTACGAAGATTCAAAAATAACATGGCTAAAGAAAGTTATCCCTACAAAATCATAGTCATTTATGCTCCCTCTTCTTAATACAAAGTAAAAATCATGCCTATCTCGGTGTCAATCAAGCAATTGTTTTCATATTTTAAAATTCTTAAACCTTTTCAACTCTTCACGCAATACATGAGCGTGAGCCATGGATATAGCACTATGGGTGAAATAGGAGGTGGTAATAGACAAAAGGAGGGAGAAAGTCTCACATCGACTAGGAAAATCAACGGACTATGGAGATGTCCATCAATAGATATCAATGTGAGTGAGTAGGGATTGCCATGTAACGGATGCACTAGAGCTATATGTGTATGAAAGCTCAAAAAGACAACTAGTTGATGTGCATCAACTTGCTTGCTCATAAAGACCTAGGGCATTTTGAGGAAGCCCATTGTTGGAATATACAAGGCAAGTTTTATATTGAAAATTTCCCACTAGTAATATATGAAAGTGACAAAATAGGAGACTCTCTATAATGAAGAACATGGTGCTACTTTGAAGCAGAAGTGTGGAAAAGGATAGTAACGTTGTCCCTTCTCTCTTTTTCTCTCATTTTTTGGAGACTCCTCTTTTTTGGAGACTCTTTTCTATTTTTTGGGGACTCTTTGGCCTCTCTCCTCTTTTTTTATAACCTCACATGGGACAATGTTCTAATAATGATGATCATCACACTTTTATTTACTTACAACTCAAAATTACAACTCGAGGGTAAACTCAACATGATGATAGAACGGTGGAGTTACATGGCAATATATCTCAGAATGGCTATGAAAATGCCATGATAGGTAGGTATGATGGTTGTTTTGAAGGAAGGTATAAGGTGGGTTTGATGCACCGGCGAAAGTTGCGCTGTACTAGAGTGGCTAGCAAGGTGGAAGGCTGAGAGTGTGTACAATCCATGGACTTAACATTAGTCATAAAGAACTCACATACTTATTGCAAAAAAATTATTAGCCCTGGAAGCAAAGTACTACTACGCATGCTCTTAGGGGAGAGGTTGGTAGGAGTTAACCATCGCGCGCCCCCGACTTTCACACAAAGGTAGAAAATCAAGAATAAATTGCGCTCCAACTTCATCACATAACTAGAAGACCATACGTCCATGCTACGAGAATCACAACCCTTAACACAAGTATTTATTTAACCACACAACTTACTACTAGCATGACTCTAATATCACCATCTTAATATCTCAAAACAATTGCAAGGAATCAAACTTCTCATATATTCAATGCTTGCTATGAAAGTTTTTGTTATAGCCCCCTTGGATGCCTATAAAAATAGGACTAAATTCATAACCCAAGCAAATTACCAGGTCGTTTAGAGACTCTCAAAATAATATTAGTGAAGCATGAGAGTTCATCAATTTCTTCAAAATAAGCATCACCACCGTGCTAAAAAAGATATAAGTGAAGCACTAGAGCAACTACCCTAGCTCAAAATATATAAGTGAAGTACATAGAGTATTCTAATAAATTCACGATTAATGTGTGTCCCTCTCAAAAAGGTGTACTCAGAGAGGATGATTGTGGAAAACTAATAAAACAAAGACTCAAATCATACAAGACGCTCCAAGCAAAACACATATCATGTGATGAATAAAAATATAGCCTCGATTAAATTTACCGACAAATTGAAGACGAAAGAGTGAATGCCATCCGGGGCATCCCCAAGTTTAGATGGTTGGTTGTCCTTGATATTACCTTGGGGTGCCTTGGGCATCCCCAAGATTAGGCTCTTGCCACTCCTTATTCCATAATCCATCAAATCTTTTACCCAAAACTTGAAAACTTCACAACACAAAACTCAACAGAAAACTCCTGAGATCCATTAGTAAAACAAATCAAATAACCACTTTAGGTACTGTTGTGAACTCATTCTTATTTTATATTTACTAGTTGAACCGTTGCGCTAAATGGCGCAGAGACCCACTAAACCCTTGTTCGCGATGAAAATGGTTTCCTTTAGTAAGGACATGCAATATATATACTCATTGTAGTTTGGTAGTAGAAATTCATATATGAAATTAAACCTATGTTTACTCAGTTTAGCTGTGGCCTGCTGAGTCCATATGCGCCTTGGAAAAAACATGGTTTAGTTGATTTCGTTGTGGGCAAGCACATATGGTAACAAATTTAATCTCTTCTAATAAAAAGGAATAGTGTCTTGTTGTTCTACAATGACATGTACATAAACATTTCAATTTGGTAGTACAGACTTATTCAAAACCATGCGCATTGAGAATATGAGTATTTTTCAGGCAGTCTTTTGTGTGAGCACATAATGTAAGAATTTAGATTGCTATGTAAAAACAATACTTTTTTTTGCTTAATAAGAATATACATATACGACATACCTAACACCATGAATAAAACCATTTAAGAAGCCTTTTTTCAAGTAGTGTTTCTATAAAAAAGATGTGTTTGAAAAAAAGAATATTTCTATGCCAATTAGGCACATGTCTATTTGAAAGTAGTCGTACGGTATTCAATTCGGACCACTAAGTGTTTTCTTGGGCCAGCCCGCTTGAGGCAGAATATGAAGCGGCTGGGAATCGAATGGCACCAAAGTAGTGTCCCATTTCAAACCAAGAGTAATTGAAAATAAATGATTGGTAATTCGGCAACACCAATGATCCTTTTAGTAATGAAAATTGAAGGTTCAAACTATGCAATGGATCTTTCAAAATGTGACCATAAATTCTCTCTATACAACTTTCTGTGTTTGCTCGATGTTAAAAAGGCCTATACTGGGGGTGTGTGTTTGTGTGTCTGCGTGTGTGTGGGTGTGTGTGTGTGTGTTCGGTGCTCATCATATTCTTTTCCCTCGGCTCAAATATTTCCCCTTACTCGTTCGCCTCTCGCCACTTAATTATTCCGGAGTTCCAAAAATATCTCAGGAGATTCGTCTGTGTTCTAATTTATCCGAGGTTGTCATCTCATTCGAGTCATTCAATCGTTCAGGTGCATCATCTCCTTTTCAATCCTTCCCAACTGTGTTCTATTCTCAGTGAGGCCTAACCCACAGGTCTTTCCTAGGATCTTACCTGACTCTTCTAATATTTCTGGAGTTATTCTCAAATTCTTTTCAAGTGTGACGTAAGAATGGATTCCATCAGTCGTATGCCTTGTTTCCTCTTGTTACCGGAGCTTTTCAAACTCATTTATCTCCGTTGTATTCTTCCTTTCAAGTGGCTCAACCTCTCAAAATTCTTTTGTTTCACTTTTTTCTCCAAGAAGAACTTGTTCTTCCTATTCCTCTCCCATCTCGTTCCTAAGATCTCGGGATGAGATCTCTTGTTAATAGGGGAGTGTTGTGACACCCTGAGACCGACGCTCAAGAAGCCTTCCATATATTTCATGGTTACTGTGTTTTATTTGCTTTCTCTATTTTATTTGTGCATTTCATCATGCATCATAGATCATCATTGTTTTGGTTGTGGTGTATTTAATTTTGTCGTGATCTTATGTGAACTCCTTCTCCTCATCTAAATCCTGTACTTGCATTTTCTCTTGCCACCAAATCCCTCATCAAGTTGAAACCCATTCACTAGCTTCCTTCTTTCAAATTTACCCATTAATTGCAAGTGACATTTTTCTGTCACATAAAAATGTTCATTCTTTTCCTGCCAAATATAGTTTATGCCAATACCACCTCCTCCTATTTTCAGGTCTTTTGGAAGTGCTTTGGTTGGCCTAAGGATTTATGCAAGTTTGAGTTATTTTCGAACTTGCATAAATTTGTAGTCTCTAAAAATTGCCAAAGCATTTTATTAAAATATCCCACAATTTCAGGAGCTCAGGGTTGATTTCACTTCCTTCTTAATCTTCATATAACTCCCTGTCCTTTTTCCTTTTCTTCATCAGGATTTTGAGTCTGCAATTATTTTTTAAGGGGAATGGGCATCCTTGCGCTGCATTGGGCCTTCGTCCATGCACCAGCCCACCACCAAGCCTAGCCGCCCCCTCCACCCTCTAACTCTAGCCGGCCCAAGAGCCCACTTAGGGCCTCCCCTTATCCTCCTCCTCCCGTTCGCTCCTATCAACCCTCTCCCTCATCGCCGCCTCCACACCGCTCGATCCCCTCGCTCGGTCCCTTCCTCTGCACCTCCTCCTCACCTCATCCCGGACTCCGCTGGCACCCACCGCGCTCGCCGTCGGTGCCCTCCGCACCACCGCCAGCGCTCACCGCCGTCGCCACCTCTCGCTCCCCTGCTCGTCCTCCCTATCGGTCGAGGCCCCGAGCTCCACGCCCCCAATGCCCTGCGACATCGCCGTCGCACCTCTCCTCCTCGCGAGCCTCGCCGGACTGCGCTCCTACTGGTGACCAGCAGGCCGTCGAGCCCATCCGGATGCCGCCGCTGCTGCCGTTCCCTGCAATGGCGCCTCGGCCTCCTCTACTCCCGCACCTGGGGCCTCGAGCTTCTCCAGCTCGACCCCGTTCGTCGAGATCCCTGCCGCGCTGGAGTCTCGTCGCTTCCCTCGCCTGCGTCGACCGCCCTGCTCATGCCCGAGCCCCTCCATGTTGTGTCGTGCCCTGCTTCGTGTCCACCCTGGGATGAGCGCGTGTGGCCATTGATTGCGCTCGGGTCTGGCTCGACATATCCAGCGCGCGTGGCCGAGCTGCCCCTGCCTTGTTCGACCACCATAACGGTGCCAAGTTCCACCACCGATGACCGTTTTGGGTTCGCCAAGTCCGACTACACAACGAAGACCATGTACCACTACTATTCCCGTGGATTTTGTCAAGTACCCCTTCAGATCGCCAAGTTCGACTACGACAGGTGTACGATGACCGTTGTTCGCCAAGTGCCCCAAACCGACGCCTCAACTACTACAGACCGAAACACAAGTACTGCGACGACCGTGTACGACTACCACCGCCGAAGGCTGTCGAGTGAACAACTTTCGTTGCCGTGGATCCGACAAGACCAAGGGAACGACTACCGTCGACCCACGAGACCCCATGAACGGCAAGTCCCTACCGAAGACCCGAACGTCTACGAAAATGTGTACCACTACCGTCGGCGAAGACCCATGTAATGCAAGCGTCAAGTTCGACTACTGTCGCCGTGTACCACTACTTCCACTACCGAAATGTGTACCACTACTTCCACAACGTTCGGGAATGACTACTTCCCCTCGTTGAACCTGATCCACCCCAAACATACGCTTTGAAGGTATAACCCCGAGACGATGCCCGTGGACGAATGCATGTGTGTTGTATAAGATGCTCGTGTTTGCATTGTGTTCGATTTGTCTCGTGCACGTCCCTCCTCATTTGTCATGTCGTCGACCCGTGGGAACCTGATAATCGGGATCACCCCACCATGTTTTGCATGACTCGCTCACGCCACCTTTCTTTTGCATTGACATCTCAACGAGTTGTTGGTACAGAAATGTAGTCACGACATCATTTTCAGATTCGTCGCCGTGGCACCCCTTTTCTTCCCACCACGGTGACGAAATACTCTATATCATCTTCATGCCAAAGTTTTCATAAAATTGCATATGACTTGACATGGCATCCTCATACATGTAAAGTAACACTTAAAATGTTGCTTGCATTTATTTTGCTTTAATGGCTAACTCCCTGTTTCATACATCATATATGCATGTTTGACTTGATGTATCTGTGTGCATGTTCAATCATTTGGAGTGTATGATATGTCAAAATGTTCATCCATGAATGCTCTAGATGAGGGTTGCATTTTCATACATGATAGGGTGCATTTTGCCATGTTTATCCCTATTGCAAAAGTGTATATTGTTGTTTAGTGCTGAAAACTGTTATAAGTTGTTGATTTGTCCTTTTCATATCATTATGTGTGATTTTTATTTGAGCATCATGTCAACATGTTTTAGAAGCACAATCATGTCATCTTTGCTGTGGTGCAATTCATTTTTCATGATATGCGTTGTGATGAGTGCAACAAGCGTGCAACAAGCATGCAAAGTGGCCTACTCGCTGTTTGCTGATGTCTGAGAGTTGTTGAAAACTGCTAAGTCTAAAACTGTTATATCATGATGCCATGTTTGCTTGATGCTACACTCATATCCATGCACATTTGTAGATGTCCAGTGACCATGTCTTGAAGTCCATGTTATGCTCTATCCATCCATGCCCTTGTTTGCTAGGTTGCTGTAGCTTGTCTCTTTCTTGCTCTCAAATTGCTATAAAATGTTTTTGTCAGCCTGTTATCAGTAAGTTCAATTTTGCCATGTGAATAGCTAGTGTTCTATGCATCCTATGACCATGCTCTTGCCATGAGTAGCTGCATAAACATGTCTTATTGTTGTTGGTTATATTCACATGCCATGATATGCTTTGAGATGAGTTGCACAAGCTTGCAAACATGCCTACTTGTCGTTGTTGCTGCCATGTTCAATTTATTTCACTAAGTCTGTTAAACTGTTATTATTTGCAATTTTGCCATGATGTTTTGAGCATATTCTAGTGGTGTTTGGCAGTAGCTCAGTGATCACCTTTGTAGTGCTTGACATGTACATGCTTGCCATGCCATTTGATGCCATGAAATGTTCCTGTAGCATGTTGTTTCGATGATTGCAAAGTGCCTAGTTGCTGTTTTTGGACAGTTTGTTGTTATGTCTTGTTTCATGTGTATGTGTTGAACCGTTGCTCCGTTTTGAGTGTGTCCTATATGAAACTTGCGTGTTTTTGCATGTAGATGCATAATATCATGTTGTATACATGTTTAGAGTGTGTTTGCTTGATGTTTGAATGCATCTTGAATCTTTGCCATGCTTAACTTGTTTTGCTCATATCTTCTAGGTCGTAGCTCCGAATTAAATGAACTTTATATGTAACTTGACTAGAATTTTGTGTAGATCATCATGGTGCATATTAACTTGCTGTTTAACAACTTTAACATAAGTTTTGTTTAGATTTGGACCAATTTCGAAAATTGCATATGAAGACTTACCGGAATTGTTATATGTTGTTTCCGGCCTCATTTGAACTTGCCTTGTGTGTTGTTCTTGTGTGCTTCATCACTTGCCATGTAAAGCATCATGTAGTCTTGTCATGCATCATACTTGGTTGAGCATCATGACTTGTCTGTGTTGTGTGTTTACCGTGTTGTTTGCTTCTTCTCGTTAGTTCCTGTTTCGTTGCGATCGTGAGGATTCGTTCGACTACGCTTGGTTCATCTTCATTGCTTCTTCTTCATCTTCTTCATGGACTCGTTCTTCTTCCCTGCGGGATTTCAGGCAAGATGACCGTCACCTTGGATCTCATTACTATCATTGCTATGTTAGTTGTCTCGATGCTATCGCTATAAGTCGCGCTACCTATCTATTTGTTGTCAGCCTCTCATTGTTGCCATGAAACCCCCTCTAACCTTTGACACCTTCCCAGCAAACCATTTTTTGGCTATGTTACCGCTCGCTCAGCCCCTCTTATTGCGTTGTTAGTTGCAGGTGAAGATGAAGATTGCTCCATGTTGGAACTTGGATGTTTTGGAATATCACAATATCTATTACTATAATTAATGCACCTATATATTTGGCAATGGGTGAAAGGCTTGGCCTTTTGCTCGGTGTTTTGTTCCACTCATGCCACCTTAAGAACCGATAAAGCGGTGTTATGTTCCTTGAGTTTGCGTTCCTAACGCGGTTGGGTTTATGTGGACCCCTTGACAATTCGCTTTGAATAAAACTCCTCCAGCAAGGCCCAGCTTTGGTTTTACCATTTGCCTAATAACAAAAAACTTACATAGGGACTTTCCGGACCCCGAGGGCTTAATTTAGAACCCGGGCCAGTGCTCCTCGTGAGTGTTGGCCCAACCTAGAGCAGCTTGCGGCGCCGCCCCTTGGCAACTTGGGGTATCTGGTCGTTGTAACCATAGCTCATACGTCGTGGCCTGAGACGAGATACGCGCGGCTACTATTAGAGTGTCGGCACGTCGGAAGGTCTTGTTGGACTTGTTTTACCATTGTCGAAATGTCTTGTCCACCGGGATTCCGAGTCTGATCGGGTTGTCCCTAAGATAAGGGTTTTTTACCTCTGCTGATCGTGAGAGCTTGTGATGGGCTAAGTTGGGACACCCTTGCAGGGTTATGATCTTTCGAAAGCAGTGCCCGCGGTTATGTAGCAGATTGGAATTTGTTAATGTTCGGTTGTAGAAAACTTGACAGAGGATCCGAAATAAAACACACCAACTGCTTGAGTAACCGTGACCGTCTCTTTTCGTTTTGAGGAGAGAATACGGTGGGGTTATGTTTGACTTGTAGGTAGATCATGATCTCTTAGCGATCATTACTAGTTTGCGAACGTTTGCGTAGATGCTCATCTTATTCTTGTACTCGTAAGTTAGCCACCATATAATGCTTAGCCATTGCTGCAACCTCACCTCTTATCCCTTTCCACACCCATTAATCTTTGCTAGTCTTGATACCCATGGTTATGCGATTGCTGAGTCCTCGTGGCTCACAGATTCTACAACAACAGTTGCAGGTGTAGGTTTTCGTTGATTTGACGTGAGAGCGACGTTATTTGTGTTGGAGTTCTTTCTTCATCTTCTTCGTCAGTTTTGGGATAGGTTCCTGGTCGACAGCCTGGGATAGCAGGATGGATGTCGTTGTGCTTTTCATGTTTTTCATCCGTAGTTGGATGTCTTGTGTATGATGTGTTGTATTCATGTGGAGTTGTATGACTTATATGTATCCCCACCTATGTATGTAATGGTACGATGTAATGATATACATCTTGCTAAGCGTCCGAAATGCAGTTGTGCCCCACTCACGAGTTCATCAGGTGATTGGGATAGAATTCGTATCTTGGGCATGGCAAGTTGGTATCAGAGCCTCGATCGACCATAGGATCCCCCTTGATTGATTGATCATAGTTTGGCCGTTATTGAGTCTAGCAAAAAACTATTTTCGGAGTCTAGTTATATCGGAGAGTAGGAATTATTTTTACTCCTCAGTTCCTTCGTTTCTCTGGTGAGGAATCTTGACGTAGATGTTTTTAATTACTCCTCTTCCCCTTCAATTTTTTTAAGGATCACGTAGTTAGTTTTCCAATCATTGCGATGTCGGCTCTTCACATCCAATGCAATTCTCGTCGAGCTGATACGACCCTCTTTGTCATTTGCTAGATCATTCCTTGGTCCTTTCCAACCGGCGTCATTTTTCCATCCGAAGTGCTCTTTCTTTTTCCCACCCGCCCACCCTTTTTCTTCTCGGAGCCGGAGTCATTAATCGAGTGTCCATCCTACTCATGCGAAGTCTTTGAATTCCTTTCATCAATTATTTCAACTGGTGATTTCTCGTCTCGTTCGTCATTCTTCATCTCATTTTCTTTTCCGGTGGTTCCAATTCAATTTGTATTCGGTGCTCATCGTATTCTTTTCCCTCGGCTCAAATATTTTCCCCTTGCTCGTTCGCCTCTCGCCACTTAATTATTCTGGAGTTCCGAAAATATCTCAGGAGATTCGTCTGTGTTCTAATTTATTCGAGGTTGTCATCTCATTTGAGTCATTCAATCGTTCAGGTGCATCATCTCCTTTTCAATCCTTCCCAACGGTGTTCTATTCTCAGCGGGCCCTAACCCACAGGTCTTTCCCAGGATCTTACCTGACTCTTCTAATATTTCTGGAGTTATTCCCAAATTATTTTCAAGTGTGACGTAAGAATGGATTCCATCAGTCGTATGCCTTATTTCCTCTTGTTACCGGAGCTTTTCAATCTCATTTATCTTCGTTGTATTCTTCCTTTCAAGTGGCTCAACCTCTCAAGATTCTTTTGTTTCACTTTTTTCTCCAAGAAGAACGTGTTCTTCCTATTCCTCTCTCGTCGTGTTCCTAAGATCTCGGGACGAGATCTCTTGTTAGTAGGGGAGTGTTGTGACACCCCGAGAACGACGCTCCAGAAGCCTTCCATATATTTCGTGGTTACCGTGAGTTTTATTTGCTTTCTCTATTTTATTTTGTGCATTGCATCATGCATCATAGATCATCATTGTTTTGGTTGTGGTATATTTAATTTTGTCGTGATCTTGTGTGAACTCCTTCTCCTCATCTACATCTTGTACTTGCATCTTTCTCTTGCCACCAAATCCCTCATCAAGTTGAAACCCATTCACTAGCTTCCTTCTTTCAAATTTACCCACTCATTGCAAGTGACATTTTTCTGTCACATAAAAATGTTCATTCTTTTCCTGCCAATTATAGTTTATGCCAATACCACCTCCTCCAGTTTTCAGGTCTTTTGGAAGTGCTTTGGTTGGCCTAAGGATTTATGCAAGTTTGAGTTATTTTCGAACTTGCATAAATTTGTAGTCTCTAAAAATTGCCAGAGCATTTTATTAAAATATCCCACAATTCGAGGAGCTCAGGGTTGATTTCACTTCCTTCTTAATCTTCATATAACTCCGTGACCTTTTTCCTTTTCTTCATCAGGATTTTGAGTCTGCAATTGTTTTTTTTAAGGGGAAAGGGCATCCTTGCGCTGCATTGGGCCTTCGTCCATGCACCAGCCCACCACCAGGCCCAGCCGCCCCCTCCATCCTCTAACCCTAGCCGGCCCAAGAGCCCACTTAGGGCCTCCCCTTATCCTCCTCCTCTCGTTCGCTCCTCTCGACCCTCTCCCTCATCGCCGCCTCCACACCGCTCGATCCCCTCGCTCGGTCCCTTCCTCTGCGCCTCCTCCTCACCTCGTCCCGGACTCCCCTGGCACCCACCACGCTCGCCGTCGGTGCCCTCCGCACCACCGCCAGCGTTCACCGCCGCCACCACCTCTCTCTCCCCCGCTCGTCCTCCCTATCGGTCGAGGCCCCGAGCTCCTCGCCCTCGA
The DNA here is from genome assembly GCA_902687465.1 of Secale cereale. NCBI lineage: Eukaryota > Viridiplantae > Streptophyta > Magnoliopsida > Poales > Poaceae > Secale > Secale cereale. The sequence continues at coordinate 371,981,770 of LR738712.1, forward strand.
TGCCCCGCGACAGCGCCGCTGCGCCTCTCCTCCTCGCGAGCCTCGTCGGACTGCGCTCCTGCCGGTGACCAGCAGGCCGTTGAGCCCATCCGGATGCCGCCGCTGCTACCGTTCCCTGCAATGGCGCCTCGGCCTCCTCTACTCCTGCACCTGGGGCCCCGAGCTTCTCTAGCTCGACCCCGTCCGTCGAGATCCCTGCCGCGCTAGAGTCCACCGCTTCCCTCGCCTGCGTCGACCGCCCTACTCGTGCCCGAGCCCCTCCACGTTGTGTCGTGCCCTGCTTCGCGTCCACCCAGGGACGAGCGCGTGCGGGCGTTGACTGCGCTCAAGTCTGCCTTGACATGTCCATCGCACATGGCCGAGCTGCCCCTGCCTCGTTCGACCACCACAACGGCGCCAAGTTCCACCACCGACGACCGTTTTGGATTCGCCAAGTCCGACTACACAGCGAAGACCATGTACCACTACTATTCCCGTGGATTTTTTCAAGTACGCCTTCGGATCGCCAAGTTCGACTACGACAGGTGTACGACGATCGTTGTTTGCCAAGTACCCCAAACCGACGCCCGAACGACTACAGATCGAAACGCAAGTACCGCGACGACCGTGTACGACTACCGCCGTCGAAGGCCGTCGAGTGAAAAACTTCCGTCGCCGTGGATCCGACAAGACCAAGTGAACGACTACCGTCGACCCATGAGACCCCGTGAACGTCAAGTCCCTACCAAAGACCCGAAATGTCTACGAAAATGTGTGCCACTAACGTTGTCGAAGACCCGTGTAATGCAACCGTCAAATTCGACTACCGTCGCCGTGTACCACTACTTCCACTACCGAAACGTGTACCACTACTTCCACGACATTCGTGAACGACTACTTCCCCTCGTTGAACCCGATCCACCCCGAACATACGCTTTGAAGGTATAACCCCGAGACGATGCCCGTGGATGAATGCATGTGTGTTGTATGAGATGCTCGTGTTTGCATCGTGTTCGATTTGTCTCGTGCACGTCCCTCCTCGTTTGCCATGCCGTCGACCCGTGGGAACCTGATAATCGGGATCACCCCACCATCTTTTGCATGACTCGCTCACGCCACCTTTCTTTTGCATTGACACCTCAACGAGTTGTCGGTACCGAAATGTTGTCACGACATCATTTTCGGATTCGCCGCCGTGGCACCCATTTTCCTTCCCACCACGGTGACGAAATACTCTATAGCTTGTCTCTTTCTTGCTCTCAAATTGCTATAAGATGTTTCTGGCAGCCTGTTATCAGTAAGTTCAGTTTTGCCATGTGAATAGCTAGTGTTCTATGCATCCTATGACCATGTTCTTGCCATGAGTAGCTGCATAAATATGTCTTATTGCTGTTGGTTATATTCACATGCCATGATATGCTTTGAGATGAGTTGTACAAGCTTGCAAACATGCCTACTTGTTGTTGTTGCTGCCATGTTCAGTTTATTTCACCAAGTCTGTGAAACTGTTATTATTTGCAATCTTACCATGATGTTTTGAGCATGTTCTAGTGGTGTTTGGCAGTAGCTCAGTGATCACCTTTGTAGTGCTTGACATGTACATGCTTGCCATGCCCTTTGATGCCATGAAATGTTCATGTAGCATGTTGTTTCGATGATTGCAAAGTGCCTAGTTGCTGTTTTTGGACAGTTTGTTGTTATATCTTGTTTCATGTGTGTGTTGAACCGTTGCTCCTTTTTTAGCGTGTCCTATATGAAACTTGCGTGTTTTTGCATGTAGATGCATAATATCATGTTGTATACATGTTTGGAGCGTGTTTGCTTGATGTTTAAATGCATCTTGCATCTTTGCCATGCTTAACTTGTTTTGCTCATATCTTCTAGGCCGTAGCTCCGAATTAAATGAACTTTATATGTAACTTGACTAGAATTTCGTGTAGATCATCATCGTGCATGTTAACTTGTTGTTTAATAACAACTTTAACATAAGGTTTGTTCAGATCTGGACCAATTTCGAAAATTGCATACGAGGACTTACCGGAATTGTTTTATGTTGTTTCCGGCCTCATTTAAACTTGCCTTGTGTGTTGTTCTTGTGTGCTTCATCTCTTGCCATGTAAAGCATCATGTAGTCTTGTCATGCATCATACTTGGTTGAGCATCATGACTTGTTTATGTGTTGTGTGTTTACCGTGTCGTTTGCTTCTTCTCGTTAGTTCCTGTTTCGTTGCGATCGTGAGGATTCATTCGACTACGCTTGGTTCATCTTCGTGGCTTCTTCTTCATATTCTTCATGGACTCGTTCTTCTTCCTTGCGGGATCTCAGGCAAGATGACCGTCACCTTGGATCTCATTACTATCATGGCTATACTAGTTGTCTCGATGCTATCGCTATATGTCGCGCTACCTATCTATTTATTGTCAGCCTCTCATTGTTGCCATGAAACCCCCTCTAACCTTTGACACCATCCCAGCAAACCGTTGTTTGGCTATCTTACCGCTCGCTCAGCCCCTCTTATAGCGTTGTTAGTTACAGGTGAAGATGAAGATTGCTCCATGTTGGAACTTGGATGTTTTGGAATATCACAATATCTACTACTATAATTAATGCATCTATATATTTGGCAATGGGTGAAATGCTTGGTCTTTTGCTCGGTGTTTTGTTCCACTCATGCCGTCTTAAGAACCGATAAACCGGTCTTATGTTCCTTGAGTTTGCGTTCCTAATGCGGTTGGGTTTATGTGGACCCCTTGACAGTTCGCTTTGAATAAATCTCCTCCAACAATGCCCAACTTTGGTTTTACCATTTGCCTAATAACAAAAAACTTGCATAGGGACTTTCCGGACCCCAAGGGCTTAATTTACAACCCGGTCCAGTCCTCCTCATGAGTGTTGGCCCAACCTAGAGCAGCTTGCGGCGCCGCCCGTTGGCAACTTGGGGTATCTGGTCGCTGTAACCATAGCTCATCCATCGTGGCCTGGGACGAGATACGCGCGGCTACTAACAGGATGTCGGCACATCGGGAGGTCTTGTTGGACTTGTTTTACCATTGTCGAAATGTCTTGTGCAACGGGATTCCGAGTCTGATCGGATTGTTCCTAAGATAAGGGGGTTTTACCTCTACTGATCATGAGAGCTTGTGATGGACTAAGTTGGGACACCCCTTCAGGGTTATGATCTTTCAAAAGCCGTGCTCGCGGTTATATGGCAGATTGGAATTTGTTAATGTCCGGTTGTAGAAAACTTGACAGAGGATCCGAAATAAAACACACAAACCACGTGAGTAACTGTGACCGTTTCTTTTCATTTTGAGGAGAGAAGACGGTGGGGTTATGTTTGACTCGTAGGTAGATCAGGATCTCTTAGCGATCATTACTAGTTTGCGACCGTTTGTGTAGATGCTCATCTTATTCTTGTACTCGTAAGTTAGCCATCATATAATGCTTAGCCGCTGCTGCAACCTCACCTCTTATCCCTTTCCACACCCATTAAGCTTTGCTAGTCTTGATACCCATGGTTATGGGCTTGCTGAGTCCTCGTTGCTCACAGGTTTTACAACAACAGTTGCAGGTGCATGTTTCCAATGACTTGACGTGAGAGCGACATTATTTGTGTTTCTTTCTTCATCTTCTTCATTAGTTTGGGGATAGGTTCCTGGCCGGCAGCTTGGGATAGCAGGATGATTGTCGTTGTGCTTTTCATGTTTTTCATCCGTAGTCGGATGTCTTTTGTATGATGTGTTATATTCATGTGGAGTTGTATGACTTGTATTTATGTAATGGTACGATGTAATGATATCCATCTTGCTAAGCGCCCAAAATGCGGTTGTGCCTCAATAACGAGTTCATCACGTGATCGGGATAGAATTCGCATCTTGGGTGTGACGACATGTAATCCACAATCCAACTCACAGATCCTAAACAAAGCACCATCGGTATCTTTAGTGTCTGAAGTGGAGAACCATCAAGGGACACTGTAACACAAATTATTTGCAGGTACCAAGATGCAGCTCCTAATTCCGTTCAACCATATGAACCTTTGCCATACAAAAAATTTACTCCCTCCGTCCCAAAATAAGTGACTCAAAAATGACTCAAATTTGTACTAATTTTAGTACAAAGTTGAGTCACTTTTGAGTCACTTATTTTGAGACGAAGGGAGTATTATACAAATCTATACATACATGAACCCAGCTGTGTATTCAATATACTCCGTACATTATCTCGCATAACATTTTAGAACTACTGAAATAGCAGCTGATGGTAAGAAGGAAACACCGTTAGATTTTTCAACAAATAATCTCCATCCGCTAATTTCTTGGGTGATTACTAACATACCCAGCGTCCATGTGTACATGAATTATTTAGACAGGTCCCCAGGTGGTATGTAATGATCGCAGTTCCAACAAATAAGCTCGCAGTCCATTCTATGTTCTACATATAGCTTAGCTGTGCAAGAATTATCAGGGCAGTCCATTCTATGCGATATAATGAAAACATGATGATACATGTGTGTGCCATATCCACTGGGAAATGAACTGAACTACTCGACCCCCAATATTTATAATGAAAACCAGTAGAAACTAAAAAGATTAAATTGTAATTAGTTTTGGTAGAAACATAGTTCACATTAATTTTTATTAAGAGGAGCAGGGGAATTTCCTCAATGAGATGGGCCGGTGTGTTCAGATGCATGCAATTGCGATCAGCAGAAAAGGCTAAATTGTCAAGATGCCGACAACATAGATCAATGTAATAAATGCTCACAAATGAAATGACGGTGAAGGGGATATGAATCTTGACTCTGGGTTGAACAAAGTAAATGTGATAAGCTTACCTTGCCGCAGAGACAACAGGCGCCCAGCTTCAAGAAAAAAGACGAATACGCTAAACAAAATCTGCATGGGAAATCTTAATTCACACATGGTACCACCTGGACATAGCAAGACATCCGTATGTCTAAAATGCACCTCACCTACTAGAATCACCCTCGCCTCAATAAAATAAATATAGCCCAGTTCGACCCTGAATATGAAGCAAAAAGACATAATGAGACATGTTGAACCTGCAATGAATGAATGAATTATTTGAACCTACACTGGATAGCTCATGTCTTGACTGTCACTCCCGCTCTTGTCCAGCCTGGTACACCGTGCGCAGTGCTCACTGGCGCTCGCCATCGCCCAGTCGGCGAGCCTTCTTACTAATGCAGCAATAACATGTATGAATTTTCTCCAAATCCACAAATACGAAGAAGGCATTGCGGTGATACAATTTCCAAACTCACGACATGATTTGAGACAATATAGAAAATGAAAAAAAACTTCTATCATTACATTCACGAATAATTTCAGCAGAGAAATATCAATTTGGCAAATACTATGTTAAATTCTTGTTTTCCACTACAGCTAAAAGCACTCATATTTGCTTAATATGGTATAGACAGACCAAAACATCCACAAGAACTGTACAAAGAAGCAATGCATCAACTACTTGGCCTGCACAACCTAGAGAAGAACACACACAACAATTCTCAAGACTAAATAAGATAAACAATGACATTAAAAAACTGAGACGATTCACACCAGTCGCCAGTAAGGAGCTGAGGCCGCAACTAAAATTCTTTTCACTACATATAAAGTGACATTTATTTTCTTAATGGGATATATGGAAAACAATGGTTTGTCTGCAGAGATGTGTGGTTTATCTGTACAAATGTGTGCCTAATGAAATAGTAGATTATTTGAAGGATATATGTTCATATTTTGTTCACTGGAACAGTATAGAGAACACACCTATAGTTTCTGGAGTAAGACCATATAAATGGACTGCGGACGACAGTCTACCACAACAATTATGGGATGTGCATTCGTATACAGTAGTACTGAATCAACTGTATTGCAAAGCAATAATAATATTGAATCAACTCATGAACGTAGCTATAGAAATTGTGACTGAAAATCCCTTCTTAGGGAACTCAATCCGCATATAATGTCTTGGCTAAGTAAGTATACACGTATCTTCTTATATCCAATCAATCCAACGGGCTATGCAAGATTAATCCAAACTCAGGCTTCTTTATTCAAATGGTGTTACCTCTTGGTCGCCATGGATTTTCGAAAAGATCAGCTACATTAGCACTATTTTGTGGAGCTTGGCTTTGATGCCATATCAATATTTTGTTAAATTTTGTATGCTGAGATGTAGTGGAACTATTTTTTAGCCTGAATGAAGTTCTGAACTGGAGGACCCTTGTTGGACCAGGGTGTTAGAAAAAATAACTCATTAACTATGGCAGGAAATTAACTATGGCAGGGTGATGAAGCCAACCTATAGATCAACATGTAAAAAAATGAAGAGAACAGGAAGGAGATGCACTAGTGGTGTGCAACGGGGAGGCAAGGGCCGCTAGATCCTTGCTCCTGTTGCTCCGGCCCGTGCGCGACCTCTACCTTCCACTCCTCGCAATGCCCCCGCAGCCGACCAGTCAACCCCAACCGCCCATCCCACCAGCATCCACGAGCTCCTCCTGGGGGAGGCACCGCTTTCGTCAGGTTCTGCGGACAAGGCCTAGCAGCCACCATTGCCTCGCCGCCGCCCTCTTTCCTGGCATGGACCACCTCGGCGAGCGCCGGGTGTCTAGCAGCTGCCGTCGGATGCTGCTCCCCTCCTTGTGTCAGACTACCCACAATGTGAGTAACATAGGCAAATTTGACTATTTTGACCTGTTGTGGCAATCAATTCACAAAATGAACTGCCCGCGAAACAATTTCACAGCCGTAACCCTTTTGTGTAGCGCCCGCCACGACGGCGCTGCACCCTACTATGCAGCGCCTGCCTTAGAGGCGTTGCACGCCTGTCCACCGTGGCAGTCCCCTGGCCCGCACCCGGCCGTGCAACGCCTCCCACTCAGGCGCCACACGTTGTAATGTGGAGCGCCCCCGAGCCAGGCGCTGCACTACCACTTATCCAGCAGCAACAGAGAGCAACAGAAGTTCGCTGGAGAGATGCAGGCATATGCAGCGCCTGCCACACAGGCACTGCACTGTATAGTGCAACGCCTGGCAGCCAGGCGCCGCACTGTATAGTGTAGTGCGGCGCCTGTGTGGAAGGCGCCACACATGTGATGAATAGTAGAACAAATATAGTAATAGAGACAAGTTCGACAAATGTAGACAAGTTCAACACTACTATCAGGACAAGTTCAACACATATAGAAATAGAGACAAGTTCAACACATATAAAAACAGGACAAGTTCAACACATATAGAAATAGAGACTAGTTCAACACATATAGAAATAGGACAAGTTCAACACATATAGAAATAGGACTAGTCCGACATAACGTTCAACACTACTATCAACATAGCGTTCGACATTACAAAAAGAGACACATATAGAAATATGACTAGTTTCTTCCGCGCTTGCTAGCTCCTGCTCCCCTCTTCACATGTCTTCTTGACCTTCCTAGGAAGAGGAACCCGCTCCGGCTATCTCATCATTGGGCCTGCAGGGATCACTGAGTTTCCTTTACGAACTAATGAGTTGTACTCGTGCTGGGCTATCTCATCGAATACGGTGGGATCTTCCAAAATATCCTCAGCATACGCCGGCTTGCATACCTCCACACGGGTTCTTGCAAGGAACCATGTGAGATAGCTGTTGAACGCCAACGGGCAGTGCTCATGAAGCGGGGCTCCTTTGTTGCGCCTAGCTTGATCAACAGCATACTGCCACTGCACAACATACTTCCTGTGATGCTTGGCCCAGTCCTTGATCTTGCGCTGCTTTTTCCTATCCAACCTGGAAGTTATAAACATACTATTAGAACCAACGATGAGGCCGACAAGCAGCTAGGTGCTCAAGGTTAGTTATATCTTACGCGTGTAGCAGTCGGTCCGTGTCCTCCCATTCCGGCGGGAATGTCTGGAACAAACCAAACTGGCGGTACACCCGATGTGGCAGGTGAACCTCGACCGCCCAGTTGCATATGAGTGGACACCGCATATGCCAGAGTTCCCTATCCCTAGTGCACATCGGATTCAGTGCGAACTCAATAGGGTTCCCAAAACTCTCTCCGCTGCCATACGGTTCCCATACAACCTGCAAAAGGGGATAAAATGCAAAATTGATATCTAGTTAAGATATAAGCATGATAACAACTTATGCAATATCGACTAACCTGCTCAGCCGTGATGGCGTCCATCTCGCTCCTGTAGAGCTTGTACATGACCGATGGATCATCCGTCATCTCATTTAACACATCCCACTTGTAAGCCCAAGTGGGGAGCCGTAGTGGGTCCTGTTTCTCGTCCCAAGGCTCGTACTTCACGGTCTTCGGACGTCCAACCGGCAAACGCTCCCAGCTCCATATGGAAAGAGCGAGCAAACAACCACCGATACCTCCAGATAGCCTGCAACTGGCTTCGTCCAACTGCACATAAAAAGAACATGATCGTATTAAAAGAAAGATCGCATTCAGCATGTACCAATGAGGTGGAATATGAACAACTTCATACCTGTCTATACAAGTAAGCCAGTGTCGCCGAACCCCAACTCCATTTGCTATCGAAGACGGTCAACGCCTTCAGCCACATCCATGGAGCATTCTTGCCTGTGCCATCAGCAAACAAAGTCCTGGATATAACATACCACATGTAGACACGAGCATGTGTCTTCACCGTGTCCTCTTCAGCCTCCACAGGGCAAGTACCAAAGTGCGTAGCAATCCAGGTGTAAGGCGCAGTGGACTGCCACGGTGGACAGGCGTGCAACGCCTCTAAGGCAGGCGCTGCACAGTAGGGTGCAGCGCCGTCGTGGCAGGCGCTACACAAAAGGGTTACGGTTGTGAAATTGTTTCGCGGGCAGTTCATTCTGTGAATTGGTTACCACAACAGGTCAAAATAGTCAAATTTGCCAGTAACATACTACCCGTCTCGGTGAATAAGTCATTCGCGTAGTTCTAGGTCGATGATTTAACTATCTAAATATATATTATATGTGACAAAAATATATATTGAAAAACTATATCCGTGTAGAAATCTAGTGATATACTTTTCATGACATATAACACATATTTAATCTTCAAATCGATAACCTAGAACTACGCGAATGACTTATTCACCTAGACGAAGGTAGTAGATAGTAACATCACACATATCTAGATAAAATAGATGATGTGACAAACAATAAATGAAGAAAGAGATACATGTGGTAACATAGCTACTCGCTTCGTCCGGTAAAGAGTGTACGTTTGGTTTCAAAATTTGTCCAAAAAAGTGTATTTCTATATTCCTAATGCACTTTAAAATACGTCTCTCTCATCACACGGTAATCAAGACCAATAACAATCCACACATGGTCTTCTTAATTTCTACATGCAATTAGCGCATTGGGGGTTGGGTAATTAAAGAGAAGAGAGATGGTGGCTTCCACCTTTCCAATGCATGTCTTTACTTCACTTCATATTTTATCCTAAAATCTCTAGATGTACACTCTTCACCACACGGAAGGAGTAGTTACTACTAGTACGAGTAACATCACACATATCAACGTAAGATGAGTCCATAGCCTAATAAATGAAGTCTTCCATGTTACCACACATATATTACTCCCCACTATAGAGGTAGTAACATAGAGTAGTAACATGGGCATGTTACTACTCTATGTTACTACTCATTGTGGCTAATCTCACTGACGACGAGGGTGGGGCTCGAAACGAAGGGATTGGCGGCTAGGGTTTTAGCTCTGCACGTTCTACAAACAAATTATTTTTACCTTGCATCGGCTCACCCAGCCAATAGAGAAATGATTCACGCATGAAAAGGCCCACGAGTCATACACGCGTGAAACAAATGCAGTGGTAAAACACATATTCAAGATCTAACGACCGAGGAAAGACAAGGTGGGAATTTACCACAATGGAATGGCTAGGAACGCGCCAATCCGGGGAAGCTCCATGGAGGAGGGTCGGATAGCATCCTTGTAGGTTTAAATGTTACTAGCAAAAAGGCATGTGCGTTGCAACGGGAGAAAAAAATTGACTCATAGCGCTAGCTGGCTCAGTTCGACAAATTGTGTGTGGCTGGTTGGCAGATTATGAGATCGAACCTTCCATTGGCAATTTTATTTGTTGCTAGCTCTCCGAACCTAGGCCACAGTGTGCAGCCAGGTGGGCTTCCTCCATTGGGCCAAAACATATCGTAAATTACGAAACCGAATAGCGTACATGAAATTAATTGAAGCGGGACCAAACGAAGCGGGACGAAACCAAGAATATCATCTCCCTTTAATAGTAGGTGTATATATATGTGTGTACCTGGCCACAGTGTGCAGCCTGGTGGGCTTCCTCCGTTCAGCCAAAACAGATCATAAATTACGAAACCGAATAGCGTACATGAAATTAATTGAAGCCGGACCAAACGAAGCGGGACGAAACCAAGAATATCACCTCCCTTTAATAGTAGGTATAGATATAGATATGTACCGTATTCTAACTTCTCCATGATTCATACCCCAGATACTACCCATAGATGCATCAAAATAAGCAAACAACACCATGGAAACAAAATCTGTCAAAAACAGAGCAGTCTGTAGTAATCTGGAAACTTCGCATACTTCTGTATCTCTAAAAATTCTGAAGATTTAGGAAAACGTGGGAAATTTGTATATCAATCTTGTATAAAAATTTCAGAATATTATCACGCTCTAATGAATTATAAAATTTTCCGCACTGGACGCAAAAGTTTCTGTTTTATAGCAAAATCAAATCAACAATCTTCTAAACTATCCCAAAGGTCTTACTTGACCCAAACACTAAATTAAAACATGAAAACATATCTAACCAGGGGCTAGATGATAAATTTATTCAAGAACATTAAGAAAAACGTAAAAACCAAAATAAAATTAGGTTGCCTCCCAACAAGCGCTATTGTTTAACGTCCCTAGCTAGGCAAAAAGCAATGATCTAAGTATTGTCGTCTTTGGTATTCATCACATCAAGCAAGTCTGTTAAAGGTTCTCTTAACAATTCTTTTTTCTCTTCTCTCTTTTTCCTAATAGCAGTACTCAATTCATGAAAAGGACTTTGATTAGTAATTTTAACATTCATAATGTAATGCTCAGGATCATCTCCATAAATATCATCATATAAAATTCGTATCTCATTTTTAATAGGTTCCTTAGACATTACTTCCATCCATTCTTCATAGAATACAACATAAATTCCCTTACTTAACCAACCAAATTTATCATAAGTATCAAGGTAAATAGCTTGAGTAATTTCTCCGTAAGGAACTCTTCTCCTAAGATTGCTAGTGTAGGCAAGATAGTCTCTAGATTCCAAACTACGCAAGGTTTCTTTGTCATGGAGAATTTCCTCTATTGGGGGATGTTCAATATCTTTTTTGTAGAAATAAAAACTTTCCCTAGCTTCTTGTATTATAAAATCAAATTCCTGCATAAGAATGATAGTTGCAATCTTTTTTGCCGTAGGATGAAGTATATTGGGGAGTTCATAAAATATCTTTTGTAAAGCTGGGTGGATGTGCACAAATTTTCTCTCTAACTTAACCACAAGCATAGCAATAGCATCCGCATAACAATTTGTTTCAAGAAGAATACATCCCTTAATTGATAAAACTCCCGTACAATTGAAAAACTCCTGAATAATGCCTTTACCAATAATATTCCCATCTCCCACATCAAAGTTTTTGCATTATAATTAGGACGGGATCCCTTTTCATGATTCAAACCACAAGATTCGAGTTTCTCTCCGAGATTTTTGATAGCAAATTTTTCCGGTTCAGACATGATGGCTAAGTGATCTAACACACAAGAAAACAAAAAGACGAATGGAAAAAGGGCGAGTAAAAAGGCAAATATTTTTGTGTTTTTTTGAAAATGTTTTACAAGTGGGGGAGATGAAAACGGGAGGCAAATGGCAAATAGTGTAAATGCAAGGGATGAGAGTTTATGACAAGTACTTGGTAGGCTTGATGTAGACCTCCCCGGCAATGGCGCCAAAAAATATTCCTACTACTTCTTGAGCTTGCGTTGATTTTTCCCTTGAAGAGCAAAGGGTGATGCAGCAAAGTAGAGATAAGTATTTCCCTCAGTTGAGAACCAACGTATCAATCCAATAGGAGGTACAAGCAAGTCTCCAATATATGCACCTGCACAAACTAACAAACACTTGCACACAACGTGAAAAGGGGTTGTCAGTCCCTTTAACGTCACGAACAAGATTGAGATCTGATAGAGAGATGATAAACAAAATAAGGTAAATAAAACTCAGTGAGGTATTTTTGTATTTTTTATTATGTAGATCTGAATAAATAATATGTAAAATAGACCCGAGGGGCATATGTTTCACTAGAGGCTTCTCTCTTGAATAAAGCATATGGTAGGTAAACAAATTACTGTCGAGCAATTGATAGAAAAGCGCAAAGTTATGACGACATCTAAGGCAATGATCATGAATATAGGCATCACGTCTGTGACAAGTAGACCGAAACGATTCTGCATCTACTACTATTACTCCACACATGACCGACTCCTGCTTGCATCTAGAGTATTAAGTTCATAAGAACAGAGTAATGCTTTAAGCAAGATGACATGATGTAGAGGGATAAACTCAAGCAATATGATATAAACCCCATCTTTTTATCCTTGATGGCAACAATGCAATACGTGCCTTGCTACCCCTTCTATCACTGGGTGAGGACACCATAAGATCGAACCGAAAAACTAAGCACCTCTCCCATTGAAAGAACTACCAATCTAGTTGTCCAAACCAAACCAATAATTCGAAGAGAAATACAAAGATAACAAATCATGCACATAAGAATTCAGAGAAGAATCAAATAATATTCATTGATAATCTGATCATAAATCCACAATTTATTGGATCTCGACAAACACACCGCAAAAGAAGATTGCATCGAATAGATCTCCAAGAACATTGAGGAGAACATTGTATTGAAGATCAAAGAGAGAGAAGAAGCCATCTAGTTACTAGCAATGGAACCGTAGGTTTGTGGTAAACTACTCACGCATCGTTGGAGGGGCAGCAAGGTTGATGTAGAAGCCCTCTGTTATCGAACCCCCTCCGGCACAGTACGGAAAAAGGCCTCCAGATGGGATCTCACGAGGTCAGAGACCTACGATGGTGGAAAAGTGTTTCGTGGCTCCCTTTAGGGCTTCGGGAATATTTCTGAATTTATAGGCCAAGGTAGTAGGTCAGGGGGTATTCGAGGGCCCCACAAGCCCTAGGGGCGCCCCCTAGGGCGCGTTCCCTGGCTTGTCGTCTCCTCGGGGCTGCTCTGACTTGGACTCCAAGTCATCTGGATGTCTTCTGGTCCAAGAAAAATCATCCGAAAGTTTTATTCCATTTGGACTCCGTTTGATATTCCTTTTCTGAAAAACTCAAAAATAAGGAAAAAAATAAACTGGCGCTGGGCTCTAGGTTAATAAGTCAGTCCCGAAAATAATATAAAATATCATTTTAATGCGTATAAAACATCCATAGTTGATAATATAATAGCATGGAACAATAAAAAATTATAGATACGTTGGAGATGTATTCGCGGCCAAGGCCACTGGGGCGCGCCACGTGCTCGCCCGCATCCAGGGGAGCGGCAGCTGGGCGCGGGGTCATCGGAGTTCGCCGGAAACGAGCTCGGGGCAGCGGTGCTTGCTCGTCCTCGACGAAAAATGCCAACGACGCACAGTAAGACAATTGGGTGGTCGCGTTTGTCTCCTTGGGATGCGCTGAACATGGTGGTAAGCTCTGACGCGACGTGCGTGAGCTATAGCAACGACGGCTCCATGGTCGGCGGCGAGGAGCTCTCAGCTCTGGTGATTTGTGAGGTTAGAGGACGATCCTAAAAACAGGGGTAGAGGGAAAAAGACTGGGATCTCATAGAGAGGCTGATCAGTAGCGAGGTTAAGGCCGCTCCAGTTGCTGCGAATCGACGACGAAGCACTTCGGGCATCTGTGGTGAAGACGACGACAAGGAGACGTCGGGCGCCACGTGGCACAGCGAGGAGGACGGTGCCAAGGCCACGGAGCTCGTGGCCACGTCGGGGAATCATGGGGATGATTGTTGACGCAACTACGGCAACGTCGGTCATGGCGATGAGAGGGCGAGGGGAAGAGCGAGGGGGTGAGTGGTGAGGTGAGATCGATCCAGACGGCACTGACGAGGCCATTCGGGCATCGACTTGTCCAGGGAAGGGAAGGCAGGCTACTTCATGGAGCGCCGGGCATGCACGTGCGTCGGGCACGCGCCCGGCGTCCTTCATGCGCGAGGAAGACGACAGGGGCTGCTAGGCTAGGCCAGCCAACTGAGCCACGAGGTAAGCCCAGGTGAGGTTCCTCTCTCTTCTCTGTTTTCTCCTTTCTTTTCTATTTTATATTTATTTATTTTCGTATTGATTTGATTCAAAGGTCAAACCGTTTTGTAAACTTCCTGAAAATTTATATGTGGACTTAGAAGCCTTGCACAAGACCACATATGAGGATTTAGAATCATTAGATTCATATTCTATTTAATATGAATATAAACCCAATTCAAATACATATTTATTTAAATTTAAAAGCCCAAAATAATTCTTAAAAATGTTCATTATTTTTGGTTTGGATCAAAACCCTTGCCAAAAATATCAAACATCAATGAAGAGTATTTTGGGTTCATTGAATGAAATTTTTAGCGTTCTTGCCCTTTATTTCATTTAAACTTTTGAGGCTTGAAATTTTTCCCAATTAAAATTTATCCGAAATGAAACATGATGCAATGATGATTCTAATGCAACTAATTACACACATTAATCTATGGTTGTGACGACTCACCCCCACTAAACAAGAATCTCGTCCTGAGATTCAAGACATGAGGAAAGAAGACAGAGGGGGGCATGGAACTGACAGACTCTTCATGATCCAACTGCCCATCTCGAAGATGTTGATTCATTGCATCATGTTGATCTTGAAATCTTTGCTTTTGAGATCTTCACCCAAGACGATAACGACAGAAGAAAACTCTATAGAATCGATCTTCTCGAATATCGAGCTACTCACAATCAATTTACGCAATAGAACATCTCTTGAGCTGAGACACGAAACATACATCGGGAGGGATGGAAAGTAACATGATGAAGAAGGTTCAAATTGGCAGGCAACAATTCCATGCTTAACTAAGATGGTGCATGCGTTTCAAAGTAACAAGGGGTAAATTGTCGATTCCATAACGAGGCACCTTAGAAGAGGTGACTCATAGAATTATTCCCTTAAGTGGCAAAAAGAATTACTTTTGATACAAATACCATTGAAACTCTTCTTACTAGGCTAAGGCAATTCGCAAACGATCATTTGAAGGAGACTCAGTTTGGGAAGGGGGGATATAAGTCAAATCCTTATGGGGAGTGGATGATATCTCGACTCAGCAAAATGACCTCTACATTGACCTACCAGGATTACAGAAAATTAAGATCAAAATCTTTGAGATTCCCCAACCATCATTTGTGCCTGAGATTCAGATCTGGTTGGTGACAAGATGCTTCAGACTCAGCATGTCTGAAAAAGGAAAACTTGCAACACAAATCGACGAGATGACGTTGCAAGATTCTCGGGAGATGAACTAGGATAGCAAGCTCAAAAACACGAGCTGGTTTGCAAGATACATGTGAACATGTTGTGCAAGACAAGCATGACCACATAGGAATCTTACAACAGAAAATTACGTAGTTCTGGTTGGGAACCATCAACGAGGATGTCGAAGTCTTGTGCGCTTAAATTAGACTTCTTTTCGTTGAACAAATCAATCAGTGGCTTGGTGTTCTAGGAGATACATATGGAATGGAGGTAGCTAATCTCACAAACCACATAATACTTCGCACATGCATGATTGCCTTGGGATGATTCCAGAGGAAGCAAAACAAGCTTTCTCAAATCCACGGCGGCAACTTGCACCAAATGCGCATGAATTAGAGGAAGTCACTTCGTACATCAAGACATCAACTTCATGAGCTAACATAAAGGTGGTGCTTACAAAAAATTCCAACACTAGATTATTATTCAACATGAATCATGGAGGAGATAACATGCTGCCGATTGGCTCAACAAGAATTCATCGAGATTTTCATGAAGATCAAATTCCATAACCATGTGAACAAATTGATAGTATTTGTCAGACCAAAAAGATATAATGAGGTATGCTCGAGGAACATCCATGAGTAAGACATCATTACAAATTGTTGGTTCTGATTTGATTTAACGATAGCCCACTCTCAAATCAAAGATTGGATAGACAATAGCTCCAACAATTAATCATGAGGGTCAATCGATGATGATATCATCTTTCTTCAACACGCACGACACAAGATATCCCTTTGGAACGATCTAAGTTAAGCAAAGCTTTTATCTTCCAACTATCCAAGTTGTTGTTTTAGCTTAGCTAACTAGTTCAGGGTATCCAACACAGATTCTTGGAGAAGGGGTGGTTCATAGGAAAACCAACTCGATCACGAGCTCAACATAATGGTCAGGGACAACCAGGTAATACTTCCAAGAAGACATTCAGAAAATCGCGAACCACCGAGATGTTATTAAGCTCAAGATCAATCTTGCTTTTCAGGGCAATATGATATGATCAAATAAGCAAGGGATTTACACAGTCCTAACTCATTAATCGAAGAGTACACCAGGAATAATGGACTAGGTAGCACGATCAATCTTAGAATGATGATTCCATGACCAACACACTAGGAATGAGATTATCATCCATTAACCACCAATCAACGAGGTTGCTAGGAGTATTGATTTCACACATCACGGTTCACTTGTCGGCATTCCGGTCACAACAACACGGAGACCGATAAATGAATAATGATGGCGAGAAGTATCACTGTATCAAGAATTCATAAGATGTTGTGCAATTCCCATGACATTTTTTACATAAGATGATAATACTCCAAGGTAGAACAAATTAGAAGCTGGATTGACATTTTGATATGCGAAATACAACTGATTTGACCCAATCCAAGAAATGGATGACGTGCTGGAGTTTGTTTCTCCTAGTCATTCTGAAATAGAATGGCTTGTCGTACCACAAGAACATAAGGCATCGATGAACACGAACGCACCCATACTCTTGACTATCAATTGATAGACTAAGGTCATGGTACGACTCTAAAGGGGCAACTCAAAGGAAGAAATGACTTTCAGAGTTGTGGATGCATAGATTTGTAAGTCGAACAAAGCTCAACATATTTCTTCCGGATAACCCATGCAGAGAGCTAGGATTGGTAGAGTCGCAATTATTGAATGGAGAACTCATCAAGAGCACATTTTTTGTGATATTTTGGTTTGGGAGAACTTCTGCCATACTGGTTCATGGTGTTGGAAGAATGATATACCACGGACATCGAAGACTATAACAAATGTTACTAATATCCTAAAGGTACGAGCAAACAGTATCAACATGAAGTAAGTAGAGTGAATCTCGGGTTCAACAACTAGGAAATGGAATACCTACTAACTAAATAACATCACGAGATGATTTTAAGAATGGTGGCCAGAATCGTCACACTGGGAACACAACACAAGTTTGGGTTACTAGGTGGTTCTCTAAGATACCCTAGTGTCATAATTATAGCTTTAACATATATGTCGATGCAATGGAGTACCTCAACTCAGTGATTAGTGTGCTTAATATGACCCAAAAGGACATCAGGAACATGGAGGAAAGATTTGCAAATGCATCAGATTACTTAGAAACCTTTCATAACTCGGACAACATAATGGTTGTAAATGCTCAAAAAATCTTGAGACATCCTACAAAATGGTGGCATGACCACTCAACATCACAATGTCAAGGTTCCGAGACCAACTGTTTAACACACTGAAGTACTTGAAACTGAATTGAGACTTGAATCCACCATTAATGTGATCCTGGTAGATTGATGACGAGCCTAGTTATTAATCTCCTTAGAAAAGAAGAGGGTGACTCAGGTCAGAAGGAAGGACATAAGGTAAAGGAGTAAAAATAGCCTTACGTTCCCTTCCACAATCAATTCCCTTATATAACTACAGAATTTCTAGACACGACTTCGACCAGTTTGGCTTGGTAATCCTACATGCAGTCATGCTCTGATACTAAAGCTGCCGGGAACATGATCCTAAGTCACACCGATCTAGCATGTAACACATCATATCACTTTGCGGCCTCACACATGGTATTACCACGACTGCCAGCTTACCCGGGCCGAGACCGTTTGCGCCTTTTGGCTCGCGTATATGATAGTGTCGCTAGCATCCGTATGACAGGGAACCCGGTCCGACATGACTAGTCATAAACCCATGGTGGCAAAACTTACATGGACATGCATACATGACCCATCAATGCACATGTCGG
The DNA here is from genome assembly GCA_902687465.1 of Secale cereale. NCBI lineage: Eukaryota > Viridiplantae > Streptophyta > Magnoliopsida > Poales > Poaceae > Secale > Secale cereale. The sequence goes on from LR738712.1 coordinate 372,000,160, forward strand.
TCAACAGCGAGTGTAACCGAGTCGTTGCAAGCTACATGGACTCTAGTAAAACATCACGTGACATTTCCCTGAAGGGATAGCCACATGAGCAAGGATGGACACATGTCGGTCAATCCATGTGTTCCGAAGTAGTAGCAAGCTACCAAGGCTCAGTGGAAGCACTAGGAGGCATTTCCCCATAAGAGAGACTACCAATAATAAATAACTAGGTGTCGGATCCCACACATACCAAGCTTTTCAATAACATACACACAATATGCTTGATATGTGTAAATACAACATGGCATGACAACAAAACTCAACAACTCATATAGACAAAGGCCCAGAAGAGCCAACATAGCATTATATTACAAACATGGTCACATGACCCAACATACAGAGCATACAAACAATGGAAGTATAACATGTTTGAGTATAGAAAACTACAAATGAAAAGGGCTAAGAAGCCTGACTATCTATAAGACCCTCCCAAGGGTACAAGGTCGTAACTGAGGTAACAAGCTACTCGTCGAAGTCCAACGGAACTACTTGCGAGATAGAAGTCTCCTCTGCAAAACGTAAATTAAGCAAACGTGAGTACAAATGTACCCAACAAGACTTACATCAGAACTAGCTACATATGCATCATTATCAACAAAGGGATAGTGGAATTTAACTGCAGCAAGCCAGTTTTGACTCAGTGGCTATCATGTACTACGACTGCGAGTAATCTCTTTGAGGTGGCGCACACGAGTCCACATATTCACCATATCAATACACCACCGTGGATCCTCTACAGTTTCCCTAAGAGAAGGCCATCCATAACACTCACGCTTATCTTGCGCATTTTAGGGTATCCACTTCAAGTTATCTATGAACCATATAAGCTTTCCAAGTAGTCCGTAACTGAGGACACGACTATTTGAATAGATCATATTACCCTGCAGGGGTGTACATCTTCACACACACTCTCACCACTTATAGCCGTTTAAACGACATGTACTCAACAACCTTCAAACGGAAGCCAGCCGTGGGTGTCGGCCATGACCTGACTAACCACACAAGTCTTTAGTCTAGGTTTATCGCCTATTTGTGTTCCATCCGCAAGGAAGTCCGGCCGAGGTTTCCACTACGGCCCCAAACAATGTGAGCAGGGTTCCCAAGCCCACCATCCGGGTGCCACTTGGTACACTGTGCCATGGTTCCTAGTTTGTCCCAAGCCCACCTATACCGGGTGCCACTTGGTAGACTACTAACACAACCTACAAACACCAGAAACTAGTTGCAACTCCTGGACAGAGATTGAGGCGATTAATAAGTCGAGAGGGGCACTTAAGCATTCCAATGTGTGGTAGTAACTGTCTTGGATCACAAACACATAACTCGGTTCCTAAGAACGGTTTCAATGAGACAATCCACCATGTACTCCTACATGGCCTCTCATCGCTACCTTTACCAAATTGTGTTCACACACTTACTCTCAACAGTAGGACATGTACATCACTATTCCAATCCATCCTAGATGAAGCAGACCTGACACAACTCTAAGCATAGTAGGCATAACAAGCAATCATGAATGAGTAGGCACATCATGGCTCAAGCAACTCCTACTCATGCTAGTGGGTTTCAACTATTTACTGTGGCAATGACAGGTTCAACTACCGCAACATGTAACAGTTGAAGCATTGTTGTCCTAATGCAGTAAAAGAGAGCAAGAGCGAGAGAGTGGGATTGTATCGAAATGCTCAATGGGGGTTTTCTTGCCTGACACTTCTGAAGATAGTATAGCTCTTCATTGATGTCAATGATCACATTGTCGGAACGTCTGCTACCGAGAGGGAACGAACACCAACAACAGAGAGGAAACACAATCAATGCAATGCAACAATATGATGCATGATCATGACATGGCAACATGATGTTGATTGAGCTAATGCCGCTAGCAACAATTTAAATGGAGTTGGTTTGAACACAAGATTCAAATTCAAGCTCCACATAAGACATTTAAAATGCCCTTTATTCAAATTGTCATATACAATAGCTTTAGGTTGTTCAAACATGCATGAAAATGCCATAAACAGATTATTAATATTTTTCTGATCATTTTTCATATATAGATAATTTTATTTTGAGCTACGGTTGAATTTTTGTGATTTTTAGAATTTTATATCATTTTCTGGAATTTCCAAATCATTTTTGAATTAGAAATAATCCAAAAATGATTACCACAACAACATTGCGTCAGCAGATCAATAGAGCAAGCCAGAGTCAAACTTGACCATTGGGTCCCGCATGTCGGTGGCTAAACTAACTAACAGGGTTAATTAACACTAATGTTAGTTTTAATCTAGGTCAATTAGGGTTCTGGGCCCACATGTCAGTGACTCTAGCTGGAGTCATTTGTGTTAATTAACTACGGTGGTTAGGGTTATCTAAGCGGCCACGTCAACATCACCGGAGCTCAACACCGGCGACCTGGAAACGCGGCGGTGACCGCCTAGAGGGCCACGGGAGCAGCGGCCGAGGCCACTAGGGCGCGGCCCATGCTCGCCCGCATCTAGGGGAGCAGGCATCTGGGCGCGGGGTCACCGGAGTTTGCCAAAAACGATCTCAGGGCGGCGGTGCTGGCTCGGCCTCGATGTGAAAAGGCTTATGGCACACGATAAGACGATTGGGTGGTCACGTTTGTCTCCTTGGGATGCGCTGAACATGGTGGTAAGCTGTGCCGCGACGTGCGTGAGCTATAGCCACGTCGGCTCCACGGTCGGTAGTAAGGAGCTCTTGGCTCTGGTGATTTGTGTGGTTAGAGGACGATCTTGACAACGGGGGTAGAGGAAAAAAGACAGGGAGCTCACAGAGAGGCAGATGGAGCCGGTAGCGAGGTCGGGGCCACTACAGTTGCTGCAAATTGACAGCGAAGCTCTTCGGGCATTTGGTGAAGAGGACGATGTGGAGGCGTCCGGCGCCGCTTGGCTCAACGAGGAGGACGGTGGCTAGGCTACGGAGCTCATGGGCACGTAGGGGAATCACGGGGATGACTGTTGAGGCGACTGCGGTGGTGGCGAGCTTGTGGCAGCGTCGTCCATGGCGATGAGAGGGTGAGGGAAGAGCGAGGGGGTGAGTGGCGAGGTGAGATCGATTCGAACGGCACCAACGAGGCTATCCGAGGCGTTGACGTGTCGAGGGGAGGGCAGGCAGGCTGCCGCGTGGAGCGCGGGGTGTGCACACGTCGGGCACGGGCCCGGCGTCCTTCTGGCACGAGGAAGATGACATGGGCTGGTAGGCTGGGCCAGCCAACTGGGCCGCGAGGTAAGCCCAGGTGAGGTTCCTCTCTCTTCTCAGTTTTCTCCTTTTGCTTCTATTTTCTATTTATTTATTTCTGTATTGATTTGATTCAAAGTCCAAACCATTTTGTAAACTTCCTGAATATTTATACACGGACTTAGAAGCCTTGCACAATACCACGTATGAGGATTCAGAATTATTGGATTCATATTCTATTTAATATGAATATAAACCCAATTCAAATACATATTGATTTAAATTTAGAAGCCCAAAGTAATTCATAAAAATGTTCATTATTTCTGGTTTGGATCAAAACCCTTGCCAAACATATCAAACATCAATGAAGAGTATTTTGGGTTCATTGATTGAAATTTTAGGGTTCTTGCCCTTTATTTCATTTAAACTTTTGAGGCTTGAAATTTTCCCCAATTCAAATTTCTTCAAAATGAAACATGATGCAAGGATGATTCAATGCAACTAATTACACACATTAATCTAGGGTTGTGACATGGTGGTTGGAGGAAGACGAGAGTGAAGAAACACGACAGACTATAAAAGCAACATGAGTACTTAACAACCTTAACTAAAACCAGCAGAGGCACTTAACAAACGTAGCTGAAAGTAGTATGAGTACTTATACAGGTTTAACCGTACAAATCACGCCTCAAACAGTGCTACCGTTGCCTGCAGCTAACCCAGGGTGAGGCCACCAAGCCCTAGGACAAGGCCCAGGCGCCACCCCAGGCATCCACAACCTTCTGAAAGCGGCTTCATCTCGCAATGTGGTTAATAAACGGGATATTCGCTTTAGAGCCATGGAAAAGCATGAGCATAACCTTCCGTCCTATTCTCCAAGATGGACGAGCCTTCATTATTTGAGACCACCCATGAATTAGTATCTTTTCACCTCCAAGGGAAATGGAGTAGGTCGACATAAACATCATGTTGCGACCAAGCGCAAGTCTGACCCGAGCATGGTCAGGCATCTGTATAGGAACAATAGAACAGGGCATGTTCTGTTTTAAGAAGATCACAACTGTAAAACTATGTATAAGCAAGAGTTTATGAACAACATATATAACAGAAAACAGCTCGTACCATAAGTTTCTTGCCACAGTTGGACATGTTCAACCTGTGCACCAGTGGCACACATATCCCACGTGGCCTTGCACCATTGAAATGCCCCAGAAGGACCTCAAGACAATCACTAATGTGTAGGAACTGGTGGATGTTGTCCCAGTCAACTTCAGTGCCATCAGTAAGAGTCGAGTTCTTATCAAATAAAAAACATGTAGTGTGCTGAACTTTGTATTAACCTACACGTGCCACCAATTATAAGAAATAATAGATCGCTAATAGCGCGTGTTGCTGCGCCCGTCTATTAGGAATGATGGTTGAAAGAGGTTTGCAATGTTTGTAGAAACTTATAGTTGATCTTATTTAAGTAGTTACAGATCATAGAGGCGCACTCGTCCATTTTAAGAAAAAGAAATAAAAAATTACTCGAGAAATTTGGAACTTGAATAACTTGTGATAAAACTTGTATTGTTCGTATAATAGTGCATAAATATAGTCGCACAAACAACGAGGCAAATTTCCTTGAAACGTTTGGATATCACCATAAAAAGGGAAAGTCATACAAACGATGACCACAAGTATGACATGGAGGTAGTTACCAAATGGTAACCGCAATGACAATATATCAAGTATTTATAGTAAAGAACACATATTGGGACCTTTTCTGTCATCCAATCATTATGGCTTGAAAAGGACCAGCATTGTAAAGTCAAGAAAATTCTTCCCTTCCATTTACTTGCGCATTAATCAACAAAATTAAATATATCATCTTGCCGTGCATGATAAAAAGTAAACAGTGAGAGGCCTTTGTTAGTTACGACATATTTTTTGTTTGTTATAGACATAACTCCTAGAAATTACAAATGTAGCAACGAATTTACCATGGACCCCTTTCAAGACATATGTTGAAATCATAAAATATTTTGTTGTCCTTCAAAGTGCTCAATGTCTGCATGTAGATCAAACATAAATATAAACTTCAAATAGCCGAAAATTCATAGTGCAAGAAAGAATGGCATGTACGATGGGGAAAACAAATTCAGAGGACGAAAAACTATATCAAAACCATATAAATAATGAGTATTTTTTATTTAGAAGTTAGCATATGTACCAATAAACCAAAACAACAACATAAGAAAGTTGAAAAATGTTCCATCATTGTGCAATAATATGATCTGCAGTTCCTCAAGAATCTGAATGAAATATTATTGTGTGTGATCTATGAAAATTTTATACCCAAAGTTATAACATAAGAAACAACACACCATGCTTATCAAAATTGACGAGGGGCTTAAGAAAAGTTAGGAGAATTGATGTTTCAGAATAGTAGCAATTTCAGCCCACTTACCCAAAAAAATGTAGACATTTGATTCGATATTCATGATGAAGTCATGAGATCCTTTTCCTCTAACAAAACCTACTCATAGGGAAGACCATTCAAGAAAATGTATACTCCACTTGTAGTAGTGTTCATGGATTGCTAGAAGTTAAAAGCATCAAGAGTAAGTATGCACCCTCCACTATTGAAGCATTCCAAAAACAACAACAAATTAAATAATTTTGGCAGTTGTGTGGATATCAAATTGTTAATCCAAATAGAAGAAATAATGAAGAATGGATCAAAACTGGAATAAATAATTGTAGCTCGGGATTGTATTAATCAATGACCACTGACATGTTTTACTACCAATCGCACGCTTAACTTTACTATGCAAGCCGACTGAAATTGTACACAATGGACACATTTATTAGTTACTTCATAGAAGTTAGAACAGAGACTACAATACACAAAACTATAACAACCAATATTAGTCTTTGCAGGTTGATTAGAACATGAGATGAACAGCTTACGCTATCACTTTTCCCAATCAATTCATAACAAAGCTATGAATAAAACTTCAAAATAATAATTGGGTGAGGAGTGTGTGAGCTCTGAAAAAGATTATCTTCATTAGTCATGCCACCATCGTACAATCACACAAATACATATTCTGTCATCAAACACGGAGGTTGTACCAGCAGATGGGTGCATTCAGGTCACTCACTGATGAGGACAACAATACCATTGTTACACCCACTGCCCCTGCTATTATACATAATGGACCAATTACTAGAGCTCGCGCATACCAATTGAATTACCAGGTACTTTCGTTTCTTGGTAATGATTCTAATGTTCATGAGAATATGATGTTGCCTAAATTGGATACATTTGTCTTGCTTACAAATGAAGGGCCTAGCATGGACAAGAAGGATGAACATTGGAGCAAGATCAAGCATGGTGATGATGGCATGCGCAAGGGGAGCAAGAACGGAGTTACAAGTGATGATTTCAGGATTTTGAAGCCACCATAATGAGTGCATGAAGCCTTGGACGAAATATACAAGATGCCACTTCATAAATTTTGTCCAGAGGCTATTATAGGTGTTGCATCACCTTATTATTGGGCCAGGCCCATGTAATTTCGAAATACTAAAGTATAAGCTGTTTTAGAGTCCGTATGTGTGGGGAAAACAGAGTTAGGGTTGGTTTCAGACCCCTTCTCCAAGGGGCCATGAAATTCCCCCTCTCTCTCCATATATACAACCCTTAGGGCATCGTTTAGACTTTGGGTTTTGTTTAGATTAAAGTTTTCTATAGCTGCAACTTCGCGTACTTCGTTTGTGTTCAACGACCACACAATGGCGTCACAAAACCCCACTTGATCAATAAAGCTTTCCTTTTAAATTTGCAATATCCAGATTGCAATCTCAGTTTCTTGCTTGTTCTTCGTTTGCCTACAGCAAACAGAACTTCGTGGTCAGGTTGATCGTGCTCCAGCGTGGTCAATAACTTCTCAGAGTTGGTTTAGCGATTGCTAAGGCGCGACATCCTCACACGTTCATAGTCAGATCATCAAAGTCGACTTCCTCCAAAACGATAGACACCATCTCATCGAAAGATGGGACACCTTTGCCTCTGTCAAGTGGTATCAGATTTCCAGGTTGCTTGGTGAGATTTTTCAGGTTTTCATAGTTAGATCGAGTCTGTTCTTCATATCTATAGTCCACGAAAAAGCCAACAAAAATTAGGGTTAGTTCATCATATCTGAACCAATCTGAGACTTTGCATAATCTTTTTAGGGTTTTGCTTTGTTGAATTCGCAGTTGCATCGTCATGTCTAGTTGCTGATCTTAGTGTCTAGTCCTTTAGAGTTTTGAGTTCTGTCACAGTTTGTCACGCCGCCACCGTATCATATTCATCGCTGCTGCCATACCACCATCACTGCCATATCCCACCGCCGCTACCATATACCACCACCGCTCCCATATCCTACCACTGCTGCCATATCCTACCACCATATATATCCACTGAGTTATTTTCATATTCGTGTTTCCTTGCCTGCGTAGGTCTAAAAAAAAGAGTCTGGAGAACCCCCGGCAGTTTTTAGGCCAAAATTTCGGCAAGTGAAAATATTTTTTCCCTATCCTGTTCTTAGGATTTTCTGAGTCTTTTGAGAAACGTGCCATCATAGTGTTTTTTACCGCACTTTTTAGTCGTCGCTGCCCTGATTTCCAAAAAAAATAGTCATTTTTTTTGTGCCTATCATCTTAGTTTGACTTGGGAAGAGTTTTGAGACACTGACCATTATAGTGATTTTCGGCAAAAAAAAAATATATATATATAAAGAGCGCAAAAAGACCATTTTTCTGAGTGTGCCTTTCCCTTGTTTTTGTGCAGTGCCGTGATTTTGTTAGTGTTCTAGGCTCGTGTCTCTAGTACGGTCTAGCCTAGGACCAGCACAGTACCATCGTTGAGCGTTTATTCAACTTTGCATCTCCGAACTGATTATTGCTGACCCTTTTTGCTACCATATTATAAGCCTTTCCAGATCCACATACATCTACGTCATGCGTTTGACTCTCCCTGGTAGTCGCTTATCCAAGCTTTGAGAGTTTTGACTACCGCGGTTGCCGATCACCACCTGCTGCTGGGTAAGAACTGGTAAGAATTTGAGATTTGCTTGACGGATTTGTGACACACCGCCACCACCATTTTCTAGTAGTATGGAGGATCATATTTTTGTGTCTTTCTATTGCTGCTAACCATGGCAGGATAACAAGTCGACGAGACTGACTGGGAGAACATGACAAACAAGAAGTTGCATGATAAATTTCAGCAAATGATGGGTCAACAGGTAGAAGATGTGATGACCAGTTTTGGCGACACACTAGCAAGGATTGATAACATTGAGAAGTCAATTGGCACCAAGTTGGATGCCAAATTCGCTGAAGTGCTTGCGCGTCTACCTCCACTTGCTCCACCACTGCAACAACAACAAGAACCTCCACGTTGCGAAACAGCCCTCCACAAAGAGAGCCGTGTCCCTCTTGAGCCTAGCCAAACTGTTGGTGCTGCTGTTGATACTTTTGTGGCTCCTGCTGCTGCTGAGGAGGAGAACGATTACGCGGGAGATTACGAGGATGAGGTTGATCAAAACCAAAACTACGTGCAACCACCAGCACCACAACCAGCATGTCGTCCACATGCAAATAATTGCAATGGTAGGGCTGCACCACACCCTCAGGTACGAGATCATGACCATCTCCCTAAACTAAAATTGAATATTCCACCATTTGAGGGTAGATATGTTCCTGATATATATCTTACTTGGGAGTTAGAAACCGAACAACGTTTTACATGTTTAGAATATCCCGAGGAGAGACGTGTTGCTGCTGCTCTTTGTTCTTTCACTAGTTTTGCTTATGTGTGGTGGTCTGAACATCATAGATTATATCCAAATAATATTCCAACTATTTGGGCTGCTTTGAAAACTGCTATGCATACTCGTTGGGTTCCACCATATTATCAATGTGAATTACTACAAAACCTGCAGCGTTTAAAACAAGGAAAAAATTATGTAGAAGAATATTATCAACAATTACAAACTGGCATGATTAGATGTGGTATTATTGAGGATAATGAAGCTATGCTTGCATGTTGTATGGGTGGCTTAAATAGAGAGATTCATACCATTCTAGAGTATAAAGAGTATAATAATATCACTCGTTTATTCCATCTTGCTTGCAAAGCTGAACGTGAAGTGCAGGATCGACAGGCATTGGCGCGGACTAACTTTTTTGCAGGTCGACCTTCATCATGGACACCGCGTGCATCTTCTACTTCCACACATTCTACTGCACCGACACCTCCTTCAGTTACCACCTCCAGTCGTGATACAAGAAAGCAGGCACAATCACCAGTATCTGCCAAGAGCACACCCACCGGGCCTGCACAGAGCTCCTCTTCTTCCGTGGCATCAATAGGGCACACAAGTGATATTATTTGTCGTCGTTGTAAGGGAATAGGTCATTTTGCGAGGGAATGCAAATCTTAGCATGCCATGATTGCTGCTGAGGATGGTGGGTATGAGTCCGCTAGTGACTATGATGAGGAGACTTTGGCTCTTATTACACATGAAGAACACATTGGAGATGATTCTGAACAAGAGACGCATTACATGGCTGCTCACGATGCTGACAGGTATGACTATTTAGTTGCTCAATGTGTTTTGAGTGTGCAGATCACACAAGCTGAGCAAAACCAGAGGCACAATTTGTTCCATACAAAGGGAGTTGTGAAGGAACGTTCTGTTCGCGTCATCATAGATGGAGGGAGCTGCAATAATCTGGCTAACATCGAGATGGTGGAGAAGTTATCTCTTACCACAAGACCACATCCACATCCTTACTATATCCAATGGTTCAACAACATCGGCAAGGTTAAGGTAACACGTACTGTGCGTGTGCATTTTAGTATAGCTACATATGCTGATTATGTTGGTTGTGATGTGGTACCCATGCAAGCATGTTCTTTATTACTTGGTAGACCATGGCAATTTGATAAAAATTCTATACACCATGGTAGAAACAATCAATATACTCTTGTTCATAAGGATAAACATATTACTTTTCTTCCTATGACTCCTGATTCAATTTTGAAAGATGATATTCATCGAGCTAGTAAAGCAAAACATGAGCAAAATAAGAGTGGAAATCAGATTGTGGCAAAAGAATTTGAGCAACAAATGAAACCTAATAATAATCCATCAACTCATGTTGCTTCTGAAATTAAATTGAAAAGTGGATGTTACTCGCCACCAAATCTGATATTAATGATCTAGATTTCCACAAATCTCTTTGCTACACTTTTGTGTGCAAAGAGGCATTGTTTTCATTCGAGGACGTGCCTTCCTCTTTGCCTCCTGCTGTCACTAACATTTTGCAGGAGGTCGCTGACGTCTTTCCACAAGACGTACCACCGGGATCACCACCTATTTGTGGTATTGAGCATCAAATTGACTTAATTACCGGTGCATCGCTTACCAACCGTGCACCATACCGTACCAATCCAGAGGACACGAAGGAGATTATGCACCAAGTACAGGAGCTACTAGATAAAGGTTATATACGCGAATCCCTTAGTCCTTGTGTTGTTCCTATTATTCTAGTACCAAAAAAGGATGGTACATCCCATGTGTGTGTTGATTGTAGAAGCATTAATAATATTACTATTTGTTATCGTCATCCTATTCCTAGGCTAGATGAATTAAGTGGCTCTACTATTTTCTCCAAAGTTGATTTGCGTAGTGGATACCATCAAATTCTTATGAAATTGGGAGATGAATGGAAAACAACTTTTAAAACTAAGTTTGGATTATATGAGTGGTTAGTCATGCCTTTTGGGTTAACTAATGCACCTAGTACATTCATGAGATTAATGAATGAAGTTTTATGTGCTTTCATTGGACGATTTGTGGTAGTTTACTTTGATGATATACTGATTTATAGCAGATCTTTCGAGGAACATTTCAAACATTTACGTTCTATTTTTATTGCTCTACGCGAGGCACGTTTGTTTGGTAACCTTGGGAAGTGCACCTTTTGCACCAACCGAGTATCTTTTCTTGGCTATGTTGTTATTCGACAGGGAATTGAGGTTGATAACGCCAAGATTGAAGCTATTGAGAGTTGGCCGCAACCCAAAATGGTCACACATGTGAGGAGTTTCTTTGGCCTCGTTGGTTTCTATAGGCGTTTTGTGAGAGATTTCAACACCATTGCTACACCTCTCAATGAGTTTACAAAGAAGGATGTGCCTTTTTTTGGGGTACAACACAGGAAGAAGCCTTCACCGTATTGAAAGATAAGTTGACATATGCTCCATTACTCAAACATCCTAATTTTAATAAGACTTTTGAGCTTGAATGTGATGCTAGTGGAATTGGATTAGGAGGTGTATTATTATGAGATGGTAAACCTGTTGCATACTTTTCTGAAAAAAATGAGTGGGCCTAGTCTGAACTATTCTACTTATGACAAGGAATTATATGCTCTTGTTCGGACTTTGGAAACATGGCAACATTATTTATGGCCCAAAGAATTTGTTATACATTCTGATCATGAATCTTTGAAGCAGATTACAAGTCAAGCTAAATTGAACCGTTGACATGCTAAATGGGTTGAATACATTGAGACTTTCCCTTATGTCAGTAAACACAAGAAGGGTAAAGAAAATGTTATTGCTGATGCATTGTCTCGTCGTTATACTATGCTTTCACAACTTGACTTTAACATATTTGGTTTGGAGACCATCAAAGATCAATATGTGCATGATGCTGAATTTAAAGATGTATTGCAGAATTGTAAAGAAGGGAGAACATGGAACAAGTTCGTCGTTAATGATGGATTTGTGTTTCGTGCTAACAAGCTATGCATTCCAGCTAGCTCCATTCGTCTTTTGTTCTTGCAGGAGGTGCATGGAGGATGATTAATGGGACACTTTGGCGTGAAAAAGACGGAGGACGTACTTGCTACACATTTCTTTTGGCCAAAGATCAGACTGGATGTTGAGCATTTTGTTGCTCGTTGCACTACATGTCAAAAAGCTAAGTCACGACTCAATCCTCATGGTTTACATATGCCTTTGCCTGTACCTAGTGTTCCTTGGGAAGATATATCTATGGACTTTGTTTTGGGTTTACCTCAAACAAAGAAGGGGATGGATAGCATATTTGTTGTCGTGGATAGATTTTAAAAAATGCCACACTTCATACCATGTCATAAAAGCGATGCTGCTACTAATGTTGCTGATTTGTTCATTCGTGAAATTATTCGCTTGCATGGTGTGCCAAATACTATTGTTTCAGATCGTGATACTAAGTTTCTTAGCCACTTTTGGAGATGTTTATGGGCTAAGGTGGGGACTAAACTGCTTTTTAGTACTACATGTCACCCCAAACTGATGGACAAAATGAAGTAGTTAATAGAACTTTGTCTACTATGCTTAGGGCTGTTTTGAAGAATAACAAGAAAATGTGGGAAGAATGTCTGCCTAATATTGAATCTTCTTATAATCCTTCACTGCATTCTACTACTAAGATGTGCCTTTTTGAAATTGTGTATAGTTTCTTACCTCGTGCACCTATTGATTTGTTGCCTCTTCCATCTTTAGAGAAGGTTAATTTTGATGCTAAACGACATGCTGAATTGATCTTAAAAATGCATGAGTTAACTAAGGAAAATATTGAGCGCATGAATGCTAAATATAAAGTTGCTGGAGATAAGGGTAGAAAACGTGTTGTCTTTGCACCTGGAGATCTTGTTTGGTTACATTTGCATAAGGATAGGTTTCCTAATCTGCGCAAGTCAAAGCTAAAGCCACGTGCTGATGGTCCTTTTAAGGTGTTAGAGAAAATAAATGATAATGCATATAAACTTGAACTACTTGCAGATTTTGGGGTTAGTCCCACTTTTAACATTGCAGATTTGAAGCCTTATTTGGGTGAGGATGATGAGCTTCCGTCGAGGACAACTTCATTTCAAGAAGGGGAGGATGATGAGGACATCAATACCATTGTTACACCCACTAATCCTGCTATTATACATACTGGACCAATTACTAGAGTTCGCGCACGACAATTGAATTACCAGGTACTTTCATTTCTTGGTAATGATTCTAATGGTCATGAGAATATGATGCTGCCTAAATTGGATACATTTGTCTTTGTTACAAATGAAGGGCCTAGCTTGGACAAGAATGATGAACATTGGAGCAAGATCAAGCATGGAGATGATGGCATGCGCAAGGGGAACAAGAACGAAGTTACAAGTTATGATTTCAGGACTTTGAAGCCATCGTAATGAGTGCATGAAGCCTTGGGTTAAATATACAAGACGCCACTTCAGAAATTTCGTCCAGAGGCTATTATAGCTGTTGCGTCACCTTATTATTGGGCCAGGCCCATGTAGTTTCGCAATACTAAAGTATAGGCTATTTTAGAGTCCGTATATGTGGGGAAAACATAGTTAGGGTTGGTTTCAGACCTCTTCTCCAAGGGGCCACGAAATTCCCCCTCTCTCTCCATATATACATCCCTTAGGGCATCATTTAGACTTTGGGTTCTATTTAGATTAAAGTTTGCCATAGCTGCAACTTCGCGTACTTTGTTTGTGTTCAACAACCAGACAAAGGCGTCACAGAACCCCACTTGATCAATAAAGCTTTCCTCTTAAATTCGCAATATCCATATTTCAATCTTAGTTTCTTGCTTGTTCTTCGTTTGCCTGCAGGAAACACCTTCGTGGTCAGGTTGATCGTGCTTCGGCATGGTCAATAACCTCTCGGAGTCAGTTTAGCGACTGCTAAGGCGCGACGTCCTCGCACATTCGTAGTCGGATCGTCAAAGTCGACTTCCTCCAAAATGATAGCCACCATCTCATCGAAAGACGGGACACCTTTGCCTCTATCACTCGCTTTCAACCAATCTTGTAGATGTTAAAATCCAAACCATGAACAACTGAGAGAGGGAGTCTGAACAGCAGCGTTCATGTATACTTTTGGAAAAAGTCCATTTTAAACCCTGAACTTGTAGCGGTTCGGCGAAATAAACCCTCAAGTCGAAATCCCGGTCGATTTTTACCCTGAACTATGCAATCATGGTCTAAATCAAACCCTGGTACCGTTAGAGTATAAAAAACGCTGATGTGGCAGGGATTCGTCCGATTGGTGGGCCAAAGAGCGGCAGCCGTCACGCACCCGTCCTTCACGCTGGGCTAGCCCATTTGTATTTTTTTGCCTATCAATTTTTTTTTGTTCTGTTACACTGCTAAAAAAGGTACGCGGCGCACACCCGTCCTCTATGCCGGGCCACCTCATTTGTATTTTTTTGTCTGTTAATTTTTTTTTCATGTTACACTGCTAAAAATGGTGCGGGCGCGCACACGTCCTCCACGCTAGGCCAGCCCATTTGTTTTTTCTGATAAAAATGTAACTTTTTTTCTGTTACACAGTTAAAAAAAGGTGCGCGCACAAGGTGATTGTAACTCGCAACCTCCCCTTACGGCGCAAACTTTCCTTGTTGTCTAATGCGTGAAACTTTTTTCAATTGTTTTTCTTTAATTCGTGAACCTTTTTACAAAACTCATGTACTTTTTTGAATATGTGAACTTTTTTCAAATCCACGAACTGTTCTTTTTAGTTTTACAGTTGTTTTTACAAAATCTGTGAACTTTTCTTTTGAAAACCCGTCAACTTATTTTCAAAATTATTAAACTTTTTCTAAATCGGTGAACATTTTTTAAAAATTTATGACCTTTTTTCCTTTTGAAAATCTGGTTCCCGACATTTATTTCCGTTTGCTATTTTTCCTACTAAGATGACCACGAATTTAAGGGGAAATGAAAAACGAAATATAATATTGCAAAAAAACGAAATATTAAAAAAGGAAAGAAGAAAAAGGGAGGGACCGAACACAATAGATGTGTTGTCCTGGTGGTTGCATGCGTTGGCCAACAACCGAACAACTCGGGTTCAAGTCACACCGTGCGTGCTTATTTTTGTTCTTTTAAACAAGAAAAAACTGAGCAATTTAAAGAAGGAAAAAAATAAAGCAGGCCGGCCGAACAGGAAACAGTGCGAAATGGCAAAAAAAAAAAAACTGCACGTTTTAAAGAAGGAAAAATTAAAGCGGGCCGGCCCAATGGGAACAGTGAAAAAACGGCACCAATCCCGGCCATCCTTTGACACTTTCACAATCCTCGTTTGCCAAACAACAGCAGGGTTTAATTTAGACCGGGATTGCATAGTTCAGGGTGCAATCGACCGGGATTTCGACTTGAGGGTTTGTTTGGCCGAACCTCTACGAGTTCAGGGTTCAAAATGGACTTTTTCCTATACTTTTGCTATTGTCACTGCAGACATTGTTTACATGAGTACAACTAAGACTGGAAAAATTAGACAAGGTTTTATCATTGTTTCTTGTTTTTCCCAATAAAGATATCATTCTTTCTTGCAAGGAAAATAAAAATAAAACCAAACATGCAGTACATTATAGTATGATGTATCATGTGCTCACCTTACCTGATCTGATAAGAGCAGCAGGGTCGCCCTCATCTTCTCTGTGCTTGCATCGTCTATTTATTTTCGCTAAAGTGTGCTCGCATCGTCTTGCCAACCGGTCGCACACACGAAGGTGAGAAGACATTCTTTACAGGCTCCTCTCTGTACATGGGGTGTTGTTGCCAAGATTGATCTCTTGTTCGGTTTCTCCAGATGTACGGATGAACCACATGCTGCCTATTCCATTTACCCCATTGTGTGGTCTTTGGAGAGAGAGAGAGAGAGAGACCTAAATCAGTGAGCGATTCATCCCCGGTTCTGCCGCCTGTGGGACAAGTCCGATGTTCGTGGCACGCGAGAAGCACCCAATCCTCGGTGAGGAACTCCCCTGGCACGCCTCAGCTGGATCCATTCACAAGACCACACGTCGGCTGGATCCCATAGCAGATCGACCATGTTGTTTGTATCGAGCACCCACCTATCTTCTGTATTGAGCGCCGCCAATCCGTTCCTCTCTTGAGCCTGGTGCCTGTGGTTGTGGTGCTCCTCCTGATTCACCGAGGTGGATCGGCGGTCGCCGGATGAGAGCGTGGTGGGCTGGACAGAACGGGCAAGCCAACGAGAATATGAAGGGTGGCGGAGCAAAGGGGGGAAGCGGATCCTCTAACATCCTCAAGGGATGTCATGAAGCTACAGTGAAATACGTGTGTAAAGCAGAGAAGGGATGTCAGGGTACTATAGTAATTACTGTGCGAATTTACTGTAGCATGTACAAAAATAAATCAAAAAATAATTTTATTGCACCATAATTTTGTTTGTATGTAATTTTTGTAAATGTATAGAGTAGATTTTTAATTTGCAAATTAATTACGATCATTTTAGGTTTAACCATATGGATGTGAAGAAGGGATGTCATAGTTACCGTAGCTTACGTGACATCCCTTGAGGATGTTAGAGGATCC
>LR738712.1:372016902-372029900 GCA_902687465.1 Secale cereale
GACAGTCTCGCGCAAGGAGGGGATTAGAGAGCCTCGTCAAGAATTGCTTAACGGGTTGTTCGCTGTGCGTTGGGGTATAAGCATGGCCACCTATGGGACGGAGGTCCCTTATGGTTTGGCAAGGGGATGGGCACGTTGTACAAAGAGTAGAGAAGCATCGAGCGGCGCCTCGGGGATCACATACGACAATTTTACCCAGGTTCGGGCCGCCGCGAGGCGTAAAACCCTACTCCTGCTTTGATGGATTGATTGTGGAAATGGTGGAAAATGGACACGCCACTCTTGCCCCGCAAGGTCGCCTCGGGGTGAGAGTGGTCGCGCGAATGGGTGTCTGTGGGTTTGCATGCCCGAATCCTTTCTACGGTTGCCATGGGCCTCCTTTTATAGGTTAAGTGGTCACCATAGTGACAAATCAGTCTTTTTAGACTGATTAGATAGCAAACATTGCTATCATACCTAACTCTGTAGCTGACAGAGTGCATTAAATGCACCACTTAGTGTCACATCATAGCTCGTGCGGCAAGCCTTGCCGGACTCGTCTTGCCAATTGTGCTCTTGTTTGCTTGACATGTCTCTGGACGGGTGTCATTTGATGGTTCTTGTGGTAGAAGATGGTGGCCACGTATCCAGAGGTGGCCACTAAGCCACCTTAAAGCTTGACACCGCACTGATTGGCGATGGACATTGCTGTGCGGTGGAGTTTTACCTCCGCGTGCCCCGGCAAGTCTGCCGGGGTGGTCCTGGTGAGTTGTTGCTAGGTGAATCCGGCTCCCCACCAGGCGTGCATGCCCGACAAGGGTGGTTTCCCTTCTGGTGTCGTCTCGCACCTTGGTTGTCTTGATCTCCTCGACAAGCCTACGGATTCATCAAAGGGATGATCTCTTCGTGTCTTGGTCTAGCATGTGGTGTTGCAAACTTGCCCTTGAGCATATGCACAGTTTGGTGCAACGGGCCCAAGGTCTGTTGGACCGACAGAAGCCCCCGAGCCTGGCACGGTCGCGCCATTGGGCGTCGCTGTGGTAGGCTCTAACCAGTGCACATGCAAGGGTGAGAGCTTCCTTTGCTTCTTCATTAATCTTGAGCTTGGGCCGGTTTCTGCTTCCTTCACGCGTTGCGTAACACCAATGCTGGTGGGGCCATTCGTGTAATGGCCCGTGAATGACTTTAAAGCACGGGCTGGTAACTACCAATTCACTCTTCCCACTATGCCCTTATCCTGAGCCACGTATGTTGCATGCATTGAGTGGGGTAGGTAACCAGAGGCACGCGGTGCGGAAGAGCGTCAAGGCGAGGGCCCGACTTCCTTGGATTGGTGGAGGAGGATGGCGGTTACTCGTCGGGGAATCAGCCCCCTCCTAGTTTGCCTATAAAGAGGAGGAGCGGAGGGGGGAGTAGAGGCATTCACCCATACCCTCTTATCCTTCCGTTGCTTGCCCTTCTGGCTATGTCGAAGAAGAGAGCCTGGGGCTAGCCCCCAGGTAGTAGCTTGTGCTTGAAGGGGCTGAATAGCCGCACTAGAGCTCGAGAGTGGGTCTGGTCCGAGATGTAGCACGACGCAGCAGCCAATGTGCCCAGGGCACGGGAGGCGGCGAACGACACTTGTATGGTGAGGTACCCGCCCCCTTTGCCCGAACTGGTCACCTTAGGATGGGCGCCGGTCTTGGTTATGGGCTGCCGGAGCTCGTCTTCTCGTCATTAAAATCCCCGGGGTTGCGGGTGCCATCCCGGGGTGCAGCGCTCAGGGATGTTGGCGTCCCCAACACTGCTCCTTCCAGTGGAGCCGGGGCTATTGCAGAGGAAGGGAGCACCTTCCGCTCGTCGGGAAGGGAGGAGGGAGTATCTTGAGCCCCCTCGCCGTCCTGGCCGCTGGTCGCTTCTCTGCGGGGGAACTGGGCTGGAGGTCCGATGTCTCCCCAGGGCGGCGGTGATGAAGAGAAAGCGAGGGAGGACGAAGAAGGCGGATGGCGCGGGGTCGGGTCAGATTAAGGTGACCCTGACGTGTTTGTCTCCTTCTGGGGACCTACCACCTCGTCTTTCCGCTCCTCTCCTCCCTCCCCGGCACCATTGTCACCACCCTCTCTAGGTGGTGGCCGAGGAGGGATGTCCTCTTGGTGCCTTCGGCTCCCCTCTAGGAGTCTTCCAGCTGAGCTTCGACGATTGGCCATGCCGCTGCTCAAGCTATGGCTTTCGGCCAGTCCCGAAGGTGGCGACTAGGGCACCACCGAGCTGCTCCCTACACTCCTCCTTCGCAGCCTCGCCACTCCCGATCTTGTCAGGCTACGCCCGGCAGGACTTGATGAGACCGGGATGGGCTCCTACTTGGGTGCTTCGTTAGTCCCTTCTCATCTCCTTTGTTTCACCTAGCAGAGGGGAAACAAAAAGAGGGAGGGTTATGGTGCACTTATATTTTTTCAATCTTAAATTTCTAGGCAGTTGCCAAACTTTAGCTCAAATGAATGTAAATTTCCTTATCCATGTAATGTTCTGTAAGATTTTTACTTGTTGATCAACATATTAATGGAAAAGATAAACCTTGTCGGGGACTTGTGCGTGTCATACGACCACGCAGAGGGGGAGTGCCTCTTTACATCTAGGTAAACAAGTTTTTCCCGGTAAGGTACCTTGCCGACATTCTCAGATTTGCTGCTGGGGATCAATCTTTCCGGGCATAAACCATAGAGAGGAACCAACCCCCCGCCAACCCTTTCTTGTCAAAGGCCACTGCAACCATCCTGACCGAAGCATCGTTCAAGTCATAGGATGGGAGCACCTAAGACTAGAAAAAGGAAGGGAGGTCTCCTTATGCACAAGTATTTACAAAACATGTATGGATAATGGAAATAACTTATCTGTCTGGATTGCTGGAGATTGCCGGGTTGGCTTCTTCTTTCATCTCCTCTTGGGGGAACCAAGTCCACGGTAGGAACCTGTGGTTTATGTAGATGAAATGATGCCAAATGCAATCTAATCTATATGAGTATGCAAAACCCATAATACGATCATGCATGCATGCAATCTTATTGGGCCCCCTCTACAACACTTCGATCTTTTATCCATTGCTCAGGGTCTGCGCCTGGCTCTATACAAGGGGTTACATGCAACTGAGGCAAGGCCTGTACAAAAGGGTGGCTGCCGGGCAGGGCCCGACAGCCGCGCCTTACGGGTAGTACTTGCGGAGATGCTCAATGTTCCATGAGTGTTGCAACTGAATGCCATCTCTGGTCTCGAGATGGACTGCGCCAGGTCTGGTGACTCGTACCACCCGGTAAGGGCCTTCCCACTTCGGCATTAACTTGTTTGTTCCCTTGGCCGACTGAATGTGCCGAAGGACAAGTTCACCTTCCTCAAAACACTGGGCACGAACCCTGCGGCTGTGATAGCGATGCAGGGCTTGCTGATACAATGCAACACGCGTAGCGGCCCGGAGACGGTTCTCCTCGAGTAGCATAGCGTCGTCACGCTGGTGCTGATCTTGCATGATTTCATCGTCAGCAAGCACTCGAGGAGACCCATAAATGAGTTTCGTGGGGATAACTGCTTCTTCCCCATAGACTAGGGAGAAGGGAGTCTGCCCGGTAGCCTGATTTGGAGTCATTCTGAGGGACCAAAGGACTACCGTGAGCTCATCAATCCATCGCCTGCCGCACTTCTGCAGCTTAGCAAATGTTCTTGTCTTGAGACCTCAAAGCACTTCAGCGTTTTCCCTCTCAGCTTGTCCATAGGATGTGCCACAGAAGCAAATGAGATCTTGCTTCCGAGGGCATGTACTTATTGCATGAAGGCTCGGCTCATGAATTGGATGCCGTTGTCGGTGACGATCCGTGCCGGGACCCCGAAACGACACACCAATTCTTTCAAGAACTTGATAGCGGACTGAGCAGTCACCTTTCTCATGGTAGCTACTTCCGGCCACTTTGTAAACTTGTCGATGGCATCGAACAAGAATTCAAAGCCCCCGACAGCTCAGGAGAAAGGGCCGAGGATATCAAGCCCCCAGACCGAAAACGACCATGACAAAGGGATTGTCTGAAGCGCTTGGGTAGACAGATGGATGTTCTTGGAATGGAACTAACAAGAATCACATTTCATGACGAGCTCGATCGCATCTTGGAGGGCAGTGGGCCAACAGAATCCTTGCCGGAATGCTTTCCCAACTAATGCCCTTGATCAAATTGGGAGCCGCACATGCCTTTGTGAATCTCCGCCATCAGTTCCTTTCCTTTTTCCTGGCAAATGCACTTAAATTTAACATCGTTGGGCATTCTTATTGTCGCAGGATATCCGCAGCCACCTATGGAACCAGGAGGCCCCTTGCTGGTTTGGCAGGGGGACGTCGCGTTGCACAAAGAGCAGACCAGCGCACGGCAGCACGGCAGAGAGCACACAAGAAATTTACCGAGGTTCGGGCCGCCGTGAGGCGGAAAACCCTACTCTTGCTTTGGTGGATTGATGGTGGAATGGAGGTGGTGGAGCATAGTACACTTGCCCGACAGGGGTTGCCTAGGGCAGCAGCAACTACGCGTGTATGGGGGTGTGGGTTCGTCCACTTTCCAACCGTTTCTACGATTGCCATGGGCCTCCTTTTATAGATCAAGGGGTTACCAAAGTGGCAAAGTAGTCATTACGCACTGATATGATAGCAAACAGTGCTATCATACCTAACTCCACGGGCTGATAGGGTGCATTAAATGCACCGCTTAGTGTCACATCACTAGTTTCCCGGCAAGGCTTGTCGGGCTATCTTGCCAGCTCCGCGCCTGTTCTCTTGACACGTCGCAGGACGAGTGTCATCTGTGGGTTTTTCCTATAGGAAATGGCTGCCATGTGGCGAATGGCTGCCAATTAATCATCTTGCGGCTCGACACCGCATTGATCGACTATGTGGGTCGTGCTTGAGTGATTGGTGAGGTGGTTTTGCCTCCGTGGGCCCCGGCAGGCCCTTCCGGGGTGTTTCTGTTATCTGTTTCTGGGGGTGGCATCGCCCCTTGCCGGGCTCACCTGCCCGACAAGGGAGGCTTTTCTCTTGGTTATATCATGCGTCTTTAGCTCGACCTTGGTTTCTCTAGGCTGGATGTTGGTTCTTTGAAGCTCTTGGTTTCTTGTACTCTGACTTAGGTTGGTGCTTCAGTCTTGTCCTTGTGCGTGTGCATAGTCTGGGCAATATACCCAGGGTTTGTTGCACCGACAGAAGCCCTCGGCCTACCCGGTCACACTGCTGAGCGTCGTTGGGGTAGGGCCTAATAAGTGCACATGCAAGGTTGCTGAAGAGGTCGGCCCCTTGAGGTCTTCATTGTTGCTTCATCAGTCCTAATTCCAGGCCAGTTTCCGGTTTCCCCACGTGGGGTGTAAAGCCAATAGTGGTGGGGCCGCTCCATTGATGCCCCATGAATGACTTTAATGCACGGGGTAGAAACTACCAATTTACTCTTCCCACAACGCGCCCTTATCCTTAGCCACGTATGTTGCATGCATCGCGCGGGGTAGGTAACAGAGGCGCGTGGCGTGGGAGAGCATCATGGTGATGGTTCGGTCGTCTTGAATTGGTGGAGGAGGACGGTGGCCGCCCGTTGATGGAGCAGCCCTCCTCCTCGTCCTGCCTATAAAAGGGAGGGCGGAAGAGGGTAGAGCCATCCATCTTTGCATTCCTCCTCTTCTCATCTTTCGCTTCTGCTGGCTATGTCGAAGAGAGGGGCTGGGGCCAGCCCCGGGCTCCTGCTTGGGTGCTCCTTTTCTCGTCCTTTCCTCCTTCCACAGCAGTGCCTGAAGGAGGGAAAACGAAAAGAGGGGATCACTGGGCACTTATCTTTTGTTTTTTCAATTTTAAACCTGTAGGCAATCACCAAATTTTAATTTAAATAATGTAATCCCTTGAGTCCATCTTTGTGTTCTGTAATGCTTGTACTTGTATTAGCCTATTAATGAAAAAAGATAAAACTTGCTGGGGATCCGTGCATGTGTATGTCCATGTAGAGGTGAGATGCCTCTGTATGCAAATAAACGAGTTTTCCCGGTAAGCTACCTTGCCGGCACCCTTTTTGTCTGTCGAAGAATCACATCTGCCGGGGAACAGGCAAAGGGGCCAGCCCCCCATCAACTTATTTTCACCAAGGAATACTACAACCATCCTGACTGAAGCAACGTTCGAGTCTGGGATGGGAGCACCCAAGCCTCAAGAGAGTGGCGAGGTTTTCGCATGCACAAGTTATAGCTTACAGAACACCAACGAACAGGAGGTGGAACTTATCTGTTGGCTTGCCGGGGATTGCAGTGCTGGGCAATCTTCTCAACTCCTTGTCGAAGCCAAGTCCACAGCTGGAACCTACAACTCCATGTAGATGAGAATGAATGCATGATGCAATCCTATCTATATGCATATGCAGATGCTCATGAAATGCTTATGCAGTGATCTTAGTGTGCTTGTGTATGCATGCAATCTTAGTTGGGGGCCCCCCTACAACGCTTCTTTATTTTCTCTTGCACGGGGTCATCGCCCCGGCTCCATACAAGGGGTTACATGCAGCTGAGGCAAGGCTTGTACGAAAGGGTGTCTGTCGGGTAGGGCCCGACAGCCGCGCCTTACGGGTAGTACTTGTGGAGATGCTCAATATTCCATGAGTTTTACAACTGAGTGCCATCTCTAGTCTCCAGACGAACTATGCTAGGTCAGGTCACTCGTACCACCCGGTAACGGCCTTCCCACTTTGGTGACAGCTTGTTTGTACCCTTGGCGGACTCAACACGCCTAAGGACAAGGTCACCTTCCTCAAAAACACCGGGCATGAACCCTGCAACTATGATAGCGACGCAGGTGTCGGATCTTGGGTTCCGGGAAAACCCTTGAGGTTCGAACTCGGGTGTGCGCACGAAGATCTCTCCTTCCGCCCTAGCTTCTCTACTCGTTGGTCCCTAGGCCTAGCTCGTCAGATTCGAAGAACAAGGGACACAAGGTTTATACTGGTTCGGGCCACCATTGTGGTGTAATACCCTAATCTAGTGTGGTGTGGTGGATTGCCTTGTAGGCTGAGGAAGAACTAGTACATGGGGTGAACAGCCTCCCGAGGAGAGGTGTTATTGTGCTCGAGTGAGCTTGTGGGTGTGTGACCGTCTATCTCATCAACTCCAGATCAGATGAGATCAATGGTGGTGGCTAGTCCTATTTATAGTGGCCGGGGTCCTCTTCCCAAATATTGAGCGGGAAGGGATCCCACAACGGCCAAACTTGAAGGGGAAAAGCTAGTACAAGCTATCCTGACAAAAGGTGGTCTTCGCCTGCCAAAGGCTTTGGTGGTGATGCCGCCGTGGGCTCCGCGATGACCTCCACTCTGCTGTCCTGCTGGTCTTGGTCTCGTTGCACCGATATGGAAACCTTTGCCTGACGCCTCGGGACTCCTCGCCTGCACCTGCTCCTTTAGCACGAAAGAGAAAACTGGCACTCTACGCCCGCTGGCGCCCGCCTGGCCTTGGTCGTCACTTCTTACGTCACGAGGACCTCGCGAGGTGCCCCTCGCCTCGATATCTCCGATCCTCAGGAGCCAACCTAGTGAGGCCGCCCCAGGGGATGTCTTGCATCGTCAGACTCGCGAGGCTCGGCCCCTTGCAAGGGTCTTGAGTGGTTGCTGATGAAGTTGGGATGTACCAGGCCGCCTGATGAGCCACACCCTGGGCTGCAAGCAGGCAAGTCTGGGTACCCCCGTTCCCAGAACACCGACAGTAGCCCCGGGCCCAAGGTGCGCTCGGGCTTGCCTTCGTGGCGAAGCCAAGGGTCAAGTGCGGAGCACCGCGGGCCCCAAAAGCTTGCGGCCTTGATTGACGCATGGGGATTGATTGGACGCGAGCGTCTGTGCTTCCCCACACTGCCACGGCGACCGTGCGACTTGACAAGTCCCTGCTTGCACAAAAGACCATCATTACCTGCGATTATGGAGGTCGGCGGTTGGCCTTCTCCTGGCTATAAATAAGGTGGCAGGTGGAGTCCTTGCTTCCCATCTTCTTCCTTCGTTCCTCTCGCTTATTCTTCTTCCTTGCTTCTCGCCTGGCCGAGCTGCTCATGGCGCCAATCCGGCGATTCTCAGCCGCTTAGAAGGGGAAGACTCCTCGCGAGGAGCCAGAAGTGCTCCCCTAGAAGAAAAGACCATTCCGCCCTCATGGCGCCGCCATGAGGCCTGAAGTGACGAGGCCTTGGCACGAGCGACCTCCCCCTGGCTACCCGCTGACCCTGTACGCCAGGGCACCAGGCCACGGAGGGGAAGGCCGCGCCCAGCGCCGCCCGCACCATGGCCGCGTCGATCGCGCTGTAGTAGTGCACGCTGCCGTCCCGCGAGCGCACGCTAGAGGCTCCTCACGTGAGTTCGTGGTGTGGGCCATGATGCCTCCTAGATCCTGGATACGCTTCCCGCCATTCTTCGCCGCGGAGATGCTGCCGAGGGGGACGCTCGAGCTGTGGTTGCGACACGTCGAGTGCCGGGCCCCGGCGTCGAGGGCCGAGGTTGAGGTCGTCTCCCCGGGCAAGGTCTTCATGACCCACGGATGGGGCGAGATCAGCCGCGTCTGCGGCGTGGAAGGCGCCCTCGCCATCCACTTCGAGCACGATGGTGCCTCCGTGATGCACTTCAAGGCGTTCCACGAGGAGGGACGCCACCTGGAGGGCTGCCCTGGAGGGGACCGTCGAGACAATGCAGCGGCTGGCGCCACGCCAGCCGTTGACCCTGCCACTAGCTCGTCCAGCAGCAGCGATGGCCTTCGGAGGTCCAGCAGCTCTCCTAAGTCCGACGAGTCTCCGGAGATGTGCGACGATAGCTACGCGCCCCTCAGCTCGCGGCGCGCCCGAAATGCGTCGGGCTCGCGAGCACGTAGCTGGTGGTGATCCGCGCAAGTTCGGAGGTGGGCCATCATGGCCCATTGTTGATGATGGCGTCGACGATGAGGGCCGTAGTTAGGATCCCCTGAAGTCCTTTTGTGGCGTTCCCTGCGAGGATTCAAAGCCAACCCCACGAGGGTATGTAAAGAAATTATAATGCTTTTACTCCTATCTTGTTATCCCCTCTAGTACACCCTATTTGCGAGTCCCGTTTCGGCAATATCGCCCCTTTTTTATCCGTTCGGTAGCATAGTGCTCTACGCCGACAGGCCCCAGTTCCAAGGTAAGCTGCAGCCGTCGCTGGTATGCCAGGTCGCGATGCCGTGGTCAAGGCCATGAGGTGAGCGGCCCCAGGTCCGGTAAGAGCTTCTGAGACACGATGCTCAAGAGGCCCCCCTTGGCGTGCAAGCGGCTTCCAGAGGATAAAAAGCGAGGTGGCGTTGCCGACGCATGACTGCCGAATCCCATTCTTCGAGTGAGGATGGGACACTAAAGAGTTAGCGACTTATCTTGATGAGCATGAGGTGATTCTTTAAGCGGCGCGCCTGGCTTGTTTCTGATGTTGCAAGGCTGAGATTTCGCGATTTCCTCCCCGCTAGCCCCAGAGTTCTGCGTCGGCAGAGCCCGGCCCCGCGCGTACCTCAGTCGCCGCTGGTTTGACCAGATCACCAGGACAAGACCAAGGAGTGAGGGGCTACGGGACCCGTTAGGCCCTTGGGTCGCGATGCCCAAGGGCCCCCCCTTGACGTACGAACAGTAGTTGGGAAGGGAATGCTGGACTTAGGCCTTGATGTTCTAGGTCGGCAGGGCCCGGCCCCGCGCGTACCTCAGCCTCCACTGGCTTGACCAGAACACCAGGACAAGACCAGGGAGTGAGGGGCTACGGGGCCAGTTAGGCCCTTTGGTTGCGATGCCCAAGGGTCCCTCTTGACGTATGAACATGCCTGATCTCTCTAAACTGGCCTCCCCTTCTCCCATCCTTCTTGATGCTCTACGTCCTCGGGTCACGACCCTCGAGCGAAGCTCAGCCGCCGTTGGTATGCCAGGTCACGATGTTGTGGTCAAGGCCAAGGGGTGAGGGCTGAAGAGTCGGTAAGAGCCCCTGAGATGCGATGCTCAGGGGCCCCCTATTAACGCGCAAGTGAATTATGTGAGGAGGGGAGACCGGCGGGGTCGCCTCTAACCGTGCTCCTGAGACTCCTGTGGGTTAGCCTGTAGCAGCACAACTTAGGACCACGCCTACCACCGGGCTCCTGATAATTCCGCGGGAAGACGAAGGCACCGAGGACCTGGGGTTTTTTAGCGTTGCAGGGACGGACCCGAGCACAAGCGTCGTGCCAACGTGTGCAGCCCCCGTTGCGGGATGAGCATAAGTCCATCAAGCAACGAAGGAGACCAGAAGAGGTGATGAGTGAGTAGACGATGCTCGTAAGGCAAATTGCAGGAAGAAACAGACTAAACCAAGTGACGCTAAATGAGATGCATGCCACAAGGATGGACCTGTGCGGCCTGGGGATGATGCAGCCTGAGGGGCGCCCCCAACAAGGTGAGCTGAAGATGCAAAAGGATACACGCCGCAGGGACAGGCCCGTGCGACCTGGGAATGATGCAGCTCGAGGGGCGCTCCCAGTTGAACAAAAACCAGAAAATGTCACCTGGCACAGTTGCTGAAGTAGTGTTGGTGTAGCTGAAGACACTCGATGCAAATGCTGCTCCTCATGCGTCGCCTGGCTCCGGCACCCCGTGAGGCTTTGGGGTTCCCCAGATCTTGCGGAGAACCGAGTCCAACTCCGCCTGGATCTCCAGATGCATGGCCTCGCGAGTCGCCAGACCTCCCGCATATGGCGCTGGTGCAGGGTCGCTTGGTTCGGCAGGCCAAGGGCATGCGAACGTAGCTGTGAGGGGGACCCTCGCACCGGCCCACCTGGTAAGGCCAGTAGAGCTCCTGAGATGCGATCATGTTGAGTGCGGGGACGTTGACGCACACGCGCAGCCTGTCGCCTGAGGCTAGGGCGACAACTGCACTCCGTCGGGCGGCACTCGCCCCGCATTGCCCTTGGCACGTGTAGGTCTTCGATGGTCTGGCTGATGTACTCCTGAGTGCTTGGTGCCTCACGCCTTGAGGCCTTCGGAGGGAAGTGTGCGGCAAAGCACTCCTCCACATGGTGCCCGAGCGCCTCCCTCATGACATTGGCTAAGTCAGAGGCCCTCCAGAGGAGAGCCCCCGAGCCCAGCCTGTGGGGTGCACCGGGCGTGCCTTCCTATGCGAGGGAGGGAGGCGGCCCCTCCCTAGGTGGAGGTCCTGAGGTGCTGTCGCCAGGTGCTGCATCCCCATGAGGCTCCAGGGCGAGTAACTACTTCTTCCTCTTGGGGACGACCTCAGGAGGGTAGATGATGCTGTCGTTGCCCGGATCCTCGACTGTTGCCGCCTGGAAAGCGCGCTCGAGTGAGCACACTGTGTCCTTCTCTTCACAGGCGATGGTGATGATGCCGCCGCTTCCCGTCATCTTGAGGACGTTGTAGCCGTGGTGAGTCACTTCCATGAACTTGGCCAGGGCTGGGTACCCAAGGATGGCGTTGTAAGGGAGATGGATGTGGACGAAATCGAAGTAGATGAGCTCAGTGTGGTAGTTGTCACACTTGCCAAAGGTGACAGGCAGACTGACCTGCCCTACGGGGGTGGTGGAGCCGTCAGTCACTCCGGAGAAGGGCTTGGTGGGCAGCAACTGATCGTAGGGTACTTGGAGGCTGTCGAATGTCTCGATGGATAGGACATTGAGCCCTACGCCACCATCGATGAGGGTCTTGGTAACTTGGACGTTGCTGATGACGGGCGAACAAAGCATCGGGAGGGCGCGGGCCATAGCCGCGCACTTGAGCTGGTCTGCTGAACTGAAGGTGATGGGGGCACCTGGACCACCTGAGTGGGCGAGTAGCCTCGAGCTTGGGGAGAGGCGTGTTTACTTCCCGGAAGAAATGCATGAAGAGGCGCTGAGAAGCTGGGGCCTGTGCTCCGCCCAGGATGCAGGCGATGGCACGTGGCTCCTGGAAGCCCCCAACCCCCTCGTCCTGGTCGTCGTTTCTCCTTGGTGGCTGCAGATGTGGAAGGCCAGCCTTGCCCTGAGGGCGGTCCTCACGAGGCTGGTCCCTCCAGACGCCCTCACGGGGCTGATCGCACCAACGGTCCTCTCGAGGTTGATCACGCCACTCCTGGCGGGGGACGCAGTTCTCCCGGCTTCCGCGGATCCGACTTCCCCCATGGACATAGCCACGATTGCTGTGTTCAGGGCGTTGGATGGCGCGTCCTTCACGGAGGGCTCTGAGCTCTTGACAGTCGTGGGTGTTCTGGTTGTGCATGTTGTGGAAGGCGCAAAACACCCGGCTGTTCTTGGATGATTCTGGGTAGTCACGGCCGTGCTTCATCTCCGGTTCAGCCGCGAGCACTGCCGCTCCTTTGCGCTTTAAGTCCCTGCTTTTGGCCGTCTTGTCTTCAGGTTCAGCAACGAGGAGCTCAACGAGGGAGATGTGCCCCTCCTTAGCTCTGGCGCACTTGGTTGCAAGGTTGAACAGCTCCAGGGACGTGCATATATCCTCGTGGATGGCGAGCTCCTCCTTCATCCTGACATCGCGGACACCTCCTGAGAACACCGAGATGATGGCCTCGTCCGTGACCTTGGGGATCTTGACGCGGACACTGTTGAAGTGTTGGATGAACTTCTATAGGGTTTCTCCTGGTTGTTGCTTGATACACCGCAGGTCACCCGCAGCCGGGGGGCGGTCTGTGGTGCCCTGGAAGTTGGCGATGAACCGCTCGCGCATCTCGCTCTAGGTGGAGATCGATCCCGCAGGCAGGTTCAGGAGCCACAAGCGCGCATCATCTTTGAGGGCCATGGGGAACCAGTTCGCCATGATCTTCTCATTTCCACCGGACGCTTCGATGCTCAGCTCGTAGAGCTGCAGGAACTCCGCAGGGTCGAGGGTGCCGTCGTAGCGTGGAGGCAGGTCGGGCTTGAATTTCCCAGGCCAGTTGACGTTGTGTAGCTCGAGGGCGAGAGCCTTGCAGCCTGTTGTTGACACCAGAGCTTGTCGGGGAGGCGGAACTTGGTCTTGGTCCTCACGCGCCACCGCAGCGGGGCGGGGG
>LR738712.1:372029970-372079134 GCA_902687465.1 Secale cereale
GGGGGCATGGTCTCAATGCAAAGGTGGAGGGAGCGCTGGCGCTCCCTCCTGGGGCAGCTGGATCTCTTGGCAGCTTCCTTCTTCTTGAATTGGCGCCGCGCATGGGCGGTCACACTGCAGGTCCACGTGCCTTGGGTCTTGGGCGATGCCTTGACGCGGAGGTAGCGGTGGAGCTTCATGGGCCACGTCGTCCGCATGCGGAGGCAGACGAGGTAGGGAGAGGGACGGCGCTGGAGAGCCCCACCGGGGATGACGAGCTCGGCGATGCAGTTGAGCAATTCTTCGTAGAAGTCGTTGACGGGGCTGTAGCGCAGGAGCTCGCGTGTCATGAGCTAGGGTTAGTGACAGGGTCGCGGTGCGTTTGTCTCGCCACACGGAGGGGTGCAGGGACGAGGCCTACTGTTCATGCCGCACCGGGACGGTGGCGGCGTTAGCGGCAGGCAATGGAGAACGGCGGGGTGGTCCGTCGGCAGGAGCAGTCTGAGCGACGCGGGCGGCAAGGGCAGCCCGCCGCTCCGCACGGGCTCTGCGAGCGTCAGCCATGGAACCGGTGGGACGACGGAGCACGGCTTGACGGAAGGGAAGTTTTGGCACGCCCCTACCTGGCGCGCCAAATGTCGGATCTTGGGTTCCGGCAAAACCCTTGAGGTTCGAACTCTGGGGTGCGCACAAAGATCTCTCCTTCCGCCCTAGCTCGTCTACTCGCCGGTCCCTAGGCCTAGCTTGTCAGATCCGAAGAACAAGGGACACAAGGTTTATACTGGTTCGGGCCACCGTTGTGGTGTAATACCCTAATCCAGTGTGGTGTGGTGGATTGCCTGGTAGGTTGAGGAAGAACTATTACACGGGGTGAATAGCCTCCTGAGGAGAGGTGTTCTTGTGCTCGAGTGAGCTTGTGGGTGTGTGGCCTTCTATGTCATCAACTCCAGATCAGATGAGATCAATGGTGGTGGCTAGTCCTATTTATAGTGGCCCGGGTCCTCTTCCCAAATATTGAGCGGGAAGGGATCCCACAACGGCCAAATTTGAAGGGGACAACTAGTACAAGCTATCCCGAGGTGGTCTTCACCTGCCAAAGGCTCTGGTGGTGACACCGCCGTGGGCTCCGCGATGACCTCCACTCTGTTGTCTTGCTGGTCTTGGTCTCGTTGCACCGATATGGAAACCTTTGCCTGATGCCTCGGGACTCCTCGCATGCACCTGCTCCTTTAGCACCAAATAGGAAACTGGCACTCTGCGCCCGCTGGCGCCCGCCTGGCCTTGGTCGTCACTGCTTACGTCACGAGGACTTCGCGAGGTGCCCCTCGCCTCGATATCTCCGATCCTTAGGAGCCAACCTAGTGAGGCCGCCCCAGGGAATGTCTTGCGTCGTCCTCCTCATGAGGCTCGGCCCCTCGCGAGGGTCTTGAATGGTTGCTGACGAAGTTGGGCTGTACCAGGCCGCCTGATGAGCCACGCCCTGGGCCGCAGGCAGGCAAGTCTGGGTACCCCCGTTCCTAGAACACCGACAGCAGGGCTTGCTGATAGCATGCAACATGCGTAGCAGCCCAGAGACGGTTCTCCTCGAGTAGCACAGCGTCGTCATGCCGGTGCTGATCTTGCGCTACTTCATCATTGGCAAGCACTCGAGGGGACCCATAAATGAGTTCCGTGGGTATAAAGGCTTCTGCCCCATAGACCAGGGAGAAGGGAGTCTGCCCGGCAGCTCGGTTAGGTGTCGTTCTGAGGGACCAGAGAACTACCATAAGCTCCTCGATCCACCACATGCCGTGCTTCTGCAGCGTATCGAAAGTTCTTGTCTTGAGTCCACATAGCACTTCAGCATTCGCCCTCTCAGCTTGTCCATTGCTTTGGGGGTGTGCCACAAAGGCGAATGAGATCTTGCATCTGAGGGTACGAACATATTGCATGAAGGCGTGGCTCGTGAACTGGGTGCCGTTGTTGGTGATGATCCTTGCAGGAACTCCAAAATGACACGCCAATTCTTCCAAGAACTTGATAGCTGACTAAGTAGTCACCTTTCTCACGACAGTCACTTCCGGCCACTTTGTAAACTTGTCGATGGCAACGAGCAAGAATTCAAAGCCTCGGATTGCTCGGGGAAAGGGGCCGAGGATATCGAGCCCCCAGACCGAAAATGGCCATGACAGAGAGATTGTTTGAAGAGCTTGGGCAGGCGGTGTGTTTTCTAGGAATGGAACTGATAGGCTTCACATGTCGTGATGAGCTCGATCGCATCTTGGAGGGCTGTGGGCCAATAGAATCCTTGCTGGAATGCTTTCCCAACTAATGCCCTTGATCCAATGTGGGAGTCGCACATTCCTCTGTGAATCTTATCAGCAGTTCCTTTCCATCCTCCCGGCAAACACACTTCAATTTCACACGGTTGGGCCTCCTTCTGTATAGAGTGTCATCGACAAACTGATACATACCGGCCCTTGGGCTACTTTTTCAGCTTCATCTTGGTCGCCGGAGAGTTCTCCGGTTTGAAAGAAGTGGACAATGTGCCATGCCCAAGCTGGAGCCCGGGGCTCGGCAACAAGGACTAGCGGCACCTCCTCTGCTTCGGGAGCACCAGCCTTGTTGGCGGGGTCCATTGGCCCGGCTGGAGGGGATTGTCCGGCAGGCCGTGAGGAGTTGTTTCTGGCAGGGTCTCTGCTGGGAGCGGACGGCTCGACCGGGAGAGGCTTACCGTAGTCCAACTTTGTCCTTTTCTGGGCCATTATTGTTGGTGATGCGGAGGGTTGAGAGAGACGGAGAACAAAAGTTCCTGGTTCCACAGGAAGCTTTTGCGCAACACACTTTGACAGGTGATCAGCTATGCTGTTTTCCGCACAGGGTACATGCTCTATTTGCAACCCGTCAAAGTGCTCCTCCAATCTCCTCACTTCCTCAACGTATGCCTCCATCAATGGACTTTGGTAATCCTTGTTGACTTGTCTCACCACAAGTTGTGAATCTCCTCGAATGATCAGCTTCTTAATTCCCAATTCTGCTGCAATTCTAAGCTCGGCAAGGAGCCCTTCATACCGTGCTGTATTGTTGGTGGCTTCTTCCCGGGAAAAATGCATTTTGACGATGTACTTCAAGTGTTCCCCGGAGGGGGCAACAGGAAGCACGCTAGCCCCTGCACCTTGTAGGAAAAAAGCACCATCAAAATACATAATCCATTCCTGGGGTGATTCCTTGCCGGCGGTAGCTGTTTCTATCACTTCCTCATCTAGGGTTGGTGTCCATTCTGCAATAAACTCTGCTAGTGCCCTGCTTTGAATAGTTGACGTGGTCTCAAATGTCAAACCAAAGCTGGATAACTCCAAAGCCAACTCCACTATCCTGCCAGTAGCCTCAGGGTTTCGGAGTATCCTTTGCAGCAGAAAACAAGTGACAACCGTGATCTCGTGGGCTTGGAAGTAGTGGCGCAGTTTCCTTGATGCCATAACGAGACCAAATATCAACTTTTGCACACCAAAGTACCTCGATCTAGCCCCCTGTAACAAGGAGCTGACAAAGTACACTGGGCGTTGCACCACTTTCTTCCTTGCCGCGTCCTTGGGGTTGCTCTCGTTGCCGTGCACATTGCTGCCCCGATCCTTATCTGACCCTGTTGTGTTCTGCTCGCTTTATGCCTAATCCACTTCTCGCTGCACTACCAAGGCCGCACTGACCACTTGGTTGGTTGCCGCCAAGTATAGCAACAACGATTCTTGGGGTTTGGGCACAACCAAGGTGGGTATAGATGAAAGGTAGGCCTTCAACTCTTGCAGGGCTACATCTGCTTTCGGGGTCCACTTCATAGGCCCTACCTTCTTCAAAATCTTAAAGAACGGCAGGGCACGCTCGGCAAAGTTGGAGATGGATCTGCTCAGCGCAGCAACCCATCATGTTAAGCGCCTCACATCCTTAACTATCCTTGGCGCTTAGATATGCTCAATGGCTTTGATCTTGTCGGGGTTGGCTTCGATCCCCCGGTGGGATACGAAGAACCCAAGTAGCTTGCCAGAGGGAACGCCAAACACACACTTCTCCAGATTAAGCTTCAAAATGATCTTGCGCAGATTAGCAATTGTCTCCTCCAAATTTTGGAGAAGGGTGGCCTTATCCTTGGTTTTGACCACGATATCATCCATATAGGCTTCTATATTTCTGTGTAAATGCGGCTCAAAACCAATCTGGGCTGCCCTTGCAAAAGTTGACCCGACACTCTTTAATCCGAATGACATGCGGATAAAGCAGTACGTACCACATGGGGTGATGAATGACGTCTTCTGTTCGTCTTCCTTGGACATGAAGATCTGATGATATCTGGAGTATGCATCCAGAATGAGGACCCCATTCCACCTGATGGTGTGGATCCACGCCCCGTTCCCCCAAAATGCAAACAACTTCCCAGGTTTCCAACCTCTGCCAAACCATAATATCCATGCTCCAAATGAAGACTGGGATGCCTGGGAAGAGCAAGCAGATTAAGAGCAGCATTAGGTTTTTCCACAGCCAGTACCTTTTCTTCCCCAGAAGCAGCAAGTTAAAATTCCTGCTTTGCCTGAGGAGGGAGCTCCTAACAGTAGCATCACCACCACTGTGTCATTATCTGAAGGTCTGCACTCCATTACGCACTCTGCTAGTGAAGAAGTAAATCAAGGAGTTCCAGTTCCCCAATTTGGGCAAGGACTGCTAAACATTGCCCTGGCCTATGACACAATTGAAGAAGAGGAGGAGCCTCAAAATAATATGGATATTGCTCAACAACAACCTGCAGCAGTTGAACATGCTTTGATTCCTATTATCCCTAATGCAGAGCCACAGCCTGAGCTACAGACAGAACACATGACTGACAAACCTCTTGTGGTTGGAGTCAAAGAAACCTCTGGAAATTCTGCTAATGAGGAGGCCACTGACATACAACATGAGTTTATGAAAGGCTCCTCAAGTGGAGGTGTTTTTGCTGCTGCCAGCACCTGTACTGCTAACACTACTCCACAGAATGTGCTGCCAGATGAGAAGGGCAAAGAAGATGTTCCAATCCTACATGTTGGCACTTCTTCAGACCCCAACAATGAAGGTAACTTTGGCCCCTTTTCTCTGCCAAGTACTCCTTCTATGTCTGTCTTACATGAGCTGGCTCAAAGCCGTGCTCTGGAAATTATTGATGGTTCTCATTTGATTTCTGAAGAAGGACTTGGACTATGGATTAAGCATTTTGCACCAGCAACCCAAGGAGCAGCAAGCACTTTCAAAATTGAAATTCCAGTAAGTTGGTTCAACTTCATAATTCACTTACTATTGACACCTGATAAATTTGGATGGACAATGCACATGTTAAAGTCTGATGTACGGAAAATGCTGACTGCTAATTGTGAACAAGAGGAAACTATGCTTTTTCCGTATACCTGATGGATGTTCTACTTCCCAAGCACCAACATGTAAAGAATTCTTGCTGGGATAGGGCAAGGAAAATGAAGGTGTTAGCCCAGCAGCACACTCCTCCAGTGGGGCAGGCAGTCCCCTTCAACAAGTTTCACCTAACAAAATACTGCCGCTGGGGGAGGCCATCTCAAGGAAAAGAAGGGAGAAGGAACCCATGGTAGAAACTGAGGTAAGAAGAAGTGACAGGATTAAGAAAGATAATAAGGGCTATAGAAGAAAATCTTGTAATGCTCATTCATGTCTGCCATGCAATGCTATCCCACCAGTTATTCAGAATTCTGTTGTGAAAAATCTCACTAAATTTTTCTGTAAGGTTGCTGAGGAGGAATTGCAAGATAAGCTGTCCAAGAAGCCCAAAAAGAAGGGGCAGGAGGAGATGGCCAAGGTGTCCAAGGCCACTGAAGATGAAGGTCAAACTAACATGGCTTGATGATGAGAAGATCACAACAGAAGATATGGAGTTGCAGAGTTTCTTATTGTTTTCTTCTGAAGTGTCCTGGCTATATGACTGCAATGAATCCTATTATCACAAACTGTTACACTATGTATGATTACCATGAGAGGCAACTTCTGTTAGTTGGTTGTAATGGATTGGAATGTGACTTGTGCTACCTTTCTGTGGGAACTAAATATGCTATGACTTCTGCTACCAAGGCTTTAACTATATATCATCTATTACCTTGGCTTTGGATTACTGGAATTCTATTGCAATGTCCATCTGAAATGTACTCTTGTATTATCTCTGTTCTATTTGGGGTTCAAAAAAGTCTCAAGTGCTGGGGTAAACACCAGGGGACGGACCTTGGGGTTCAAAGACATATACTTTTTGTTCACAATGAATAACAACAGTGATGGGAAACGTAGTATTTTAAAATTTTCCTACGATCACGCAAGATCTATCTACTAGATGCATAGCAACGAGAGGGGAGAGTGTGTCTACGTACCCTCGTAGACCGGGAGCGGAAGCGTCAAGTGACGCGGTTGATGTAGTCGAACTTCTTCGCGATCCAACCGATCAAGCACCGAACGTACGGCACCTCCGCGTTCAGCACACGTTCAGCTTGATGACGTCCCACGAGCTCTTGATCCAGTTGAGCTTCACGGGAGAGTTTCGTCAGCACGACGGCGTGGTGACGGATATGATGTATCTACCGGCGCAGGGCTTCGCCTAAGCACTGCAACGGTGTGACCGAGGTGTGTTTCTGTGGAGGGGGGCACTGCACACGGCTAAAACAATTCAACTTATGTGTCCTAAGGTGCCCCCCTGCCCCCGTATACAAAGGAGCAAGGGAGAGGCCGGCCCTAGAGGGGGCGCGCCAAGTGTGGGGAGTCCTACTAGGACTCCCAAGTCCTAGTAGGATTCCCCTTTCCTTTCCGGAGTAGGAGAGAAGGAAAGAGGTGGAGAGGGAGAAGGAAAAGGGGGCTGCACCCCTTGTCCAATTCGGACGAGAGGGGGGCGCGCGCCTCCTTCCTTTTGGCCTTTCTCCTCTATTCCCGTATGGCCCAATAAGGCCCATATACTCCGAAAAATACCCGAATCACTCGGAACCTTTTCGATGTCCGAATATAGTCGTCCAATATATCGATCTTTACGTCTCGACCATTTTGAGACTCCTCGTCATGTCCCCAGTCTCATCCGGGACTCCGAACTCCTTCGGTACATCAAAACTCATAAACTCATAATACCGATCGTCATCAAACGTTAAGCGTGCGGACCCTACGGGTTCGAGAAACTATGTAGACATGACCGAGACTCATCTCCGGTCAATAACCAATAGCGGAACCTGGATGCTCATATTGGCTCCTACATATTCTACGAAGATCTTTATCGGTCAAACCGTATAACAACATACGTTGTTCCTTTTGTCATTGGTATGTTACTTGCCCGAGATTCGATCACCTGTATCTCTATACCTAGTTCAGTCTCGTTACCGGCAAGTCTCTTTACTCGTTCCGTAATACATCATCTCGTGACTAACTCATTAGTCTTTTGCTTGCAAGGCTTATTATGATGTGCATTACCGAGAGGGCCCAGAGATACCTCTCCGACACTCGGAGTGACAAATCCTAGTCTTGATCTATGCCAACACCACGAACACTTTCGGAGACACCTGTAGAGCATCTTTATGATCACCCAGTTACGTTGTGACGTTTGATAGCACACAAGGTGTTCCTACGGTATTCGGGAGTTGCATAATCTCATAGTCATAGGAACATGTATAAGTCATGAAGAAAGCAATAGCAGTAAAACTAAACGATCATAGTGCTAAGCTAACGGATGGGTCTTGTCCATCACATCATTCTCCTAATGATGTGATCCCGTTGATCAAATAACAACTCATGTCTATGGTTAGGAAACATAACCATCTTTGATCAATGAGCTAGTCTAGTTGAGGCATACTAGGGACACTATGTTTTGTCTATGTATTCACACATGTACTAAGTTTCCGGTTAATACAATTCTAGCATGAATAATAAACATTTATCATGATATAAGGAAATATGAATAACAACTTTATTATTGCCTCTAGGGCATATTTCCTTCAGTCTCCCACTTGCACTAGAGTCAATAATCTAGCTCACATCGCATGTGATTTAACACCGATAGTTCACATCGTTATGTGAATAACACCCATAGTTCACATCGCCATGTGACCAACACCCAAAGGGTTTACTAGAGTCAATAATCTAGTTCACATCGCTATGTGATTAATACCCAAGAGTAATAAGGTGTGATCATGTTTTGCTTGTGAGAGAAGTTTAGTCAACGGGTCTGTCACATTCAGATCCGTATGTATTTCGCAAATTTCTATGTCTACAATGCTCTGCATGGAGCTACTCTTGCTAATTTCTCCCACGTTCAATATGCATCCAGATTGATACTTAGAGTCATCTGGATTTAGTGTCAAAGCTTGCATCGGCGTAACCCTTTACGACGAACTCTTTATCACCTCCATAATCGAGAAACATTTCCTTAGTCATCCAGTTACTAAGGATAATTTTGACCGATGTACAGTGATCTACTTCTGGATCACTATTGTACCCCCTTGCAAACTCATGGCAAGGTACACAACATGTTTGGTACAAAGCATGGCATACTTTATAGAACCTATGGCTGAGGCATAGGGAATGACTTTCATTCTCTCTATATTTTTCTGCCATGGTCTGGCTTTGAGTCTTACTCAACTTCACACCTTACAAGTCAGGCAAGAACTCCTTCTTTGACTGATCCATTTTGAACTACTTCAAAATCTTATCAAGGTATGTACTCATCGAAAGTCTTATCAAGCGTCTTGATCTATCTCTATAGATCTTGATGCCCAATATGTAAACAGCTTCACCAAGGTCTTTCTTTGAAAAACTCCTTTCAAACACTCCTTTATGCTTTCCAGAAAATTCTACATCATTTCCGATCGACAATATGTCATTCACATATACTTATCAGAAAGGTTGTAGTGCTCCCACTCACTTCTTGTAAATACAAGCTTCACCGCAAGTCTGTATAAATCTATATGCTTTGATCAACTTATCAAAGCGTATATTCCAACTCCGAGATGCTTGCACCAGTCCATAGATGGATCGCTGGAGCTTGCACATTTTGTTAGCACCTTTAGGATTGACAAAACCTTCTAGTTGCATCATATACAAGTCTTCTTTAATAAATCCATTAAAGAATGCAGTTTTGTTATTCATTTGCCAGATTTCATAAAATGCGGCAATTGCTAACATGATTCGGACAGACTTAAGCATTGCTACGGGTGAGAAAGTCTCATCGTAGTCAACTCCTTGAACTTGCTGAAAAACTTTCGCAACAAGTCGAGCTTTGTAAACAGTAACATTACCGTCAGCGTTAGTCTTCCTCTTGAAGATCCATTTATTTTCGATGGCTTGCCGCTCATCGGGCAAGTCAGCCAAAGTCCACACTTTGTTCTCATACATGGATCACATCTCAGATTTCATGGCCTCAAGCCATTTTGCGGAATCTGGGCTCATCATCGCTTCCTCATAGTTCGTAGGTTCATCATGGTCCAGTAACATGACTTCTAGAACCGGGTTGCCGTACCACTCTGATGCGGAACGAACTCTGGTTGATCTACGAAGTTCAGCAGAAACTTGATCTGAAGTTTCATGATCATCATCGTTAGCTTCCTCACTAATTGGTGTAGGAATCACTGGAACAATTTTCTGTGATGTACTACTTTCCAATTCAGGAGAAGGTACAATTACCTCATCAAGTTCTACTTTCCTCCCACTCACTTCTTTCGAGAGAAACTCCTTCTCTAGAAAGGATCCACTCTTAGCAACAAAGACCTTGCCTTCGGATCTGTGATAGAAGGTGTACCCAACAGTTTCTTTTGGGTATCCTATGAAGATTTACTTATCCGATTTGGTTCAAGCTTATCATGTTGAAACTTTTTCACATAAGCATCGTAGTCCCAAACTTAAAGAAATGACAGCTTAGGTTTCTCGTCAAACCACAGTTCATACGGTGTCATCTCCACGGATTTAGATGGTGCCCTATTTAACGTGAATGTAGCTGTCTCTAATGCATAACCCCAAAAGCGATAGTGGTAGATCGGTAAGAGACATCATCGATCGCACCATATCTAATAAAGTACGGTTATGACGTTCGGACACACCATTACACTATGGTGTTCCAGGTGGCGTGAGTAGTGAAACTATTTCACATTGTTTTTACTGAAGGCCAAACTCGCTAACTCAAATATTTTACCTCTACGATCATATCGTAGAAACTCTTATTTTCTTGTTACGATGATTCTCCACTTCACTCTGAAATTCTTTGAACTTTTCAAATGTTTCAGACTTGTGCTTCATTAAGTAGATATACCCACATCTGCTCAAATCTTCAGTGAAGGTCATAAAATAATGATACCCGCCGCGAGCTTCAACACTCATTGGTCCACATACATCTGTATGTATGATCTCCAACAAATCTGTTGCTCGCTCCATTGTTCCGGAGAACGGAGTTTTAGTCATCTTGCCCATGAGGCATGGTTCGCAAGCACCAAGTGATTCATAATCAAGTGATTCCAAAAGTCCATCACTATGGAGTTTCTTCATGCGCTTTACACCATTATGACCTAAACGGCAGTGCCACAAATAAGTTGCACTATCATTATTAACCTTGCATCTTTTGGCTTCAATATTACGAATATGTGTATTACCACGATCGAGATCCAACAAACTATTTTCATTGGGTGTATGACCATCGAAGGTTTTATTCATGTAAACAGAATAACAATTATTCTATGACTTTAAATGAATAACCGTATTGCAACAAATATGATCAAATCATATTCATGCTCAATGCAAATGCCAAATAACATTTATTTAGGTTTTACACTAATCCCGAAAGTATAGAGAGTGTGCGATGATGATCATATCAATCTTGGAACCACTTCCAACACACATCGTCACTTCACCTTTAACTAGTCTCTGTTCATTCTGCAATTCTCGTTTCGAGTTACTAATTTTAGCAACTGAACCGGTATCAAATACCTAGGGGTTGCTATGAACACTAGTAAAGTACACATCAATAATCTGTATATCAAAATATACCTATGTTCACTTTGCCATCCTTCTTATCCGCCAAGTATCTAGGGCAGTTCCACTTCCAGTGACCATTTCCTTTGCAGTAGAAGCACTTAGTTTCAGGCTTGAGTTTTAGCTTTGGGTTTCTTCACGGGAGTGACAACTTGCTTGTCATTCTTCTTGAAGTTCCCCTTCTATCCCTTTGCCCTTTACTTGAAACAAGTGGTCTTGTTAACCATCAACACTTGATGTTTTTTCATGATTTCTACCTTCACCGACTTCAGCATCGCAAAGAGCTCGGGAATTCCTTTCGTCATCCCTTGCATATTATAGTTCATCACGAAGTTCTACTAACTTGGTGATAGTGACTAGAGAACTTTGTCAATTACTATCTTATCTGGAAGATTAACTCCCAGTTGATTCAAGTAATTGTAGTACCCAGACAATCTGAGCACATGCTCACTGGTTGAGCTATTCTCCTCCATCTTGTAGGCAAAGTACTGTCAGAAGTCTTATACCTCTCGACACGGGCATGAGTATGAAATACTAATTTCAACTCTTGGAACATCTTATATGCTCCGTGGCGTTCAAAACGTTTTTGAAGTCCCGGTTCTAAGCCGTAAAGCATGGTGCACTTAAACTATCAAGTAGTCATCATACCGAGCTTTTGTCAAAACGTTCATAACATCTACATCTGCTCCTGCAATAGGTCTATCACCTAGCGGTGCATCAAGGACATAATTCTCTGTGCAGCAATGAGGATAATCCTTAGATCACGGAACAATTCCGCATCATTGCTACTAACATCTTTCAACTTAGTTTTCTCTAGGAACATATAAAAAATAAATGGGGAGCAACATCGTGAGCTATTGATCTACAACATAGATATGCTAATACTACGAGGACTAAGTTCATGATAAATCAAAGTTCAATTTAATCATATTACTCAAGAACTCCCACTTAGATATACATCCCTCTAGTCATCTAAATGATCACGTGATCCAAATCAACTAAACCATGTCCGATCATCACGTGAGATGGAGTAGTTTCAATGGTGAACATCTTATGTTGATCATATCTACTATATGATTCACGCTCGACCTTTCGGTCTCCAGTGTTCCGAGGCCATATCTGCATATGCTAGGCTCGTCAAGTTTAACTCGAGTATTCTGTGTGTGCAAAACTGGCTTACACCCGTTGTATTTGAACGTAGAGCTTATCACAC
Source organism: Secale cereale (assembly GCA_902687465.1). Classification (NCBI taxonomy): domain Eukaryota; kingdom Viridiplantae; phylum Streptophyta; class Magnoliopsida; order Poales; family Poaceae; genus Secale; species Secale cereale. Next base: position 372,042,173 of record LR738712.1, read on the forward strand.
CCGATCATCACGTGGTGTCTCGGCACGATGAACTTTCGCAATGGTGCATACTCAGGGAGAACACTTATACCTTGAAATTTAGTAAGGGATCATATTATAATGCTACCGTCGTTCTAAGAAAAATAAGAAGCATAATAAGATAAACATCACATGCAATCAAAATATATGACATGATATGGCCATCATCATCTTGTGCTTTTGATCTCCATCTCCAAAGCACCGTCATGATCACCTTCGTCACCGGCGCGACACCTTGATCTCCATCGTAGCATCGTTGTCGTCTCGCCAACTATTGCTTCTACGACTATCGCTACCGCTTAGTGATAAAGTTAAGCAATTACATGGCGATTGCATTTCATACAATAAAGCGACAGCCATATGGCTCCTGCCAGTTGCCGATAACTTTACAAAACATGATCATCTCATACAAAACCGTATAACTCATCATGTCTTGACCATATCACATCACAACATGCCCTGCAAAAACAAGTTAGACGTCCTCTACTTTGTTGTTGCAAGTTTTACGTGGCTGCTACGGGCTTAGGAAGAACCATTCTTACCTACACATACAAAACCACAACGATGTTTCATCAAGTATGTGTTGTTTTAACCTTCACAAGGACCGGGCGTATCCACACTTGATTCAGCTAAAGTGAGAGAGACAGACACCCGTCAGTCACCTTTAAGCAATGAGTGCTCATGACGGTGAAACCAGTCTCGCGTAAGCGTACGCGTAATGTCGGTCCGGGCCGCTTCATCTCACAATACCACCGAAGCAAAGTATGACATGCTGGTAAGCAGTATGACTAGTATCGCCCACAACTCATTGTGTTCTACTTGTGCATATCATGTACGCATAGACCTGGCTCATGATGCCACTGATGGGGAACATAGTATTTTAAAATTTTCCTACGATCACGCAAGATCTATCTACTAGATGCATAGCAACGAGAGGGGAGAGTTTGTCTACGTACCCTCGTAGACCGGGAGCGGAAGCGTCAAGTGACGCGGTTGATGTAGTCGAACTTCTTCGCGATCCAACCGATCAAGCACCGAACATACGGAACCTCCGCATTCAGCACACATTCAGCTTGATGACGTCCCACGAGCTCTTGATCAAGTTGAGCTTCACGGGAGAGTTTCGTCAGCACGACGGCGTGGTGACGGATATGATGTATCTACCGGCGCAGGGCTTCGCCTAAGCACTGCAACAGTATGACCGAGGTGTGTTTCTGTGGAGGGGGCACCGCACATGGCTAAAACAATTCAACTTGTGTGTCCTAGGGTGCCCCCCTGCCCCCGTATATAAAGGAGCAAAGGGAGAGGCCGGCCCTAGAGGGGGCGCGCCAAGTGTGGGGAGTCCTACTAGGACTCCCAAGTCCTAGTAGGATTCCCCTTTCCTTTCCGGAGTAGGAGAGAAGGAAAGAAGTGGAGAGGGAGAAGGAAAAGGGGGCTGCACCCCTTTTCCAATTCGGACGAGAGGGGGGGGGGGGCGCGTGCCTCCTTCCTTTTGGCCTTTCTCCTCTATTCCCGTATGGCCCAATAAGGCCCATATACTCCGAAAAATACCCGAATCACTCGGAACCTTTCCGATGTCCGAATATAGTCGTCCAATATATCGATCTTTACGTCTCGACCATTTCGAGACTCCTCGTCATGTCCCCGGTCTCATCTGGGACTCCGAACTCCTTCAGTACATCAAAACTCATAAACTCATAATACCGATCGTCATCAAACGTTAAGCGTGAGGACCCTACGGGTTCGAGAACTATGTAGACATGACCGAGACTCATCTCTGGTCAATAACCAATAGCGGAACCTGGATGCTCATATTGGCTCCTACATATTCTACGAAAATCTTTATCGGTCAAACCGCATAACAGCATACGTTGTTCCTTTTGTCATTGGTATGTTACTTGCCCGAGATTCGATCGTCGGTATCTCTATACCTAGTTCAATCTCGTTACCGGCAAGTCTCTTTACTCGTTCCGTAATACATCATCTCGTGACTAACTCATTAGTCTTTTGCTTGCAAGGCTTATTATGATGTGCATTACCGAGAGGGCCCAGAGATACCTCTCCGACACTCGGAGTGACAAATCCTAGTCTTGATCTATGCCAACACCACGAACACTTTCGGAGACACCTGTAGAGCATCTTTATGATCACCCAGTTACGTTGTGACGTTTGATAGCACACAAGGTGTTCCTACGGTATTCGGGAGTTGCATAATCTCATAGTCATAGGAACATGTATAAGTCATGAAGAAAGCAATAGCAGTAAAACTAAACGATCATAGTGCTAAGCTAATGGATGGGTCTTGTCCATCACATCATTCTCCTAATGATGTGATCCCGTTGATCAAATGACAACTCATGTCTATGGTTAGGAAACATAACCATCTTTGATCAATGAGCTAGTCTAGTAGAGACATACTAGGGACACTCTGTTTTGTCTATGTATTCACACATGTACTAAGTTTCCGGTTAATACAATTCTAGCATGAATAATAAACATTTATCATGATATAAGGAAATATGAATAACAACTTTATTATTGCCTCTAGGGCATATTTCCTTCAAACAGAACATGGAATATACTCAACTGGAATGTCAGGGGAAATAATTCTTCAGATAAATGGCTGGCTATCAGACAAAAAGTGGAAGAAAGTGCTGCTGGAATTGTATGTTTACAGGAAACCAAAAGAGAGATCTTTGACTTAACATATAGACACAAAGTTTGCCCCCAGAGATTTAATAAATTTGAATACCTACCTTCCATTGAAGCATCTGGTGGCATCCTCACTGCATGGAATGGAGCCTTATTCTCTGGAGAGTTGATGTTTCAGAACAAATATTCACTTTCTATTCTGTTCACTTGCAACACTTCACACAGATCTTGGATTCTCACAAATATCTATGGTCCTTGCAATCATCAAGATAAGATAGAGTTCATTGAGTGGTTTGGCAATATCCAGATGCCTAGTGAGGCGGACTGGATTGTCATGGGGGATTTTAATTTCATTAGAAAACCTGAAGACATAAATAAACCTTGGGTGATGTCAATGAAATGCTCATGTTCAATGAAGCTATTTGTGAACTTGGCATGATTGAGTTACCTCTAAAGGGAAGACAATTCAGTTGGAGTAACATGCAGGACAACCCCCTCCTTGAGAAGCTAGACTGGTTTTTCACATCTGCTGCTTGGATGACCAGCTACCCAGACTCAACTACTCTTCCAATGGCCAAACCTATTTTTGATCACCTTCCTTGCATGATCAAAATTGCCACAAATATTCCAAAGTCAAAAGTGTTCAGGTTTGAAAATTATTGGTTAAATCATAGTTCCTTTAAGCAAGTGGTTCAGGCTGCATGGCACATCCCAGTAGGACACACTGATTGTGCAAAGATGATAAATGCAAAGTTCAAAAATACAAGAAGAGCACTCAAGATATGGGCAAAAGGTTTTATCCTTCCATAAGAAACAGATTGCATAGCTAAATGATATTATCTTCTTTTGGGACTTAATTGAAGAATACAGGGATCTTTCAGTGTTTGAAACAAATTGCAGAAACATGCTAAAGGAATTTCTATTAACTGCGCTCAACAATCAGAAGATATATTGGAAGCAAAGGGGAAAAATTAAAGGTGTAAAGTTTGGAGATGAAAACACTAATTTTTTTCATACAAAGGCCTCTATTAACCACTCACACAACAAAATTGCCATGTTGGTTAACAAAGATCAGGTTAAGATCACCGACCATGAAGGAAAGGCAGCTATTCTATGGGAGGCATTTAAATCCAGACTAGGACAGTCCAATGGCCATTCTATGCATTTTGACCTAGCTAATTTGTATGAGAACACAGTGGATCCACAAATTTTCATTGATTTGGAAAAGCCTTTCACCCAGGATGAAATTGATGAGGTAGTCAAGAACCTGCCAGCAGATAAATCACCTGGCCCAGATGGTTTTAATAATGAATTTCTCAAAAATTGCTGGGATATAATCAAAGCTGATGTCAATGAACTTATTAAAGGATTTCATGTAGGGATAGTAAACCTTGAGAGTATCAACTCTTCCTACATTTCCCTAATCCCTAAAAAAGAAGTGCCTCTATCCCCAAATGACTTTGGACTAATTTCTCTACTTAATGCAGTTCTGAAGATCATTACAAAACTTCTGGCTAATAGACTGCAAAGGGTTATCCTTCAACTGGTACATATCAATCAATATGGTTTCCTTAAAGATAGGGTGATACAGGACTGCCTAGGATGGGCTTATGAATATATTCACCAATGTCATAAATCAAGGGAGGAAATCTTAGTTCTCAAGCTAGACTTTGAAAAAGCTTTTGATACAATAGAGCATGACGCAATCTTTGATATTTTTAAAGCTAAAGGCTTTGGAGACAAATGGATTTCCTGGATGAAAGCTCTTTTCTCAACTGCATCATCCTCTGTTCTGCTGAATGGAGTACCAGGGAATTTTTTTACATCAAAAGAGGAGTGAGACAGGGGGACCCATACTCTCCTTTAATATTTGTACTAGCTGCAGACATGCTGCAATCCATTCTCAACAAAGCAATGAGATTAAACCTATTATCTGCCCCACTTCAAGTCAACTCTTGCCCTCACTTCCCAATAGTACAATATGCAGATGACACACTGGTGATCATGCAAGCAGACACTAGGCAGCTATTCAGTCTGAAGGCCTTACTCAATAGTTTTGCTTCTGCAACAGGACTTAAAGTAAATTATGGAAAGTCATTCCTAGTTCCTTTGAACATTGCTGAGGAGAGAATTGAACTATTCGCAAACACACTACAATGTGCCATAGGGGAATTCCCTTTCACCTATCTTGGACTGCCATTGGGTATATACAAACCAACTATGGAGCAATGTTTACCTATTGTTAACATGATTGCTAAGAGACTAGCAGGGCTTTCTATTTTCATGACCCAAGCAGGCAAATTGCTCCTTGTCAAGTCAGTGCTCACATCTCTGTCAGTATTCTTCATGAGTTGCCTGGACATACCAATAACTATAAAGAAACAGATAATTAAATATCCGAGGCACTGCCTTTGGACAGGCCCTGACATGGAGGATAGAAGACCTGCACTAGTAGCTTGGCACACTATGTGCAAACCAAAAGAACAGGGAGGACTTGGTGTACTAGATATTTACACACGCAACAAAACACTGCTAATGCAGAACTTGCATAAATTTTTCAACATGCATGACATACCATGGGTACATCTGATATGGGAAACTTACTACACTAATGGTAAACTACCAGGAGACACCATGGTAGGATCATTTTGGTGGAAATCAAATCTAGCTCTAATTCAACAATACAAAGCTATTGCCAGATGTAATGTGGGAGATGAAGTCAGTGTATTTTTTGGGGATGATCTATGCCATCAGGAGGTCCTCAAACACAAGTTTCACCACCTATACTCTTTTGTAAAGAACTCATAGTTAAACTTACAACAAGTGCTGCAGACAGAATACCTTCAAGATCTCTTCTATCTCCCTCTAACAACAGAGGCATATGAGGATTTTTTACAAATGGAAGACATTTGCATCTCTAGGAGACAATCTGAATTCATAGACTGTTTGGACACATGGAGTTACATTTGGGGAAATGGAATCTATTCATCCATAAAAGCATACAAAGTTTTGATTGGACACAAATAGACCCCTCCTCACTTCAACTAGATCTGGCAAAGTTCATGTCAACCAAAGCACAAGGTATTTTTTTGGCAATTATTGCATGACAGAGTTAACACAAGGAATCTTCTTAGAAGAAAATACTTTGTTCTAGAAGCGTACAACTGTGCAGTTAATGGATGTCTACAAGAAGAAACATTACATCATTTATTCTGGGGATGTCCATTTATTCAACAATTCTGGGACTTTATTTGCCCAACAAGAACACCAAACCTGTCAGTGTTAGAAGCATTTCAAGACCTCAAGGATAAGATAAACTACCCCTTCTATATGGAGATCATCATCCTTGGTGCATGGGCCATCTGGATTACTAGAAACAATAAAGTTTTTGAACACATTGCACCTTCTTTCCAAGGGTGGAAGTTCATCTTCCTAGAAGAACCAAAGCTCCTAAGGTTCAGAATGAAGAAAAAACATGAGAGACAATTTTCTGTTTGGCTTGAGGCCCTTTTGTAATTTTATCTTATCTCATTTTAGTAGCTTAGTTTTTTCTTTCAGTACTCTCTTTTTGGAGGCTTACCTCAAGCCTCTATGACATTTTGTTACTTGCTCTTCATTTATCTATAAAAAATGCAGTAAGTGGAATCCACAATCTGGTCGATGCGCGACAAGGGAAATGGGTCCTTCATGCAAGCCTTATTGAGATCTGTGAAATCAATGCAAAGCCTCCACTTCCCGTTAGCCTTCCGGACTACCACTAGATTTGCTAACCATGTAGGATGCAATACTCCTCTGACCAAACCAGCTGCCTCCAGTCTCTTGATCTCTTCGGCAATGAACTGCTGCCTCTCCAAGGTCCGCTTTCGGACTTTCTACTTCACAGGTCGGGCATGTGGGCAGACAATAAGGTGGTGCTCGATTACCTTCTTGGGAACACCGGGGATATCAGATGGTTGCCAGGCAAACACATCGATATTCGCCCGCAGGAAGGCAACGAGCGGACTTTCCTATGTATCATCGAGGGTGGCGCTGATAGTGAAACTACCATCAACGCCAGCCAGCCCTGCCGAGACCTTCTTCACTTGGGGTGCAGCAACCTTGGATCTCTTGCTGTTGGAACACTCCGACTCGTCGTCAACGGGTGCCGTGCACTCGGAGGGGGCACGCTTCCCGGACTCCTTACCGGAGGTCCTACCATGCTTCTTCTTTACTTTGCTTTCCTTGGTGGGAGCTGCCACTGCCACTGCCTCTCCTGCGACTGCATCCCGGTACATCTTGTCCACACAGATAATTGCATCCTTCTCATCTGATGGTATAGTGATGACTCCCAGTGGCCCAGGCATCTTCAAGGTGTTGTAAGCATAGTAGGATGCTGCCATGAACTTGTCCAGGGCCGGGCGTCCAAGAATCCCATTGTATGGTAGGGGAGGATCAATCTCATCAAACACAATCTTCTCAGTCCGATAGTTTAGTTCTCCCCCAAACGTCATTGGCAACATAATCTTCCCTTTAGGATTGCTCGTGCCGAGATTAACTGCTTGAAATGTGCTGGTAACCTCTAGCTCTTATTCTCCTATCTGATGCTTGTTGATGACCGCCAGGGAAATATGATTCAACCCGGCCCTGCCATCCACTAACATCTTTGTGACCTTGAGATTGCAAATTTTTGGGGAGACAAACAATGGCAAACATCCTACCATAGTGGTGTAATCAGGGTGATCTTCCTCGTCAAAGGTGATGGGCGTGCGGGACCACTTGGGCGGCTTCCGGGCCTCTGGCGCTGGTTCCATGGCATTGATATCTCGTGCCCACCGCTTGAGCTGGCGGTGAGAGGCATGCAAAGATGCACCCATCAATGCATAGGGCGTCAGTGGCCTTCTGAAACTCCTGCTCACTGGTTTCCTCTTCATCCCCTCCATCAGTCACATTATCACAAATTTCCTTCTCTTGACCCCCGGCGGGTTTTCCTTGGTTCCGAAATGGTTTGCCAGGGCGGTTTGCTTCACCGCCTCAGCCCTTACTGCCAGCGGCTTTCTGACCCTTTTGCTTGTCACGCTTATCATATTCTACCCTCTGTTTCTTGACAAGCTGCTTAACCTGGTAACACTCCTGAAGGTCATGGCCCTTTGTCCGATGGATCTTGCAGTACGGCCCATCACCCTTCCTAGCTTTCTCACTGGCAACGGCTTCCCGGAAGGCAGCGCAAGCGGTAGCTTCCTTGCCGGGGGCCTTAGCCTTGGCCTTCTTGCCGGTACTAGGTGTGCCCGATCCTTCCACACTCATCACTGCCTTATCTCTTGGCTTCTTACTGCGCTTCTTGCCCTTTCTCTGACTGGTTGATTCATCCTCATCCTCTGAGTCAACATTGGTGCAATCTTCCTCTCCGGGCAACTTCCTTTCTTCCTCCGTCCGAGCACACTTATCCACCAGTGTGTATAGCTCCTTCATAGTCTTGGGAAATCGCACGTTCATCTTGGAACGAATGCGACGGTTGCGTACATTGGACTGGAAAGCCGCTATAACGGCTGCCAAATGGATATTTGGAATATTTTTATGAACTTTACTGAATCTCTGTAAATACTTACGGAGAGTTTCTCCTTCCTTCTGCTGAAGGAGTTGCAGGTCGCTGGGCCTGCCGGGCTCTTGGTGGCCACCGATGAACTCGTGGCACATGTCTTCCCATGACGAAATGGAGTTTTCCGGTAGGTGCATCAACCAAGACCTCACGTTGGACTTGAGGGAAAAGGGAAGTAGTTGGCGAACACCTTCTCGTCTCTTCCCCAGGCAGCATGAACATCGTTGGTGTAGATGCTCAGGAACTCTGCCGGGTTCAGCCTCCCGTCCAACTTCTCAGGTATCTCTGGCTTGAACGTGCGAATGGACGGCCAATGGAATTGCCACAGTTCTCGTTGAAGGCAGGGCAGCCGACCTCGAAAGGTATGCACCCGCCAACACCGAGCGCAGGCTCATCGACGTTGAGGCCGCCGCACCCGACGGTCCGGCGGAGGTCGTCGCGGCATCGATCTACGACGACGCGCGTGTCTCCACGCCGCCTATCCTCTGGGGCTTGATTTAGCCTGGATTTGCTCAAGGGTCAGAAGAGGCCATCGAGACGTCGTCGTGGTCTTGATTCAGCTGTGCCTGCACCGACTGCCGTAGTAGGGAGTGCACCGTGCGGACGGCCCCCTCTGTTTGGCCAGCGGTACGGGCGGTTTCTGTTGCTTGGGGAGGTCGTGGTGGGCCAGCTCATTGTGAGCCCCCAACTTCGGCGAAATCGAGCAGGCTTTGGATGGTGGCACGCCATTCATCCATCTGCTCGGCTGCTGGCGTAAACCTCAGTAGCAGGTGAGCTCGTGCAATATCCTCCGTGGCTGTGCCTGGCATAGATGTTGATGACGTCAAGCACACCGTCGCCTGGCTCCTGACGGTGCCAGCGGCGGCGGCGGTGGTGGTGCCGCACCCACGCTGCTATGGGACGACCACCTGGGCAATGGGATTGTGCAGCGGTGGTGCTCAAGGGTTAGCAGCTCCGTCGAGCGCATAGGCTCGTCCGGGAGGAGGCACATGCGTCGCGTTCGTTCCGTGGCGAGGGCGGCCGGAGGGCGATGGCTTACCCCAGACCGAGCGCCGTTGTTGCGGCCGTTCCCGTTGGTGGGAGGAGGGGGTGTGTACAGAGTGACCCCCTTGCCCGCACCTTGCGGAGCGTGACCGCCGAGGCGCTGTTGATGATGTTCTCCTCCAACATCTCCTGCCCCCGTGCCGACTGCGGGGGAAGTGGTGATGGCACCACCTGCTCCAACCACGTCCCCAGCAACATTCACGTCCTCGCTTGCATCCGCATCCCGCACGACATTAAAGGCCGCGGGTGGCGGAACCTTAGAGGTGGATGGATGGGCCGAAGTACCGGACTTCTTGTTGGGCGCCATGGTTGATGGCGTCGTCGAAGATGAAGATGGTGATGACGATGACGCGTTGCGCACGCTTTCGGGTTCGTGCAAGCAAGCCCCCTACCTAGCGTACCAAAGATGTTGCGAGATATCCGCGACCACCTATGGGACCAGGAGGCCCCTTGCTAGTTCGGCGGGGGGACATCGCGTTGCACAAAGAGCAGACCCGCGCACGACAGCACGACAGAGAGCACACAAGCAATTTACCCAGGTTCGGGCCGCCGCGAGGCGTAAAACCCTACTCCTGCTTTGGTGGATTGATGGTGGAATGGAGCTGGTGGAGCATAGTACACTTGCCCGGTAGGGGTTCCCTTAGGGCAGCAGCGACTACGCGCGTATGGGGGTGTGGGTTCTTCCACTTTCCAACCCTTTCTACGATTGCCATGGGCCTCCTTTTATAGATCAAGGGGTTACCAAAGTGGAAAAGTAGTTATTACGCACTAGTATGATAGCAAACAGTGCTATCATACCTAACTATGCGGGCTGACAGGGTGCATTAAATGCACCGCTTAGTGTCACATCACTGGTTGCCTGGCAAGGCTTGCCGGGATATCTTACCAGCTCCGCGCCTATTCTCTTGACACGTCGCAGGAAGGGTGTCATCTGTGGGTTTCTCCTGTAGGAAATGGCTGCCATGTGGTGAATGGCTGACACTTAATCATCTTGCGGCTTGACACCACATTGATCAACGATGTGGCTCACGCTTGAGTGATTGGTGAGGTGGTTTTGCCTCCGCGAGCCCTGACAGGCCCTGCCGGGGTGTTTCTGTTATCTGTTTCTAGGGGTGGCCTCACCCCTTGCCAGGCTCGCCTGCCCGGCAAGGGAGGCTTTTCTCTTGGTGATATCCCGCTTCTCTGGCTTGACCTTGGTCTCTCTGGGCTGCATGTTGGTTCTTTGAATCTCTTGGTTTCTTGTGCTCTGACTTGGGCTGGTCCTTCAATCTTGTCCTTGTGCCTGTGCATAGTCTGGGCAACAGACTTAGGGTTTGTTGCACTGACACTTATGTACAGAGTGTCATCGACAAACTGGTACATACTGGCCCTCCGGACTACTCTTTCAGCCTCATTTTGCCGTTTGGGAAGTTCTGCTGTTTGGAGGAACTTGACAACGTGCCTTGCCCAAGTTGGAGCCTGGGGCTCGGCAACAAGGACTAACAACACCTCTGCATTCAGGGGGGCGCGCTCTTCGACTGCGGGGACCAAGGGTCCGGCAGGAGGATGCGGCCCGGCAAGCAAATGGGAGTTGTTTCCGGCAGGGTCCCTGCCAGGTGCCCCGGGGAGCTCGACCGACACAGGCTTACCGGTGTCCAATTTCCTCCTCTTTCTTGCCATTGTTTCTGGGGATACGGAGGGCTGAGTAAGGTGGAGAACAATAGTTCCTTGTCCCAGAGGAAGCTTTTGCGCAACACATTTTGATAGATGATCAACAATGTTGTTTTCCACACGGGGTACGTGCTCTGTTTGCAATCCATCAAAATGCGCCTCCAACCTTCTCTCTTCCTCAACGTATGCCTCCATCAATGGGATTTGATAATATTTGTTGACTTGCCTCACCACCAACTGTGAATCACCTTGGATGATCAGTTTCTTGATTTCCAGTTCCGTGGCAATCCTGAGCTCGGCAAGGAGCCCTCCCGTGCAAAGTGCATCTGGACGACGTACTTCAAGTGTTCCCCAGTGGGGGCAACGAGAAGCACGCCAGCCCAGTGCCTTGCAAGGAGAAGGCACCATCAAAATACATAATCCATTCTTGGGGTGAATCCTTACCGGGGATATCTGTTTCTGTCTTTTCCTCATCAGGGGTTAGCGTCCATTCTGCAATAAACTCTGCCAATGCCCTACTATGTATAGTGGATGTGCTCTCAAACTTCAAACCAAAGCAGGATAACTCCAACGCCCACTCCACTATCCTACCGGTAGCCTCTGGGTTCGAGAGTATCCTTTGGAACGGGAAGCGTGTGACAACCGTTATCTCATGAGCTTGGAAGTAGTGGCGCAGTTTCCTTGAGGCCATGACTAGGCCAAAAATCAATTTTCCACACCAGAGTACCTGGATCTAGCCCCCTGCAACAGAGAGCTAACGAAGTACACTGGGCGCTGCACCACTTTCTTCCTCACCATATCCTTGGGGTCGCCGCTGCTAGCGTGCTCATCCTTATCCTGATCCAGAACTGACTCTGACGGGCGGTGCTCATCTCTATCCCCGGAAGGAACAACAGTTGAGGTTGTTGCTTCCTATACTTCCCTCTGCTCTACCAAGGCTGCACTAACCACTTGATTAGTTGCCACTAGATATAGCAGCAACGACTCTTGTGGTTTGGGTGCAACCAAGGTAGGTACAAAAGACAAGTAGGTCTTCAACTCTTGTAGTGCTGAATCTGCTTCCAGGGTCCATTTCATGGGTCCTGCCTTCTTCAAGACCTTAAAGAATGGCAGGGCACTCTCGGTAGATTTGGAGATGAATCTGCTAAGTGCGGCAATGCATCTAGTTAAACGCCTGACATCTTTCACTGTCTTTGGTGCCTGGATCTGTTCAATGGCTTTGTTCTTCTCTAGGTTGGCCTCTATACCACAGTGGGATACGAAGAAACCAAGCAGCTTGCCGGAGGGAACTCCAAACACACACTTCTCCGGGTTTGGCTTCAAGTTGATCTTGCGCATAATTGGCAAATGACTCTTCTAAATCTTGGATGAGGGTTGATTTGTCCTTAGTTTTGACCACTCTGTCATCCATATATGTTTCAATATTCCTGTGCAGTTGTGGCTAAAAAACAACCTGGATAGCTCTTGCAAAGGTAGACTCAACACTCTTCAACCCAAAAGGGATAAGCACAAAGTAGTAAGTACCACATGGGGTGATGAATGAGGTCTTCTCTTCATCTTCCTTGGACATGAAGATCTGATGATATCCAGAATATGCATCCAGAGAAGAGAGCAGATCACAACATAAGGTGGCGTCCACTATCTGGTCGATGCGCGGCAAGGGAAATGGATCCTTTGGGCAGGCCTTGTTCAAATTAGCAAAGTCTATGCACAACCTCCACTTTCCATCGGCCTTGCGCACAACCACTAGATTTGCAAACCATGTTGGGTGTAAAACTCCTCTGACCAGACTAGCTGCTTCAAGTTTCTGAATCTTCTCGACAATAAACTATTGCCGTTCCAAGGCTTGCTTCCAGACCTTTTGCTTGACGGGTCGGGCATGTGGGAAGACAGCAAGGTGGTGCTCGATTACCTCCCTGGGAACACCGGAGATTTTAGATGGTTGCCAGGCAAACACATCAACATTCGCCCGCAGGAAGGCAACGAGCGCGCTTTCCTATTTGTCATCGAGGGTGGCACTGATGGTGAAGGTACCAACACCACCATCCAGCCATGCCGCGACCTTTTTCATAGCGGGTCCTTCAACCTTGGATCTCTTACTGCTGGACTCTCCGGAAAATCATCCGCAGGTAGAGTATACCCTGGAAAGGTGGGCTTCCCAGGCTCTGAACAGTTTCCTTCTTTATCTTGCTCTCCTTGGTGGGACCAGTGATCTCTGCAGCCTCTGCCGCAACTGCATCTCTGTACATCTTATCTACGCAAATAATTGCGTCCTTGTCGTCTGATGGAAAGGCTAGGACTCACATGGGCCCTGGCATCTTCAAGATGTTGTAAGAATAATGGGATGCTGCCATGAACTTAGCCAGTGCTGGTCATCCAAGGATTACATTGTACGACAGGGGAGGTCTACCACATCAAAGACAACCTTCTTTGTCCTGTAGTTCAATTCTCCCCCAAACGTTACCGACAACGTAATCTTTCCCTTGGGACGGCTCCTGCCGGGATTAACTCCTTGAAATGTGCCGGTAACCTCAAGCTCTTCCTCTGATATCTAGAGTCCGCTGATAACCTTTGGGGAAATCGGATTCAACCCGGCCCCACCATAAACCAACATCTTTGTCACTTTGAGGTTGCGAATTGTTGGTGAGACCCACAAAGGCAAGCACCCTACCGCGGTAGTGCGGCCAGGGTGATCCTTCTCGTCAAAGATGATGGGCATGCGGGACCACTTGAGCGGCTTCCGAGACTCTGCTGCCGGCTCCATGGCATTGACTTTGTGTGCCCACTTGTTGAGTTGGCAGTGAGAGGAATGCAGAGATGCACCCCCGTCAATGCACGGGGCGTTAGTGGCCTTTTGGAACTCCTGCTCACTGGTTTCCTCTTCATCCCCTTCATTACTTTCCTCATTGCAATCCTCCTTCTCGCGGCCCGTGGCGGGTTTCCCTTTATTCCTAAAATCCTTGTCGGGGCGGTTTGCTTCACCGCTCCGGCCCTTTCCTCTAGTGCCATTCTGACCTTTCTCCTTATCTCTTTTCTCATATTCTGCTCTCTGCCTCTTGACAAGCTTCTCAACATGATGGAATTCCTGTAGATTATGCCCTTAGTCCGGTGGATTTTGCATTAAGGGCCATCAATGTTCCCGGCCTTGTCGGCGCTTGCAGCCTCCCGGCAATCATTGCATGAAGCAACCTCCTTGCCGGGGGCCTCAACTTTTGCCTTCTTACCGGTGCTAGGCGTGCTTGATCCTTCAACTGTCATTACTGCCTTATCTTTATGTTTCTTAGTGTGCTTCTTGTTCTACTTCTTTTGTCTGGTGGTCTTGTCATCATCCTCTGAGTCGAGGCCGACACCATCCTCTTCTCCAGGGAGTTTCCTCGCCTCCTCCATCCGAGCACACTTGTCCACCAAGGTGTAAAGCTCCTTCACAGTCTTGGGAAGCCGGACGTTCATCTTCGAATGTATCCGGCGATTACGCACGTTGGACTGAAAAGTTGCTATCACTGCTGCCGAGTGGATGTCTGGTATGTTTCTATGCACTCTGCTAAACCTCTGCATGTACTTCTGCAGAGTCTCTCCTTCTTTCTATGGCAGCAATTGCAAATAGCTGGGCCGCCCTGCTTCTTGGCGGCCGCCGGTGAATGCGCCAACGAACTCATGGCACATGTCAGCCCAAGACGAGATGGAGTTCTCCGGCAGATGCATCAACCAAGATCTCACATTAGGCTTAAGTGCTCATGGAAAATAGTTGGAAAATACCTTTTCATCTCTTCCTCCGGTAGCTCGAACAGCAATGGTGTAGATGCTCAAGCACTCTGCCAGGTTTAGCTTCCCATCGTACTTCTCTGGGATCTCAGGCTTGAACGTGCGAGCAGACGGCCAACAGACTTGTTGCAGCTCACGGGTGAATGCGGGGCACCCCGCCTCGAAAGGCAAGTACCCGCCCCCGCCGAGCGCGGGGTCGTCGATGTTGGAGCCACCACGCCATTTGGGCTGGCAGTGGTCATCGCGGCGCTGGTCAAACACACGCGCGCTCCCTCTGCCTGCCCTTCGGGGCTTGCTGTTGTCCTTGATGCGCCCGTGGACCCGACGAAGCCATTGAGACGTTGTCGGGCTCCTAGGTGCGTAGCCCCCGCGCTGGTGGTCGTGGCGGGGACTGCACCGTGGGAGTGGCACCCTCGACACGGCAAGCACCGTGGACTGTTGCCGTCTCTTGGGGAGGCCGTGGCGGGCCAGCTTACCGTGATCTCTTCGCGTCGGCGAAACCAATCGAACTTTGGATGGTGGCTCGCCATCATCGATCTGATCAGCTACCGGCGGAAATTTGAACAGCAGCTAGGCCCGCGCCATAGCCCCCGACGCAGTGCTTGGGAGTGATGATGATGTGGACCGTAAGGTCGCTTGGCTCCTGGCAGTGCCAGCAGCCGTCGCGTCGTGCCCTCGTCGCTGGGAGCCAGCCGTTTGGATGGCGGGATGACGAGGTGGCGCTCGAGGAACGGCGGTCCCATTAGGCGCAACAGCGGGGTCCACCCACCTTGGAGGTGGCGCAAGCTCCAAGGTTGCACCCGTAACGGGGGTGGTGGGGGAGTTACGATTCGCCCGAGAACAAACAACACCACCGATGTTGTGCCCGTCGGTTGGACGAGAGTGCCCAGAAGGGAGCACCTCTCCGCCCGTACCTCGCGGGACGTCGCCTCCGGGGTGTAGATGATGCTGTTCTTCCCCAACCTTTCTGGCTTCCACTTCAGCCACAGGAGAGGCGGTGACGCCGCCGCCTGCGTCGACTGCGCCTCCTGCCGCGTCCGTGTTTCCGTGCTCCTCCTCACACCCTGCAACGTCAGCGGACGTGGGCGGCAGGACCTGTGAGGAGGACAGATGGGCCGCAACGCCGGATTTCTTCTTGGGCGCCATGGTTGATGGAGCCGAAAAAGACGAAGCTGGCGATGAAGATGACGCGTTGTTGATGCTCTTAGGTTCATGCAAGTGATCCCACTACCCATCATGCCAAAGATATCGGGGTATGACCACGACCACCTATGGGACGGAGGTCCCTTTTGGTTCGGCAAGGGGATGGGCACGTTCCACAAAGAGTAGTGAAGCGTTGAGTAGTGTGTCGGCGATCACATAGGGCAATTTTACCCAGGGTCGGGCCATCACGAGGCGTAAAACCCTACTCCTGCTTTGTTGGATTGATTGTGGAAATGGTAGAAAATGGACACGCCACTCTTGCCCAACAAGGTTGCCTCGGGGTGAGAGTGGTCATGTGAATGGGTGTTTGTGGGTTAGAATGCCCGAATCCTTTCTACGGTTGCCATGGGCCTCCTTTTATAGGTTCAGGGGTCACCACAGTGGAAAATCAGTCTTTTTAGACTCATTAGATAGTAAACCGTGCTATCATACCTAACTCTACACCTGACAGAGTGCATTAAATGCGCCGCTTAGTGTCACATCATAGCTCGTCCGACAAGCCTTGCCGGACTCGTCTTGCTAGCTGCGCTCTTGTTTGCTTGACATGTCTATGGATGGGTGTCATCTGGTGGTTCTTGTGGTAGAAGATGGCTGCCACGTATCCAGAGGTGGCCACTAAGCTACCTTAAAGCTTGACACCGCACTGATTGGCGATGGACGTTGCTGTGCAGTGGAGTTTTACCTCCGCGTGCCCCGGCAAGCCTGCCGGGGTGGTCCTAGTGAGTTGCTGTTAGGCGAATCCGGCTCCCCACCAGGCGCGCATGCCCGACAAGGGTGGGTTCCCTTCTGGTGGCATCTTGCACCTTGGTTGTCTTGATCTCCTCCTACTGATTCATCAAAAGGTTGATCTCTTTGTGTCTAGGTCTGGCACCTGGTGTTGCAAACTTGCCCTCGAGCCTGTGCACAGTTTGGTGCAACGGGCCCACGGTCTGTTGCACCGACATTGCACCCATGGGCCGCTTATGGGTTGGACAAACATGCCCAGTTTACCAGATATCTTGGTTTCGATCACCAAAGCAGCAACCCATTAGGACAGCTGGGCCACATGCGGGAAAAATGACCGTAGACAACAGATCTAACAACCAGAATTGTCTAGATCATGGAAACGAACAGCCAGTGACTCAAATCGCTGAGAGGGTTCGGTTTAGGCTCGGTTATACTATCCTAAGTTAGTTAAAAGTAGCACCTTCATGAGAGAAGGGAATCATAAATTGTTGCTACTTCTAAAGAAAAATTGTGATTAGTTAGACATAATAGGTGGATTAAGAAGTCATCGAGGCAACATGCAAGAACCAAATACAAAACTAACATGGATGAACTACTAGAACGACATTGGAGTGGAAGATCACAGTGAAGATGAGACCAGATTCTGCTATTTCCATCAACATTCGTGCGCCAACTTTCAGTCCGTAACACTTGAGAAAGTTTATCCAAGTTTGGCCATAATAAAAAGCAGCGATCCTCTTGGTTCATGAACCCAACTGGGAACTTATATCCATGGCGTGTCTTCAATGTGACCATTAAACTGGTGTATTCACTTATGGCAAGGCCGACCATCTTGAGTACATGTGTTCTGGCAGAGCAAGGAATGCGCTGCAGGAAAAATAATAGGAGAACAAAATTTATTCGCCATCGAAATTTAGAAATAATTTCCTATTTCACGCCAGTGTTGACCATGGTACTAGTACCTTATATCCAAATATAATCCAAATATCCAAATTAGTCGACAACATGTTCAAATACCCCAACCCTCCAAGATAGAAAAGAGGATTTCTAGGAACATACTGTGCGCGTTTTAAAATCCTGTGTTAGGATGAGGAGGAACAAGTGTGGCGTCTTGCCAAGGGCGCATAAAACTGTAGGGTCCTCGAACTTTGGGCACTGCAAATGAAAACCACTAGATTTGGTAGGAAGAAAATGCATCAACTGCAGCGGCTGCCATCCTAGGATTACCAGCGACCAAGGGACTAGGATTTATGGGGGATGGATGAAGAATTCATACCTGGTTCTCCATGAGAAAACCCTACACAATCGTCGAGAGTAGGTTTTCTTTGAACAAGTAGACGAGGGAGAAGGGGATTCAAGCCCAGTGAAATATTGCTACTTCGTCCGTCCAGCTTACTGCTACTGCTAGAAAGTTTTTTTTGCGATTTGACGGCTCATTGGGCATTACTGCGGTGCTATGACCGGGGTGAGTCTACCGTGCAGTTGTGCACTCTAATTTGGTGCATGGCACGTGGACCCCGTTGCCGGATGCCCCGCATATCAGCGAAAGGAAGTAAAAAGGCATGAGTAACTAGTTACACATAAATATATTTTTGATAGAGAGATACTCCCTCTATAAAGAAATAGAAAAATCTTTTATATCACACCTTTATATATAAGAAAAAACAAAGGGAATATATATAACTTAATATGGGGGTTCAGATGAGAATAAAATACTCAGATAGGCTGAAAGTTCTGGACTTTGAGCCCATGCCGGTGGGCCTACATGTTTGCGGGCCCATATGTTCTTACTCAGATCATTTCATCCGGTAAATATTGCAAGCGATTAGTACGATGCTGGTTTTAGATGCTAACGCAAGGTGAATACAGAAAGTTAAATAGAGCACGACAACTATTAGAATGTAATCGAGCGATAGTTCCTAACCAGCAATCAGAGTTGCAATTCTTTCACGATATCCTATGTGATAAATAATACCGTCGTACTACTTGTACACACATGCCACTTGTTTCACCATGCCATATTATTACATCAAAAGCTCTCAGATGATAGATCAGTTCGGCAGTTGCGTGCTGCTACTAAAGAATTTCAAAGTTGATTAGGACCACCTCTCCTTGCCGTGAAAGTTGGATTTTGACATCATCCCCAACCAAAGATTTGGTAGAGTATTGAACCTTGACCATCCTTTAGCATCAACCATCATGTGACCGTCCTTTGTACTTAAGGTATATTGAGCAGGTTTATTCACACCAAGGCTGCACATGGTAAGATAAACTTGGCCACGATTGCGCGGATTATTGAATGACTCCCTCGTTGCTCTAGGAATTCTCTGTTTGCAAACAAGAAGACATACACAAACAGTTAGATCAACACAGTGAATCATGTGAAACAACATGGATAGAAAAAAGAACGAAGCACTTGGGCTACTAATGCTTACCAAGAAGGTGGAGATGTCAGTTTTTGTAAGGACTTTGGTATATGCAGTGCCAACCGCAACCCACTCTGTTGCTGGTGCAAGTGTTGGTTCCATTGTCACTGTACATGCCGAAGCAGATGCAAGTGCAACTTCAAGTGTTGGTGTAGATGCTGGTGCAACTGGTAGTGCCGCCGCTGCCGCCGGAGATGGAGCTCCTTGTGGAGCTGGTGCCAGTGTCGGAGCAGGTGCCGGTGTCGGTACTCGATCCTCCGGTAGATCAGCCTGATCCTTTGACGTGGTCGGTGCACAGTCGTCTGGTGGATCAGACTGAGTTGCTGCCGCTGTCAGTGCTAGAGCCAGTGCCGTCGGAGCGGTGCTCGATCTAATGCTGAAGGCGGTACCAATGTGCGAGACAACATCGATCGTCTCTGGTCTGCTATGATTTCATACTCCAGCTTTCTAACTTCGCTAGGCTCTGTGACCTGGATCCAGTCTTTTTCTTCACTTATTTTAATTGTGAGAAGGACTAATTGTGGCGTGTTTGTTAAAACAAACTGCAGTTCATCATAGGGCTTCAGATTGTACTCAGACAACATACTGATCCAATTGTGTCCAATAATATAAGTGATGGATAGTGCCTTCATTACTAACAGATCATAAGAAGTGAAACCTGCTAAAATAACCATCATAGAGCAAACCAAACAGTTTATTTTGTAACGAATGTGACATGGCAAAACCTAAATCATAAAATTGCAGGAAAAGTAAGAAAACATGATAGTAAATCAATAAGATTTACTTGATGTGACATGAGTGAATCCTTACCCGGATATCACCATGTTCAAGTTCTAAATAGAAGGTTGATTGTCCAATTATGGGTGGCATGCAGGGCCCCCACTTACTCCCACAAGCAAGACAGTCCAAAGGCCGTGACAACTCATTTGGAGCGAACATCCATGGGACTGGAAATCCTGGTGGGTGCAATAAACGCTGCAATGCATACAGATATTGGAGTGTAACCATAATTGATAAACCGCCCTCATAACAAATATGATCTGGATACTTCAAAATATACAGACTAAATTTAGTGGACAAACATTAACAAAGACTGTTCTCAGGACTCACCACACAACAAAAGTGGCAGTACTATACAATACAGGGTTCACACACACAAATCAAGTACTGAACAATAGTACTTACTACAGACAAGCAAAGTTGCACTAATTAAACTCTGCTGACTATTTCTTGCCAGTGACCCACGTGATGTACCCCACATAACTGACTAGGCCATGGACTTCGTGAGAGATGTCTACCGGCATGTCCTCCATCTCGTCAACGTTGGAGAACCTAATAGAGTGGTCTTTCCACTCATAAACATGATGATGAAGACAGTCCACATCAGATTTGTCGGGTAGCTTCACAAGAACCACACCCTTCGTAATCGAAGGCACAACTAGGAAATCATTGTGGTGAAGTACACCCTCGAGAACACGCCTGATAACAATGCTACATGAAAACACTTGTTCATGACTTGTGGCTACAAGGACACAACAACCGGATAGTTTAGTAGAACACATCCTCAGGTCTTCCAGTTCACACGGGATGATTTTGAGAACTTCATATCCACCGCGGACCCAGTTCTAATGCAAACAGAAACCAAATATTTTATTACTACCTCTGTTCAGAAATATAAGATCATTTTTGATATTTTACTCCATACAAGACTACATATAAGCACAAAAATGAGTGAACAAAGACAATAAAACATGTGTACATGAGATACCAAAGAAGTTAGAACATATTATATTTGTGAACAGAGGGATCACTTGCAATATCCATAACACAACTTACTGAGGCTACTATACTCTCTTCCAAGGCATGAGAGGTAAAATCATGGATTTCCTATAGCTAGCATTGACGTTCATAAAGTAGTTGAGAGTAATCTATAAGAATTCAGTAGTGTTATGTGCAAAATCATATGTATGTCAACCTCTCGCATGTTTTGGTCAAAAGAGCCATTTAGAACCATCATTTAGCACACAAAAATCACATGCAAGATTGCCAGAAAGTTGTACTACTCGTACTACGTGTACATTACACAAACCTCACATATTAGCAAGCACTTTGCAAGTTAGATGAAAACACACGATCAAGATGGCCAAAAAGATCTTCAAGAAGAGATATTACCTGGACCGACTTAACGAGGGATCCCGAAGAGGGGGTCTTGGATAGGGCGATGGCCTTGATCTTGTCTGCGGTAGTCTTGCCAGGGTGCTTGCGCTTCTTTGTACCCCGAGCCCCGACAACATTGGCCAGAGCAATAGACGTCACTTCGGCCGGTGTTGTAGGGTCCATCAAGAAACTGTCAAATAGAAATAAAAGGAAATAAACCATAATCACAAACCCGAAAGAAGAATAGAGGATTGGTCGTGGGGTTGCAAGACCGGGCCTTGGCCAGAAGCAACACCATTGATGCACCCACCTTTAATTCTTTTGGAGAGAAGAACAATGGCAGGAGTGCGTTGGGGTTTTCTTGAAGACATGAGGAATAAGATGAGGGAGAAGCGAGTTGGTTTTTTTTCAAGAGAGGAAGATGAGGGAGAGGAGTGAAATGATGGTTGCTTCGTCCGTCCAACTTACTGCAAGTTTTGTGATTTGATGGCTCATTGGGTATTACCGCGGCGCTTCGACCGGGGTAGTCTACCGTGCAGTTGTGCGCTCTAGTACAGAGTAATTTAGGGCATGGCAAGTGGACCCCGATGTTGACTATCCCACACGTCGACGAAAGTGAGTAGAAAGGTTCCCGACCACCGTCAAGGAGGATCCGCATGGTAGAGCCTGTCCACTATTTCAAAAAAAAAACCGATTACAACAAGCATTTCCACTTACGACGGAGGAGTGCGAAACACGGCAGCCACTTGAACTCACACTACTTGTACTCCTACTACTAGTACTAGGCATGTGAGTGGTTCATATACATCTGTACTATAATCTTTGTTGCTAGTGTAGTAAGATATGATGATAGAAAATGATGTCTAGTACTCTAACTGATTATAAATAAATTGTGGTGAGGGATATTTTTGCAAGTGTTTTAACACATTTTTGGTTCACATAGCGGCTACTATTTGTGAATACGGTCTTTGGCGGGCCCCTGCGTGTATGTGTTTCCCATCCCGTGCTACCTCGGTATACAGGCGTACTGTGGTGTACCAGACAAGGCAACCGGAACCGGAGAAGTAGAATCAATGGCTGGAGGCGACAGCTGCTCCAGAAGGGTGTCTCTTGAGGATTCACATCCATTGACATGTTGTGCGCATGTCAACTATGAACAGTAGTGTACCATGTCCCTTTTTTGATTGTCCGGTCGAGAGTGAACGATGAGATCAATGTTAACATAACTAGGTCTACAGTACACGGAGAGTACGATGCTAGAGTACTCCACGGAACATGAACCATATGAAGCACGAATCTATGTTAGGTAGGGTGTACGAAGGGTGCATGGGAGCAAAAGTTCCCTTCTCGACCCACTTTTGGGTGTTTGGCAGAGTTCATGAAGGGTGCATGAGTCCACACTATGTTAACACAAATACACTAGGAGCATGCATGAAGAGGGGTGCTGAGATGAGCATGCACGAAGAGAGAACAACAATGTTGAGATGAGAATGCAACCAAACACACCCGCACGCTTGTGCTACAGTGAATGATCTGCACCGTCTGAGTTTGATCCAAAGGTCATGGTGCGCCGAGACATGGCCATGCAGAGGACGCCTCAACACCACCGAAGGCCCTCTACTTCTCGAGGTGCATGGCGGTGGTGATGCAGGGTGCCATTGCCCGCAGAGCCTGCTCCCGGTCGACAGGAGCTAGCTCATCAAAGACGGCGTCCAATGACACGAATGGATTCCGGTGGTGAAGCCCTGGGAGGATTCGCCTGACAACAGCGATGGCCGCCTGCACCCGCTCCTTGTCCAGCTCCGCCCCCACCACCGCACGAAGATGGCTCAGCTCCTCAGAGATATAGTTGAATAAGGAGACTAGGTCAGGAAGCTAAAGCTTGTTGAAGTCGATGGGGTGGTCGAATGGGTTTAGTCCGACGGCTGGCATGGTCACACTGGCAAGACGATAGGCATCGCGTAGCCGCAACACATGCGTGGTAACATGGTCCGGCAAGTGGTTGAGGTGATCCTGGACCTTGTCATGATCGGCCGGCTCGCGCTCTAGCTGGCTTGCCTAACCGCCTATCGTATCTCCTGCTTTGTGCAAAAACGCCACCGACGCCTAAGCATCTATGTGGTGGACTCCTGCCACTTTTGAAGCTCTATGAACTCCCACACATAAAGGAGGAGCATGACACTCCTCTCCTACTTGAGCTCACGGAGCTCCACGTCCTTGGCTCTGAGCTCCGCATCCTTGGCCTGGCACTCCTCTATCAGGCGCCTCACCTTAGACTCTATGATCTGGTGCACCGCCATGGAACCAGTTAGAAGCAATGGGGAGATGAAGCAAAGGGGCGAAACGGCTGAAAGGCAATGCAATCTATGGGAAGGCGGAGGAAGCCAGCTGGGGAGCGGGGTGAATCTTTTGGTTTCCACCATGGGAAAACCTTAGTCGATGAATTTTCACATCAGCAAGAAGTGCATTTTATAGGCTGATTCATCATGACTAATTGCTACCGCGCCTGCTCCATAAAAAAATAGAAATCCTGCCGCACCCTAATACCAGAGCAACGCAGCGGTGGATATTTAAATTTACCTACTGGCAAGGAGAGAAAGAAGGGGTGAAAAAACAAATGTGGCGGCGGCCTAGCTAATTGATACGTCCATTTTGCATCATGTTTTCCTACTATTATTTATAATTTTTTTGTGCATAATAATGCTTCATGGAGTAATTCTAATGCCTTTTCTCTCATAATATGAAAGGTTTATAGAAAGAGGGAGAATACCGGCAGCTAGAATACTGGACATGGAAAAGCTACGTCAGGCCACCTATTCTGCACATCTCCAAATGAGCTAAAAATTAACAGAGAATTATTATGGAATATATGAAGAGTCATGGATCAAATACCTACCAAAGGAGGCCCACCAGGTGGGTACAACCCACCTGGCCGCGCTAGGGCCTCCAGGCGCCCTTGGTGGGTTGTGCCCTCCTTGGCCCTAGTTCAAGTGCCCCTCTTCTGGTATATATGTCATTTTGACCTAGAAAAAAAATAAGGAGAGGACTTTTGGGACAGAGCGCCGCTGTCTCAAGGCGGAACTTGGACAGGAGCACTTTTGCCCTCCGGCGGAGCGATTCCGCCGGGCAAACTTCCCACCCGGAGGGGGAAAATCGAAGCCATTGTCATCACCAACAGCCCTCTCGTCTTTGGGAGGCCAATCTTCATCAACATCTTCAACAACACCATCTCCTCTCAAACCCTAGTTCATCTCTTGTGTTCAATCTTTGTACCGAAACCTCAGATTTGTACCTGTGGGTGACTAGTAGTCTTGATTACATCTTGTAGTTGATTACTATATGGTTTATTTGGTGGATATATGTTTAGATACATTATGCTATTTAATACCCCTCTGATCTTGAGCATGTTTATTATTTGTGGGTAGTTACTTTTTTTCTTGAGGTCACGGGAGAAATCTTGTTGCAAGTAATCATGTGAACTTGATATGTGTTCGATATTTTAATGATAATCATGTGAACTTGATATGTGTTCGATATTTTAATGATATGAATGTTGTGATTCCCTTAGTGGTGTCATGTGAACGTCGACTACATGACACTTTACCATAAATTGGGACTACGGGAATGCATTTTCGAGTAGTTATTAGATGACGAGTTGCTAGAGTGACATAAACTTAAACCCTAGTTTATGCGCTACTTCGTAAGAGACGGATTTGGATCCAAATGTTTAATGCCATGGTTAGATTTTATCTTAATAATACCTTTCTCATAGTTGTGGATGCTTACGAGGGGGTTAATCATAAGTAGGAGGTTTGTTCAAGTAATAACAATACCTAAGCACCAGTCCACCCACATATCAAATCATCAATGTAGCGAACACAAATAAAACCAACATGGTGAAAGTGACTGGATGAAATTGCCATGTGCCCTCAAGAACGCTTTGCTTATTATAAGAAACTATTTTGGCCTGTCCTTAGCCACAAAAGGATTGGGCTACCTTGGTGCATACTATTTACCATTACAGTTACTTGCTCATTACAAATTACCTTGCTATCAAACTATCTATTACTGACAATTTCAGTGCTTGAAGACATTACCTTGCTGAAAACCGCTTGTCATTTCCTTATACTCCTCGTTCGGTTCGACACTCTTACTTATCAAAAGGACTATGATTGACCCCCTATACTTGTTCGTCATCGAGACTCTTTTCTGGTGTTGTTGCCCGGGAGTGAAGCGCTCTTGGTAAGGAAAAATTATTACTACGTGCTGAAATTTATTGTCACTTGTTACCATGGAGAGCAATCCTTTGAGGGGTTTGTTCAGGGTATCTTCACCTCGACCGGAAGCACAATTGGTTGCCTCTCAACCTACTGCACCTACTGAAAATATTGGTTATGAAATTCCTTCAATATGATAGAGCAACTGCTAGCTAATCCTTATGCAGGAGATGGAATTGAACATCCTGATATGCACTTGATATATGTGGATGAAATTTGTGGATTATTTAAGCTTGTAGGTTTACCCAGAGATGAAGTTAAGAAGAAGGTTTTCCCATTATCTTTGAAGGGAAAGGCATTGACATGGCATAGGCTATGCGTTGATATTTGATCTTGGAACCGGAATTGATTGAGATTGGAATTTCACCAAAAACATTATCCTATGCATCTAGTTCATCTTGATCGGAATTACATATATAATTTTTGGCCTCATGAAGGAGAAAGTATCGCTCTAGCTTGGGAAGGCTTAATTAATTGTTATATTCGCGCCCCAATCATGAGCACTTGAGAGAAATTATTATTCAGAACTTTTATGCTTGGCTTTCTCGTAATGATCAATCCATTCTCTGTACTTCTTGGACTGGTTCTTTTATGAAGAAAACTATTGAATTCAGGTTGGATCTCTTAGAAAGAGTTAAAGGCAACTCTGAAGATTGGGAACTCGATGAAGGTAAAGAGTCAGGTATTAAGCTTGTGTTTGATTGTGTTAAATCTTTTATGAGTACTGATGCTTTTTAAAAGTTTAGCACTAAATACAGACTTGACTTTGAGATAGTAGCCTCTTTTTGTGAATCATTTGCTACTCATGTTGATCTCCCTAAGGAGAAATGGTTTAAATATCATCCCCCTATTAAAGAATAATTTAGAGAACCGATAATAGCTAAAGAAGAAACTATCATTTACAATGTTGATCCAGTTGTGCCTACTGCTTATATTGAAAAACCACCTTTCCCTGTTAGGATAAAGGAACATGCTAAGGTTTCAACTGTGGTTCACAAAAGTAATATTAAAGCACCTAAACCCCCTAAGCAGATTAAAGTAGAACCTAATGTTTCTATGGTTAAAGATCTCCAGATAGAAAATATCGACGGGCATGTTATTTACTTGTGTTATGAAGTTGCTAGAATCGCCAAACCTGATGAAAAGGAAAAACATAGACCGGTTGTTGGCATGCCTATTGTCTCAATCAAAATAGGAGATCATTGTTATCATGGTTTATGTGATATAGGTGCTAGCGTAAGTGCTATTCCTTTTACATTATATCAAGAAATTATGAATGAGATAGCACCCGCTGAGATAGAAGACATAGATGTTACTATTTAACTTGCTAATAGAGATACCATCAAATCACTTGGGATTGTTAGAGATGTTGAAGTGTTGTGCGGGAAAACAAAATATTCTACTGATTTTCTAGTTCTTGGTTCCCCACAAGATGACTTTTGTCCCATTACCTTTGGTAGACCTTTCTTGAACATTGTTAATGCCACTATAGATTGTCATAAACAAACTGTCAGTGTTAGCTTTGGTGATGAGTCTCATGAATTTAGTTTTCCCAAGTTTAATAGAAAACCTCATAAGAAAGAATTACCTAATAAAGATGAAATAATGGGTCTTGCTTCTATTGTCGTGCCTCCTACTGATCCACTCGAGCAATATTTGCTAGACCATGAAAATGATATGCATATGCACGAAAGAAACTAAATAGATAGAATTTTCTTTGAACAACAACCTCTGCTTAAGCATAATTTTCCTATTGAAGC
Source organism: Secale cereale (assembly GCA_902687465.1). Taxonomy (NCBI): domain Eukaryota; kingdom Viridiplantae; phylum Streptophyta; class Magnoliopsida; order Poales; family Poaceae; genus Secale; species Secale cereale. The sequence continues at coordinate 372,069,423 of LR738712.1, forward strand.
TCTAGGAGGTCCTCCTCCACCTAAAGGCGATCCTGTGTTTGAACTTAAACAATTGCCCGACACTTTGAAATATACTTATGTTGATGAGAAAAAGATATATCCTGTTATTATTAGTGCTACCCTTTCAGAACACGAAGAAGAAAGATTATTGAAAATTGTGAAGAAGCATCGAGCTGCTATTAGATATACTCTTGATGATCTTAAGGAAGAAGAACGATTATTGAAAATTATGAAGAAGCATCGAGCTGCTATTGGATATACTCTTGATGATCTTAAGGGCATTAGTCCCACTCTATGTCAGCACAAGATTAATATGGAACCTGATGCTAAACCCGTTGTTGGTCACCAACGTCGTTCGAATCCTAAGATGAAAGAAGTGGTAAGACCTAAAATATTAAAGCTTCTGGAAGTAGGTATAATCTATCCCATTGCTGATAGTAGATGGGTAAGTCCCGTTCATTGTGTTGCTAAGAACGGAGGTATTACTTTTGTTCCCAATGATAAGAACTTATTCCAGAAAGAATTGTCACTGCCTATCGAATGGTAATTGATTTCAGAAAATTAAACAAAGCAACTAGAGAAGATCATTTCCCTCTAACTTTTATTGATCAAATGCTAGAAGACTATCTAAGCACACACACTTTTGTTTTCTTCATGGATATTCTGGTTTCTCTCAAATACCTTCTTCACAGCCTGGTCAAGAGAAGACTACCTTTACTTGTCCTTTTGGAACTTATGCTTATAGACGTATGCCTTTTGGTTTATGTAATGCACATGCTACCTTTCAAAGATGTAGGACAACTATGTTCTCCGATTTTTGTGAAAAGTTTTTTGTGGTTTTCATGTTTTTCCATCTATGGAAAGTCTTTCGATGATTGTTTAAGCAACCTTGATCGAGTTTTGCAGAGATGTGAGCAAACTAATCTTGTCTTGAATTGGGAGAAGTGCCACTTTATGGTCAACGAAGGTATTGTTTTGGGTAATAAAATATCTGAATGAGGTATTGAGGTGGATAAAGTTAAAATTGATGCAATTGAGAAAATGGCATGTCCTAAAGATATTAAAGGTATTCATAGTTTCTTTGGTCATGCTGGTTTCTATAGGAGGTTTATCAAAGACTTCTCTAAAATTTCTAGGCCTCTTACGAATCTTTTGCAAAAGGATGTTCCATTTGTTTTTTTATGATGATGGTGTAGAAGCCTTTGAAACACTTAAGAAAGCCTTAACTTCTACACCTATTGTTCAGCCACCTAATTGGAACTTGCCTTTTGAAATTATGTGTGATGCTAGTGATTATGTTGTTGGTGCTGTTCTAGGACAAAGAGTTGATAAAAAAATAAATGTTATCCACTATGCTAGCAAAACTCTAGACAGTGCCCAAAGAAATTATGCTACTACTGAAAAAGATTTTTTAGCAGTTGTGTTTGCTTGTGATAAATTCAGGTCTTATATTATTGATTCCAAAGTAATTGTTCACACTGATCATGCTGCTATAAAATATCTTATGGAAAACAAAGATGTTAAACCTAGTCTCATTAGGTGGGTTCTCTTACTACAAGAATTTGACTTACTACCTATTTATGATGACCCACTACCTATCATTGATAGGAAAGGAGCTAAGAACCCCGTAGCTGATAACATGTCTACGTTAGAAAATGTTCTTGATGACCCACTACCTATTTATGATAGTTTTCCTAATGAACAATTGGCTGCAATAAATTTTTCTCCAACACACCTTGGTATGCTGATTATGCTAATTGTATTGTTGCTAAATACATACCACCTAGTTTCACATACCAACAAAAGAGCAAATTCTTCTACTATTTAAGACATTACTTTTGGGATGACCCAAATCTTTATAAAGAAGGAGTAGATGGTATTATTGGACGTTATGTACCTGAGCGTGAACAGGAACAAATCCTACGGAAATGTCACCTCGAAGCTTATGGAGGACATCATGCGGGAGATAGAACTACTCACAAGGTATTGCAATCTGATTTTCATTGGCCTACTCTCTTCAAGGATGCCCGTAAGTTTGTTTTATGTTGTTATGAATGTCAAAGAATTGATAATATCGGTAAGCGTCAAGAAATGCCTATGAATTATTCACTTACTGTTGAACCATTTGATGTTTGGGGTTTTGATTATATGGGACCTTTTCCTTCCTCTAATGGGTATACTCATATTTTGGTTATTGTTGATTACGTTACTAAGTGGGTAGAAGCTATTCCAACTAGTAGTGTTGATCATTACACTTCCATTAAAATGCTTAAAGAAGTTATTTCCCTAGGTTTGGAGTTGCTAGATATTTAATGACTAATGGTGGTTCACACTTTATTCATGGTGCTTTCCGTAAAATGCTTGCTAAGTATGATGTTAACCATAAAATTGCATCACCCTACCATCCTCAATCTAGTGGTCAAGTTGAACTTAGCAATAGAGAAATAAAATTAATATTAATAAAGACTGTCAATAGGTCTTGAAAGAATTGGTGTAAGAATTTGCATGATGCACTTTGGGCCTAGAGAACAACATATAAAAATCCTATGGGTATGTCTCCCTATAAAATGGTTTATGGAAAAGCTTGTCATCTTCCTCTTGAGTTAGAACATAAAACTCATTGGGAAATTGAAGACCCAATTACGATTTCAAACTTGCCGGTGAAAAGAGGTTATTTGATATTAGCTCACTAGATGAATGGAGAACCCAGGCTTATGAAAATGCCAAAACTATTCAAAGAAAAAGTTAAAATATGGCATGATAAAAGAATCCAAAAACAGGAATTCAAAGTGGGTGAATATGTTCTTTTGTACAACTCTCGTTTTAGATTCTTCGCACGAAAACTTCTCTCCAAATGGGAAGGTCCTTATATCATTGATAGGAAAGGAGCTGAGAACCCCGTAGCTGATAACTTGTCTAGGTTAGAAAATATTCTTGATGACCCACTACCTATTGATGATAGTTTTCGTGATGAGCAACTGGCTGCAGTAAATGTCTATCACAACACACCTTGGTATGCTTACTATGCTAATTATATTGTTGCCAAATACATACCACCTAGTTTCACATACCAACAAAACAAAAAAAATCTTCTATGTTCAAGACATCACTTTTGGGATGGCCCACATCTTTATAAAGGAGTAGATGGTATTATTAGACATTGTGTACCTGAGCGTGAACAGGAACAAATCCTACAGAAATGTCACTCCGAAGCTTATAGAGGACACCATGCGAGAGATAGAACTGCTCACAATGTATTGCAATATGGTTTTTATTGGCCTACTCTCTTCAAGGATGCCCGTAAGTTTGTTTTATCCTGTGATGAATGTCAAAGAATTGGTAATATCGGTAAGCGTCAAGAAATGCCTATGAATTATTCACTTACTATTGAACCATTTGATGTTTGGGTTTTTGATTATATGGGACCTTTTCCTTCCTCTAATGGGTATACTCATATTTTGGTTGCTATTGATTATAATACTAAATGCGTAGAAGCTATTCCAACTAGTAGTGCTGATCATAACACTTCCACTAAAATGCTTAAAGAAGTTATTTTCCCTAGGTTTGGAGTCCCTAGATATTTAATGACCGATGGTGGTTCACACTTTATTCACGGTGCTTTCCGTATGTTAACCATAGAATTGAATCACCCTATCATCCTCAATCTAGTGGTCAAGTTGAACTTCGCAATAGAGAAATAAAATTAATATTACAGAAGACTATCAATAGGTCTCGAAATAATTGATCTAATAAATTGGATGATGCACTTTGGGCCTATAGAACAACATATAAAAATCCTATGGGTATGTCACCCTACAATATGGTTTATGGAAAATCTTGTCATCTGCCTCTTGAGTTAGAACATAAAGCATATTGGGCAATCAAAGAACTCAATCACAATTTCAAACTTGCCGGTGAAAAGAGATTATCTGATATTAGCTCATTAGATGAATGGAGGAACCATGGTTATGAAAATGCCAAATTATTCAAAGAAAAAGTTAAAAGATGGCATGACAAAAGAATACAAAAGCGGGAATTCAAAGTGGGTGAATATGTTCTTTTGTACAACTCCCGTTTTAGATTGTTTGCAGGAAAACTTCTCTCCAAATGGGAAGGTCCATATATTATCGAAGAGGTTTATCGTTCTGGATCTATCAAAATAAATAATGCCGAAGGTACTAACCCGAAGGTGGTCAATGGGCAAAGAATTAAACTCTACATCTTAGGTACGCCTATTAATGTTGAAAGCAATATTATCCAAACCATGACACCGGAGGGACATATAAAAGAATCCTTCCGGAACACTCCAGAATCGTGAAAAAAGAGGTGGTACATGATACGGTAAGTAAACGGACTCCGAAAAATCTACAAAAATATTTTTTTGTCAGTTTTGGAATATTACAAAAAATAGGAAAAAAAGAAATAACTAGGAAGGCAATCGAGGAGGGCACAAGACACCAAGGCGCGCCTGCCTGGCCTGGCGCGCCCAGGTGGGTTGTGCGTACCTCAGGCACCTTCCGGACTCCCTTTTCCCCTCGTTCTGCTTGTTTCCCAAGATAAAAAATCTTAATGTACCCCCCGAACGCATTAACCTCTGTATCGCAGAGAAATCTCTTATTCTTCTTTCTTGCTGTTTTTCCTAGAAGATCAAGATCGTCATGGCCGCTCCGGGCTCCTCCAAGGACAAGTTCTTTGAGAGGGTAACCAACCCTTATCTTCTAGAGGTGATGAAGCACCCTCAAACCATTGAGATGCGTGAGGGGGTGCTCCACATCCGGGATGTTCAAGGCCCCAAGGGGAAGGGAACCATGGAGGCCAGGATCGAAGCCATGGAGCAAGAGGTCTTCAAGTGCAAGTGGATGGTGGAGCGAGGACTAGATGTCAACCACCGCATGATTACAGATTTCACCTGTGATCACAAGGTGGATGGTAGGTCCATGAAGGATGTCGTCTTCGCCCTCACCGAGCGGATCAACTATCAACAAAGCCAAATCTATGATCTCCAAAACTAAGTCTTTGAATATGAGGCCAGGTTTAAAGGTATGAGTTTGGCTGCCAGTCGCAGGATTCGCGAGAATCGTGCTTATTTTTATGACGGTGAACCACTATCTTGGAGATCGGAGGACAAGTTCACTACGACCTCATCATCACCACCTTCTCCTTCTTCGGTACCAAAGGAGACTTGAGTATCGAGTATGGGCACTCCCCTTGGCTTGAGGCAAGCTTGAGGGAGGTGCCCAGATATCATATCACACCAACATCTTTGCCTTTATTTATCTTAGTTCGATCTATAGTTATCTTTTGAATTAGTTGAATAAAAGTTTACTTCGATCTTTCTTCGCGAGTTTGCTTATCTATCTATCTATCTATCTATCTATCTATCTATGTAATCATGTGCAAGATATATAATAAAGTTTAGTTTGAATTTTTGCTTTCCTTACTTCCTCGTTGCAATCAAAATAAAGGAAAATAAATAAATGAATACGATCATATGCTAATCTTATGTTAAGTAATGACATCACATAAGGAAAAGTATAAGTAGTGAAATTTATTGGAGATTAACAAACATAGCATTGGTCAATGATGCAATTCATGAAAGAATTAATAAGCGAAGATAAGATTCACATGCAAATACACTATCTTGGACATCTTTTATGATTGTGAGCCCCCACTAAAATATTATATGCCAAAATTGTTGACATTGGACAAGGAATACAACGTAATGATTTATGATTGTTCATATTCACATAGAAGTTATATTGTCATAGATCCTTTAACATGTGGTGCCTGCTCAATATCTTTTCTAGCCAAAAATTCCGCACTAAGTAGAGATACTACTTGTGCATCCAAAAATATTTAATCCAAAATCCTTTTTGAGAGTCCACCATACCTACCTATAAATTGAGTAAGATCCTTCAAGTAAGTTGTCATCGGTGCAATAAGGCAATAAAAATTGCTTCTAAATATGCTGGATCATTTAGTGTAAGAGAAAATTGAATGTTGTACGAACTTGTGATGTCAAAATAATAAAAGCGGCAGACTGCATAATAAAGGTTGCTATCATAAGGGGCAATATAATGTGACATTCATTTGCACTAAGAGATTGAGCATGCAAACCGAAAAGCGCATGACAACCTCTGCTTCCCTCTACGAAGGGCCTATCTTTTACTTTTATGTATTTACTTTTATGCAAGAGTCAAAGTTTTCTTCCCTATTCCTTTTTATTTTCTCTTTTTGCAAGCATCATGTGGTGAGGAAAGATCTAGGCACATATATTCAGTTGGATATGGGTGAGCATGAATTATTATTGTTGACATCACCCTTGAGGTGAATACGTTGGGAGGCGAAACTATAAGCCCCTATCTTTCTATGTGTCCGGTTGAAACTTTTTGCTCATGTGTATGCGGTGAGTGTTAGCAATCATACAAGACTATATGATGGTTGAGTATGTGGGCTTGCCTAAAGGCTCGATACGAGACCCTTCCTGAAAATATGACGAATTGTAGTTGCAAAGGTAACTGAGAACATAGTTTGTTGTTTTTCAATAGAGTTTATGCTTCTACTTCGATATTGTGATGAATTGTTACTTGTGCATGAGAAGTTATATGGTAAAGTTATATGATAATGTGTTATAATAAAGTTTGTTGCTATTACAATAGTATGCATGATGCTTCTATGTCCGTATTTTGTTTTTATCGATACCTCTCTCTCTCTCTCTCTAAGCATGTGGACATGTTTTTCGATTGCGGTTTTTGCTTGAGGACAAGCGAAGTCTAGGCTTGGGGAAGTTGATACATCCATTCTGCATCATGTTTTCCTACTGTTATTTATAATGTTTTTATGCATAATTATGCTTTATGGAGTAATTCTAATGCCTTCTCATATAATATGCAAGGTTCACACAAAGAGGGAGAATACCGACAGCTGAAATTTTGGACATGGAAAAGCTACGCCAGGTCACCTATTCTGCACATCTCCGAATGAGCTGAAAATTTACGAAGACTTGTTTTGGAATATATGAAGAATAATGGAGCAAATAACTACCGGAGGAGACCCACCAGGTGGGCATATCCCACCTGGGCGCGCCAGCCCCCCCAGGCATGCCCTGGTGGGTTGTGCCCTCCTCGACCCACTTCCGGTGCCCCTTTTATGGCATATAAGTCATTTTGACCTAGAAAAAAATAAGGAGAGGACTTTTGGGACGGAGCGCCGCCGTCTCAAGGTGGAACTTGGGCAGGAGCAATTTTGCCCTCCGCCGGAGCGATTCCACCGGAGAACTTCCCTCTCGAAGGGGGAAATTGAAGCTGTCGTCATCACCAACAACCGTCTCATCTTTGGGAGGCCAATCTTCATCAACATCTTCGACAACACCATCTCCTCTCAAATCCTAGTTCATCTCTTGTGTTCAATCATTGTACCGGAACCTCAGATTGGTACCTGTGGGTGACTAGTAGTGTTGATTACATCTTGTAGTTGATTACTATATGGTTTATTTGGTGGAAGATTATATGTTCAGATCCATTATGCTATTTAATAACCCTCTGATCTTGTGCATGTTTATCATTTGTGAGTAGTTACTTTTGTTCTTGAGGTCACGGGAGAAATCTTGTTGCAAGTAATCATGTGAACTTGATACGTGTTTGATATTTTGATGATATGTATGTTGTGATTCCCTTAGTGGTGTCATGTGAACGTCGACTACATGACACTTCACCACAAATTGGGCCTAGGGGAATGCATTGTGGAGTAGTTATTAGATGATGGGTTGCTAGAGTGACAGAAGCTTAAACCCTAGTTTATGCGCTACTTCGTAAGGGACTGATTTGGATCCAAATGTTTAATGTTGTAGTTAGATTTTATCTTAATACTTTTCTCGTAGTTGCAGATGCTAGCGAAGGGGTTAATCATAAGTAGGAGGTTTGTTCAAGTAAGAACAACACCTAAGCACCGGTCCACCCACATATCAAATAATCAAAGTAGCAAACACAAATCAAACCAACATGGTGAAAGTGACCAGATGAAATTCCCGTGTGCCCTCAAGAATGCTTTGCTTATTATAAGAAACCTCTTTGGACTATCCTTTGCCACAAAAGGATTGGGCTACCTTGCGGCATACTATTTATAGTTACCGTTACTTGCTTGTTACGACCCTGCTATCAAACTATCTGTTACCAACAATTTCAGTGCCTGCAGACATTACCTTGTTGAAAACCGATTGTCATTTCCTTCTGATCCTCATTGGGTTTGACACTCTTACTTATCAAAAGGACTACGATTGACCCCCTATACTTGTGGGTCATCACTAATCGGACACACTAACCCAACTAGCTAGCCACCGTGCTTCACTGATGTACTCGGCGGGAAAGGTGGGCTTTTGTGATTTGACGACTCATTTACTTGCTTCAGCGTTATGACCGAGGAGGACCCAGAAAATGCGCGGTAGGGCATGAAACGTCTCGACAAGGAAGAAAATATACGTGCACCACCCAAGAGGACCAATAAACTGCGCGGTAGGGTGTGCCACGTCTCGGCACACAGGAAAATGTGCATGTAAAAATATACTTTATCAAACGTACTACCTTTGGTCAAACTTGGGACCGACCCAGTCGGCCGAAAACTAGCTACACAGCTTCATCATGCTAACATGGCACGACGGATAGGTGTGGTTAGCTCCGTCTCGACCAGCCACAACGTCTCTTGTTTTGGGTGATTCATCTATTTTCCAAGCATTTTTGTAGTTATAATAACACCAAGGCAAGCTCGCATAACTCTTCATGTTTGCCTGTGCATCTAATGGTTATAGTACATGGAGAGGAGAGAGAGATAGCATACATGGGACCCACCAGTAAGCGATTCAACGTTCATGCATGTGTTAACCAGCCACTCCCTCTACTCTACTGAATGTAATACTTTACAAAAATCAAGTTATGCAATTAAGCCAACAACCGTTGATGTTTCAGGCTATAGACATACCCTTTGTAGTATTGGTTGTCGGTTCGAATCTCGTCCTTCAGATTTGTTAGTTTTATGTCCAAATTTGATCAATGACAAGTGGGCCACCCGTGTGTTGTTCCGATATTTCAGTGTAGGAGGTTTGTTTTGCACAAACACTTTGCGCGGTTAGACAAGTTACGACACCAGTTACACTTATTTTGCAAGTTTAAGAACAATCCTAAAAAGAGCTTCACAACTTTATCTAAGGTCGAGGGGTTACCCCCCTCCCTCGACAATCTACATAGCTCCGCCTATGGAAGGGGCGTAGTGGGAGCATCTATGTGTGAGAGAGACGACACGAGAAAGTGAGGTCAATCGAGTCATTTATAGAGGGGGAGATCGAGTGAGTGTGGCCAAGCGTACACTCGAATGTTAAAGACGGTACACCAAGAGACCGTGTGGCGAAGCTGTAGTGAGGTCTGGTGGGAGATAATTACCGAGAGAGTGGCCTAGATAGACTTTGTGTGTGCACGCACGACGAAGGTGTTTTATAGAGGCAACACATGTATCTTAAGAGAGATTGATGGTTTGTCATGGAGGGCACGACGAGGTTGTGTGTGAGAAATACATTTTTTGAGACTGCGAGGGGGGGTGTGACACAATTGGAGATCGAAATGTGAAGAGAAATAACGTGCGTGCGTGTGTCGGATACCGATAGCTCTATTAACAAAGAATTGAAGATTGACCGATACATGAAGTATGTGTGGTGAGGTGCGGG
>LR738712.1:372079307-372092116 GCA_902687465.1 Secale cereale
GATGGATAGACCTAAACACAACATTTCCATGTACATAGTACTAGACTTACTATTCATGTTTCAGTTAACTGTGCATTTTAAATATTGAATTGAGGACCATGCATGGCTTACATTTTATTTTTGAATTCGTGTCATACATGCATGGTCTAGAAAAATAGATGCACTATATTTACTGTATTCGTGTGTGTGTGTGGTCATATGCTTGAATACATACAAAGTTTTCTCACCGCCATACCGTTCATCTTTTAAATTTGAATTTGCAAAAACTTACCGTGGATACCATAAAATGTGAAATCCATGTTGAGATCACTATATCACAAACTCACTCTAATTCTAGAACTCATAATAAATCAATTACCGTGCCTTTTGGATTGACCAGTTATTAGCAAGGAGTACATATAGATTCATTCGATAATTTTAAAAAAAAGTTCCTTTCGCATTCTCGAATGGTAGCACCCGACATCATACCAGGCAGACCCGGGCTCGTGTCCTACTAGTGGCGTGCATGGTACGCACATTAGCCAACCCCAACCAAAAGAACCGCGCTATTAAACTTCGTGCCTCCACTGGAGCCTCCGCGTTTTCGAGTTGAAATATCTGGCATCCAGAACTCTAGCCCTAGGAAATTCCCCTCATGTCCCCTGTCGATAATGACTACCGATGAACAATGGAGGGATGCTATAGTAACTAGCCCACGTTACCTATGTGCCGAGCATGGTTCAATTCCTTTGGTCGCCGCCACCCAAGGTCACGCATCAACTCCATTGCCCAGTACTAATACTAATACACCAGGATGAGTACAAAATGGAGCTCCGTTTGTGCCTACTAGAGGTACTATATCACGCAATGCGCTGGTACGTACGAAGGGATTATCCTTTTACTCTGCATATATAACTTGTTTGAAGTCTAACTAAGCAAAATGTTTGACCAAATCCTTTCTTACGAAATATTAACATCTACAACAATAAAGATGTATGGCTTGAAAATTTATTTCACGATGCAGGTAATGATATTGTTTCGAATCCTGGATTTTAAATTCCAGAAAATCCAAAACTCACCTGAAATTCATGAAACTAAGCATGGTCTCATGATATATGGCACAAATAGGCTGTCGTAATTTTTTTGTTCAATTTGAGACAAACTACTTATGCAAAGTTGCACAAATGAAGAGCCAAGGTATTTTGGAACAAAGACCTTTCACGTTAACGCGAACAGTTTCACTATTCGAATCGTGGGGGTAAGACCTACGTGCCGTGATGCGTCCTGCTTCTCATTGGCAGGTGCCGTTCGAGCAAGCGTGTGAGTCGACGGGAGGCATGCGAGCAGGCTGTTGCACAGGCTCACCAGGAGACGAGCCCTTTGACCAGGCTCCGCCGCCCACCTTCCTCCCAACTGCCCCCACTTTTAATGGCACCGACACTTCAGTTTAAACCACCGCCGCACTCCCCGGCCTCGCTACAATCTTGTCTTTTCCTCTCTGATTCTCCTGTCGTCTACCTCCAACCAGCCTCACCACACCGTATGCCATGCCACATCACGATGGGCTGCCGTTAGAATTCCAGTTTCCTGAGGAAGACACCCAGTTGGAGTCGCAAGAACATAAGGCGCTTTGGGACAAGTTTGAACTGGCCTTGTGGGAAGACGCCGCACCTGGCTCCGCTCCCGTTCCATCTCCCGTCGCCGCGCCTGCGCGAGCGCCCATCCCCGTGGCATTGATGGGCTGGAAGTCGCACATTGTCACTAAGCTTGAAGCCGCGGGGTTCCACGAGATCCCTGTTGACTATCATGCGCTCATACACCTGCCAGCGCATGCGCCCGTGCAAGCGAATGTCTCCGCTACACCGTTGCCAGCGCCCATCCCCGCACCGGTATTAGTGCCCCCCCCTCAGTGGCATAGATCTCCGCCATCGACCGCTTCCTTGCACCAATGCCAGTCACCGCCTCACACCAGCTGACTGGCTCCTGGAGAGGAGCCGCTTCCCGCTGCAAGACGCTGCCGTCCTTGAAGCTTGGGCCAATGTCCAGGGGTACGCCAATGCCGCCCGTCAGTGGCCCGATGACACACAGGGCACATGAGAGGAGCCGCTTCCCGCCGCCGCCGCGTGATCTAAAATTTGCCACGAAAGACGTTCGGATTGCCGTTCTTAAAATCTGAAAGTTTGGGATTTATCAAATTAAATAAAAAATGTCATGAAACAACAAGTATTCTTTCTCATCGCAAACATTTCATATTAAATACCACGTCAATTCCAAATACTTATTTTAGGGAAGTCATTTCCAAATACTTGTAGGGCGCGACCAGTCCTCTTGTTCGAGCGTTAGGCGATACATCTATTTATCCACGCATTTAATTACTAGGAGTAGTAGATAAATAGTGCTACCGCTAGCCTAATGTGACCTTCACGGTCACTTTAGTTCCTAAACTTGTTAAATATATACTTACTACTACTAGTACGTGAAACTAGTGCCGTAACTTGTGAACGCGTCCAGATACGTTCAATGGCAACATCGCCCGCACGCTCTTCATGTTGTTTTCCCATGTTTCCAAATGAAGAAGGGGAGGAGAGAGAGAGAGCAGACACAAAACCCACCAGTATGTGAAGGGGAATAGTACGTACTGACGAGATGGTCGCACTATAATCAACTAAAATTAATATAACAACATGTTATCCGTTCAATAGGCCGTGGTAATATAAAAATATCATATCAACGAAGGGGAGTACAACAAACGCTGCTACTATGTTGCCTATTGACGTGCGGCTAGAAGGCCCTGGTCGAATGTTTGATCCTCGTCCTTTTTCATTTTCATTTATATATATGGGTTGAAATTTGTTCCATGACAGGTGGGCCCCCGGGTGTGTAGATGGTAGCATTTTAATTTCTCGGTCAATATTTGTTCCATAACAGGTGGACTCCCGATGTGTAGTTTGTAGCTTATTTATAGTAATTAAAGAGAACACCAGATTTTTTTTTGCAAAAATACCATGGTGCAACGTGGAAGGTGAGAAAGGACATGTGAGAGAGGGGTGAACGATTCGGAGGGAAATCAACTGGGGGAGGGGCGGGAGTTGCAACGGTGTTTGGAGTAGTTGTGGGCCGAATACTACAAAAATATAATCTAATCCCACCGGAATAAATGTCTTCACAAATTTATCCAAGGTTGGAGTCCTCCTCGCAATGTAAGTAGCTCCGTCTCTTCGAGGGATGGAGAGTTAGCTTCAATGTGTGGAAGATATGGTGATGCGGAGCATCCTACAATCATCCCCATGTTCACTTCGACCAATCCCCATGACCCAAGGAGACATAAGACAAGACCTCAAGTATACACCATTGGACACAAGGTTGAAGTGCTCCTCTCCGAACCTTCACTTTCCACATGTGAGACATGGCTACTACCTCAAACATATGTGCTATGCATGACCAGGAACCAAGAGGGAGACCATGAAGCAGCTAGGAGCATCGGACGAGAAGGCCAGGAATAGAAGCAAGAGAAGGAACTGCTGGGAAGCTACAACTCTCGGACGTCCGACAACCACCGGACGACCGGACACTACCGGACGTCCGACGCTTGTGGACTCCACCAGCCAGAACGACTACAGTCGAGGCACCCAACAGTGACTGGAAGACCGACCGAGATCGGACGTCCGACACCCTCCAACGACTGGACGACCGATCTCCACCGGACGTCTGACAATTCCATCACAGAGCCGAAACATCGAAAGTCCGACGTTCATCGGACGACTGGACACCTGCGAGCGACCAGATGACCGACAGCCGTCAACAGTCCGACGCCTGTCTGTGCACATTGTATCGGGCCGAAGCCCGTGTACCCCTCACTTACCCCTTCATGGCTCTAGACTATATATACTCCTCCACCTCCTCCTAGTTAGGGTTAGCGATGGGTTAGCTCAAATTTGAGATCTAGAGCTTTGCTCATCCATGTGGTTCTACTTCATCGAGAGACCGCGGCCTCTACAGAGAAGATCCACGCCGGATTCAAGACCCCTCATGAGATGACCCCTCGTGGGCTCAAGACCTCCTAACGGAGATGAACTAGCTACCGTGTATCTTTCCTTTGTTGCATTTGGATCTTGTATCACTCTTTATGTTCATCGGTCTATCAGATGTGTGATTGTTCTCGTTGATTTGAGTGTTTCCCTCGTGTTTCTCCTCGTGCGTTCCTCGTGTTCTTCATGAGATCCCCTCCAAATCATGAAAGATCGGCCCTAGGGTTTCCACCCTACATCATCTTGGTATCAAGAGCCATGGTTTCTCACGAAATTGGATCCCCTCCATGTTTTCTATCCTAATTTTGTTGTGTTCTTCCCCAATTTCAAAAATCCCCACCAAAAATAACCACATTTTTCGTGATTTGTTGGTTTGATGATGTTTTGTTTATTTTGATCCATGGATTCGCTGTGTTTCAAGTGGATCTAGCATCTCCATAAGTTTCCCCACTTTTCATCTAGGAAATCTCATCAAATTTGACCCAAAATCCCTAATTTCCGCCCAAAATCGCATCCTAGATCTAATTCCCAAGTTAACCCAGACCCATCGGACGACCGATGTTTTCTCGGACGTTCGACACCCCCGGAGGCACCCGACGTCCGACACTTACCGGATGACCGACACCCCATTCCAGAAGCAAAACCTTGGATTTCCGAGCTCCACCGGACGTCCGAGGACCGGACATCCAGAATTTCTCGCACGTCCGACACCTGTAGATTTTAACTTCGGCTGATTTGTGTTTTGGCCATAACAAATTCATCCGAACTTCGATTTTGACGTTCTTTAGCTTGTTTTGAAGCTATTTACATACTCCATCCCACAAAATACCACCATCATCATTTGACGCCATTTTTGTTTTCGAATTTTGGCAAGTTTGCCTAGGCCTTCCACCATATCATCCGCATAGCCATCATAGCCTTCCGCAACCTAACCCATTTTGTGCCCATCACATTTGTGGTTGCTCGCGTAGTGATTTGAGTCTCCTAAGGTGTTTAAGCAACTTAGGGATGATATCTTCTTCATCAAGCACCACCACCACTTCTGCATACCCATTGCCCACTATACATTTCCACCCCAACTTAACTCAATTTTGTTTGAGCTTCTTTGAGTTGTGGGCTGTGTATCCTATGGTGGTTCGACTACTTAGGGACTGTGCCTTCAACTCCGACACTATGTATAGCCCATCATACTGTTCCGCCACCATAACCCATTTTGACCGGGTTTCCACCATTAATTCCACAACCACCACCACATTTACGCTACCACCATTTGACATTTGACATTTGAGATTTTGATTTCGCGGTTTTTATGTTTTTAAGGTGTTTTGGCTAATTAGGAACGATTCTACATCAAGAGCACCGCATCTCATCATCGCCTCGAGGTCGTCATTGACATTCACCACTTCACCTTTAACATTACCGTAAGCAAGGGACGGTAACATCGACAGCATCATTTTATATCCCCCTTGCGATTGTATTATTAACCCCTAGCCCATTTTGTGTCACTTGCCTATCGAGACTAGCCTCTGATTATTGCTGGCAATGTTACTTGTGCACATTAGTGATCATCGATCCGCAGTTCCATTGCATACATACCATATCATCTTAGTATCATCATATCATCTCCTGTGTCACAAGATTGTTCCTGCATATACACAATTGCTATCTTGGTTAGTGCATTTTTCATAAGTAGCCAACAAAAAGAGCTCAAAAGAGAAAAGATCCAAAAAACTTTTAAGCAAAAGAGCCACAAAGAAGCTTGTAAGAAAGACCCATAGCATCACAAAATATCATATCATAGTCGATCATCTTGGATCATGTTGTGCTAAAGAACCAAAACATCATACATACATAGCATACTTGTGATGGGAAGTCACGACATTTTGTCTCATATAGGTAGTGCACAAGTTGGTATCCGCCTATTGAGCAATCGGCTAGCGTGTCTCTAGCGTTGTGCGACAAGAGCATTTTTCGTGGATTCCACATTTTTCGCTGAATCCTTGGTTGCACAACTTATCTATTTGTGCATGTGTTCCGTGTGCCATTCATTGCTATTGGTCTACTTGTTACATTTGTGAATTTGTGAATCTATTTCAACATTATTGACTCTTGCTAACATTTCCATCAAATTTTTGTGCCACTACCCTCACCAAGCTACTCCATAAGCCTTACTTATGTAGGTGTGAGAATTGACAAGATTGGTACCAATTGTGCTATTTCCTTGATACAATCTTGAGTGATCATTGATCCATTTTCAACATCGGGTAAGGTACATTGGTCTAGTTCTTCTCTTTCTCCCACTCACCACTACTCGACTCTTATGATGGGTAGGTAAAGCATTTCATCTCCGGTCTTCGACAACGATGGCGCGAACAACTACTTCGACACATCCATGGAACATGCCATCGAAGCTTTCAAGGCCAACATGAAAACTCGAGTGGAAGAGCTACATGCTTTGATGATCGCTCACACTTCTTCCCCTTCGTCATCTTCAAGACGGCGACATTCAACTCACAAGTCTTCGGAGCGCAAACACGATGAAAGTGCACGTCGTCCACGTCCACATCTTCGTGATGACTACCATCACAATCGTGATCAACATCACCATGAAGGGAAAGTCACCTCCAAGCATCATGTGCACGACGACGACGAACAACATCTTTTATGAGCTCAAGCACGACAACAACACCACCATCATGAAGATGCTTGCCACGCGCAAACCTACAAGTCTGAACAAGCTCTACTTCACGCCAAGGCCAAGCTTCATGAGCACAAAAGAAGACCGCGAGGCAAGCACCACTAAGAAGGGGCTACGGCTACAACCACCACTTCAGCATCTTCGCCAAGTGTTCTCAAGGCATCTTCGCTTTCGGACGTACGACATCTTCGCCTACTTCCCAGGAGTTCGCCTATATCGACATGTTAAACAACAAGGCGACAACCTACGAGCGAGGGCGACACTTGCATCTTCGGAAGCCCCTCAAGGAAGATGACTGAGCATGGGAAATTCCCTTCGATCATGGAGACGAGCTTCGAGGTGCCACATCATATGGGCCTCTTACAACACGACAGCTACAAGCCGGTTGAGCAAGGGCCGTTCCCTTCGACCACGGAGACGAGCATGAACCTCTTCAACAACATGAAGACGGCGCCCAAATATAACTACTACTTCGAGTCAAGCTACGCAAGCGCACATGAGACCTTCTCTTTGATCTCGGAGGAGAGAGATGTTTTGCCACATCCCATGGCATTCATATTTGGAGGTGTTATAGATGAGGAGGTTGATCATGCGACAATCCCATAAACCAAGGCGACAATAGGAGTTGAGCATGGAGACATTTGCACCTACATCTCTCCGACACCTACATATCACGAGATGCCCCAATTTCCATGTGAGGAGAACCACCAACACATGAGTGACATGAGTGACTCCACCATATGTGACATCGAGTGCATTTCCTATAAGAGGATGAGTGTGACCACCACTAGCCCCACACATGAGAGCATGCCACACATCTTATGTGAGGTTGAGAGCCATTTGAGTGACTCCACCAACCATATGAATGAGAGCATCCGAGAGGGAGTGAGTGAGCCACAACACTTAGTGAGTGAGGTAGTTGATAGGTCATGTGAGACCACTATGATTTCTAACAACTTAACCTCTACTCCGAGTGTGTTTTCTTCTTTGGTGTTAGATCTCCAACAAGACGAAGCGCCAATCCTCAACGAGTCCATCCCGCCAATGGGAAAACCAATGTCCATGGTGGAAGTAGATGCATCCCCCACATGGTTCTATCAAGATGAATATGAGACCGATTGGATCTTGAACACCTCACCTACAACACATGAGCGACGCTCCAAAGGTAAAATAGGTGAAGGTGATGCTCTTATCCCACTAGTGGACTATCTTACGAATGATTGCTTGCATGATGTTGACACACCTATCACCATGCTTCATGCTAGTGTGACTTCCTCATGTCATGACTTACCAATTTATGATGAATATGATGATGAGCATGTTGAGTTACCAAGTTGTGATGCTATGCTCCATAGGATATCATGTGAAAATTCATTTGGTCACATCATGTTCGACAACCCTTTAAACATGTCATATGCTATAGTGAGATCTCCCATATTGCATCATTTCAATCTCAACATAGTAACTATGCATGCCCCATTAAAATAAATCCCATTTGCACTTATGGCATAGATGACAAGGTCATGGTTATTGGCTTGTGTTTGTCTTGTGATGATATTGCTAAGCTTCCTTTACATGATTTGCGCAATTCATCTACTATGTCCGGACATGAATACATTGTTACAGATACACATTGTTTGGATGTTGTCAATATTCTCCATGTGATATTCCCACTAATTCTCATGAGGATACCCCCATAGTTTCCTCATACTTACTAGGAGATCTTGATGCATGCCATACCATGCATGATTACCATGATTGTGTGCACAATATGCATTCCATGAATAACAATGCTCTACATACTTCTCATGATGCATTACACAATTTGGGTCTCCATTATACCATACATGACAACAAACCTCTCATGATGGATGACATGTTTCTATATCACGCATCTCATTTATTTGAGCATTGGCTATTTTGTGCTAACCAACACATGCCCGTGCACATCATGATGGATGATGTGTACATATACCTCACACACACACACAATTTTTCCTTTGTCTTTGTTTTGTGTAGGTACTCAAGTATACTTGTCAACCTCTCAATTCCAAGAGTTGACAAAATGAGCTCTTGAGAGCAACGTTGATTTGGGATCCCGTGGACTATCCGTTCCGCCGTTCTCTTCGTGCAACCTCTACGCGCATCTCTTTTACTTAGCTCTCACACGACTATGGGCTATTTACCACTTGTCATCTTATGCACATTCTATCGTGTTCACTTTGCATGTTATGCCTGTTGCTAGGACTTTGCCCTGAAATTGTGACCTTGATTGCATCTACCCATGATTCACCATGATGCTACTCCATGTGTATTTGCATGCTTGGTGGAGATACTAGTAGTTATTGCCATGCTTTCTTTGTGCCCCATGCTATTGTTGATTCTTGTGTTGGTAGTCATGATACTCCATTGCTATTTACATAAGACCTCTTGCCAATACAATTATGAGACTTTGCCCATCTCTTGCTCCCATGCTTGTGATATGTAATGTGCATTATTTATGCCCACTATTTGCACACATGGCATGCTTGCCATGATTACCTCTAGTACGTTGCATCTTCGCACTACTTGCTTGCTTGACTTGATAACTATGATTGCTTGCTTTGTCGCATCACCCATGTTCCATTCTTACTTGCTTTCTTGGGTTGATGACATATATGTTCATGCCCCTCACGTGATATATCTTAATCATTGTCGCCTGCCTCCAATAGTTGCATCTCTCATTACTTGTAGTGAGTGCAACCATACTATGTTTATTGATATTGGAGACTCAGAAACCTTACTTGTGATGCATGCTTGTTTGTTTGAGCCTAATGCCTTTGGTTCTTATCGCATCATATGCTTACATACCATGCCACATTACCCTGTCCTTTCTTATGATGAGCATGATGCATACACTTGTTGGGTATCTTACCACACGAATGATAGGTTTTGCACTTTCGCTAACCTCATTTGTTTTTCCGATTGTTTGTCATGTTCTTTCATTTTGAAGGATTCACAAGGCAGTGTCGTCATGCGAAGGCATACACAATGTGCAACAACAACATTTGCGAGAATCTCCTAAAGGTGAACTCCTTCCTTTTGAGCCATCCTCAATTACGCATATTGGATGTGTCATTCTTTCATTTTTGTCTCCTTCTTCATGTCTACATGATACATCTATTGGATGTCAGACCGACATTGGAGATTGGCTCTATGGACCTTCACATTGAGGAGCGCTCAGACTTATTGGATGCACCTTCGGCACACCACTCATGCCACGACATCGAACATTAGTACATGAACTCTCCTTTGGCACTTTGCACCAAAACCTCCATATTTGTTGATTGTGTGTCCACACGTCATGCTCGATGGACATATCATACCCATAACAAAATTGCATATTGTGAATGGACTGACTCACATTATGATTGCCTTGTTACATCTTGTATTCCATGCCATCCATGATATATGAGCTTGTGCACTTTCTTAGCAAGTTTGTTGTGATATACCTTGATGGCATATTCATACATAATGATCACATTGCCAAGCATCAATTGATGATCACATAGTCATATTGAGCACCATTTACCATGATCATGCTTTTGATACATCGTCCCATTATGACATCATTTTGCACATTGGTAGAATTTGTAGCTTTGGGCACCATCACAAGTACCATACCTTTGTGTGCACAACAAATGAATTTGCTCCCATGAATGATTTTCATATCATTCCACATCTTTTGGATAAGCATCATGTGTCTTGCCACACAAAACCTTGTCACACAGACTCATTCTTGAGTGCGCTAACCATTGTATTTTCGAGTGTCGTTTGTGTTTGCTCTTCTTGCATGTACACCACTCTAGCGACACCTTGGACTACTTGAATTGCGTCATGTCGTCAACTTCGTCCAACTACAAGTCCATGATAACAATTTCCATGGTGATGATGTTTTCGATCCGAGGTCGGATCTTTCCCAAGGGAGAGGGGAGATGATGTGGAGCATCCTATGATCATCCCCATGTTCACTTCGACCACTCCCCGTGACCCAAGGAGACATAAGACGAGACCTCAAGTATACACCATGGGACACACGGTTAAATCGCTCATATCTGAACCTTCACCTTTCCACATGTGATACATGGCTACTACCTCAAACATATGTGCTATGCATGACCAGGAACCAAGAGGGAGACCATGAAGCAGCTAGGAGCATTGGACGAGAAGGCGAGGAATCGAAGCAAGAGAAGGAGCTCTGGGAAGCTACAGCTCTCGGATGTCCGACAACCACCGAATGACTGGACACTACTGGACATCCGACGCCTGTAGACCCCACCAGCCAGAAAGACTACAACCGAGGCACCCTACAGCGACCGGACGACCGAACGAGACCGGACGTCCGACACCCTCCAGCGACTAGACGACCGACCTCCATCGGACGTCCGACAATTCCATCAGAGAGCTGAAACGTCAGAAGTCCCACATTCACCAGATGACTGGACACCCGCGAGCGACCGAAGACCGACAGCCGTCGGACGTCCGACGCCTATCTATGCATAATGTATCGGGCCGAAGCCCATGTACCCCTCACTTACCCCTTCGTGGCTCTAGACTATATATACGCCTCCACCTCCTCCTAGTTAGGGTTAGCAATGTGTTAGTTGATTTGAGACCTAGAGCATTGCTTATCCATGTCGTTCTACTCCACCGAGAGACCGCGGCCTCTACGGATAAGATCCACACCGGATTCAAGACCCCTCACGGGATGACCCCTCGTGGGCTCAAGACCTCCTCACGGAGATGAACTAGCTACCATGTATCTTTCCTTTGTTGCTTTTGGATCTTGTCTCACTCTTTATGTTGACCGATCTAGCACATGTGTGATTTTTCTCGTTGATTTGAGTGTTTCCCCTCGTGTTTGTCCTCGTGTGTTCCTCATGTTCTTCGAGGGATCCCCTCCAAATCATGTTCGATCGGCCCTATGGTTTCCACCCTACATTAGATGGCGTGAGAAAGTGAGGTCAATCAAGACATAAATAAAGAGAGAGAGAGACAAAGTGAGTGTGGCGTGACATTCGTTGAAAAGATATATATGCTCTGGAGAGATATTGTCCGATTGAGCTTTTGGGAAGGGTGAGGGCTGTAAGGGAGAGCTTGAGAGATGATCCAGTCACAGACATGTAGATATATCATTTGTTCATGGGAGGAAGCAAGGTCAATTGATATATAAATAAAGAGAGAGAGATTGAGCAAGTGTGGGTTGTCATGAGGTCGAAAGAGTGAGACATGTTGGAGAGAGTGACCTAGATAGACAATCTGCGTGAGAGAGAGTATACAATAGGAATATGTCGAATTGGGACCAAACATGCAAATGTATCGTTTGTGTGTGAGAAAGAGCGAGGTCAATTGATACATACATAGAGAGAGAGAGAGAAAGAGAGAGAGAGAGAGAGATTGAGCGAGCATGGGCCGTCGTGAGATCGAAAGAGTGGGACAACTTGGATAGAGTGACCTAGATAGACACTTTGCATGAGAGAGTATAGAGTGTGTTGATGGAGGCCCAAAAAGGGAGATATATCGTTTGTGTGTGAGAGAAAACAAGGTTAATCGAGACTTAGATAAAGAAAGAGAGAGAGATTGAGCGAGTGTGGTCCATCACGCGGAAGAAAGAGTGAGATGGTCTCGAGAGACTGACTTGGATGGACAATGTGCATGCATGGGTCTAGATAGGCAATGCATGTATGTTGCGAGAGAGGGTGGGAGGGAGAGAGAGAGAGAGAGAGCTCATCTTGGAGTGCAATGGCGGGCGTGTGAGAGAGATACATTTGCTGACATAGTGGAAAAGGGGGGTTGTGTATTTGAGAGAGTTAGAGATCGAAACATGGAGAGGTAGAATGAGCGTGTGTCGGAAACCAATAGCATTGTAAGGTGGTTAGGAGAGGAAGAGTGATCGATAGAGGAAGTATGTAGCGGGTGTGTGAGAGATATTTTGACTGATAGAGTGGAAAAGGGGGGATGTGTATTTGAAAGAGTTAGAGATCAAAACATGGAGAGATAGAATGAGTGTGTGTGTTGGAAACCAATAACTTTGTAAGGTGGTTAGGAGAGGAAGATTGACCGAT
>LR738712.1:372107687-372120725 GCA_902687465.1 Secale cereale
TCTTCTTCTTCTTCTTCTTCTTCTTCTTCTTCTTCTTCTTCTTCTTCTCCTTCTTCTTCTTCTCCTTCTTCTTCTTCTCCTTCTTCTCCTTCTTCTTCTCCTCATCCTTCTTCTCCTCCTTCTTCTTCTCCTTCGACATGGGTGCAAACCCAAGTCCCTCATTTTCCACAACTTCCTTTTGATTGCTCGAAAGGTCATTGAGCTTCTTCCCTCCTTGTACACATGTCACAAGGCCCTTCTCAAGTTTCTCCTTCAACTTGGCATTCTCCTCCAGAAGATGTTGATGCTCACAACAAGGATTAGTAGCATGTGCATTATCAATTACAACAAAAGGAGGGCGAGTGGCTATCTCCTTGGTTAGCTTCACCCGGAGTTGATCATGAGACTCCTTGAGAGTGGCATGAGCACTTTTCAAGGCCTTGTGAGCCTTGTAGAGCACATCAAACTCCTCCTTGAGTCTAGTGTAGCCAACACCAAGCTCAACCTTCTCGGATTTGAGCACATGATCAAGAACAATAACATGATCATAATACTTCCTTAGTTTAGCAAGGTCATCATTTTGTGACTCCTCAAGAGCCAAACGGAGACCTTTCTCTTCCTCTAGAGAAACGGAAATATTCGCTATCTCATCTGATGAGGACATAACTACCTTGGATACGACCAAAAAGATTGCATGCATGCATATTTATGAGGTGATTCCTAATGTAAACTATGCAATAATTTTTGTATGTTATCCAGGACAAAAATACTTCACAAACTTTTGTGCCATGTCTAACAATAGGTGTATGGGACATTTGTACAATACACATATGAAGATAAGGGAAAAAGAGAAGTTTATGTGTTGTTCAAAAAGTCCTCTCACGCCACTTTTGTTCCAAGAGAAGATAGAGTCCAAGTCTCTCATGTTCTGGACTCAGATTTGGACTGCACATACGTACCTGACTAAAACGCCAAGATCTCTTTCATCCGAACTCTGAATTAGGTAAAAAAATTGGAAAGTGGATTTCGTGCACTTTGCAATCCAATTGGATTCACCTTCAAATTCATCCGAAGCATTGAGTTATGGACGAAACAATCTGACGTTGCAGCAGAATCCGAGTCAAACTACAAGTCCAAAGGTGTTGCATCACCTCCACTTGGGCCCATGAGCCTTGTACGACCTAGGGTTAGTTTTAGGCTGCCTTGGGACGTCCTCTTACCTCTTTGGCCGCCACCCCTTGCTCCTCAAGCCAGTTTTCGCTTTTTTTGACTTCTCATATCAACTTGGAACTGAGTGATTCTTTTTGCGTCTGAAAGCTTGAGTCAGTGCCATTCTTGAAAAAATTTATTAGAAAATTGGCACAAACTTTCCCAAAGGGAAGTTGGAGAGAGAGTAGTTGGTATATCTTGCTTGGAAGTTGTTTCTCATCATTATGTTTGTTGCCATTGTGATCTTCACTTATATCTTGCTATCTAGAGCTACTTTATATCCTCTATTGATGATGCTAGTTGTGCTACTCCATGACCTCATTAGTGTTCTAGGCTCGTGTCTATAGTCCGGTCTAGCCTAGGACAGCACAATACTGTTGTTGAGTGTTTATTCAACATTGCATCTCTGAATTGATTATTGCTAATCTTTTGCTACCAAATATTTAAGCCTTCCAAGCTCCACATATTTCTACACTGTGTATATGTACATTCCCGTGGCAATCATTTTACTCAATATCCGGAGTTATTTGACATCGTTGGTGGCTTATCACCACCTGCTGCATGGTGACAACACACACAAGCACATGGTTAGTGTCGGATTCAGGGCTCCGCAAAACTCGTTAAGTTCGAACACAGGGGCGTGAACGAAGATCTCTGCCACTCACGTCTACCTAGCGCCTCGCTCTCGTCTCGGTGGAAGGATTCAAGCAAACAACGAACAAGCACACAAGAGTTTATCCAGGTTCGGGTCACCGTGTGGTGTAAGACCCTACTTCCTGCTTTGGTGGATTTGCTCCGGGCGAGCTAGAATATGGGCTAGTACAACAGTTCCTGGGCTCAGGAGGCGAGCTCAGGAGGGTCAGGAGGCTAGTGTTCTTGCTCCTTGTGCGGTGGCAGAGTGTGTTCGTCTCGTCCCCTCTGCAGTGGGAGTCCTAGCTACTTATATAGGCCGATACGGTCCTCTTCCCCCGAAATGTTTAGGCGGGAAGGGATCCCACAACGGCCATTTTTGAGCGGGAACAAAAGGATGTTCTTATCCTGACAAAAGCGGTCTTCGCCTGCAAAAGGATCAGGTGGTGACACGGTGGTGGGCTCGATGGTGACATCCTCCTTATCGTCCTTGCTGTCTTCGGTCTTGTTCCACCAAAGAGGAAACCTTTGCCCCGCTCCTTTGGAACCAACGGCTGCGATGTCTCCTTCGCACCGAAATGGCAACTGCGCCGTTGGCGGACGCTGGCACCCACTGGCACGGTGCGTCACTGCTGACATCACTGCCTCCACCTAAGGCATGCTCGGCCTTGGATTCTCCGCCCCTCCGGAACGCCTTGCCGAGGCCGCTCCCGAGGAGGTCTTGACGTCGTTCTCCTCGCGAGGCTTGGCCCCCTCGCGAGGGTCTTGGACAGCTGGTCGATCAGCTGGGCCGTACCAGGCCGCTTGTAGGAGTGCGTCGCGGCCCGCAGACAGGCAAGTCTGGGTACCCTGGTTCCCAGGACGACGACAGTAGCCCCCGAGCCCAAGGTGCGCGCGGAGTTGGCTTCAGGGCGAAGCCTTGGTCGTGGACGAAGCGCCGCGGGCCCCAAAAAGGATGCGGGCCAGGCTGGCGCGTGCTTGTTGGATGGGACGTGGGTGACTCCACCTCCCACGCAATCTTGGCAACCGTGCGACTTGACAACTCCTTGGCGCGGGCGGCGGGGCCATTATGGCTGCGTGCGAGTGGCCGCCGGTTGATCTTCTTGGCTTATAAACGGGAGGTGAGGCACTACGCCTCTCACTTGACTGTTGTAGGCCGATCCCCACATTTCCATTTCTCCCAAGGCTTCATGGCGCCGATTCGCAGGTTCTCGGCCGCAGAGAAAGGGAAGAGCCCGATGGTAGAGCCTGAGCGGCTCCCCCCGAAGAAGAGGCGTTGTAATTCTCCAAGTGTGTCCCTGAGGCCGTCGGACGCCCGCACGTGGTGCGCGCGGGCACCACCAGGATTTTCGCTCCCCTTGTACGCTCCAGCGGCAGGCAGATGGAGCGGGGGTGGTGATAGTGGTGGCGCCGTCAGTCGCCCGAGGAGACAGACGTCTCCTCGCACCCTGCTGCTGTCCCATTCTGAGGATGATGCCCACGAGTTCATCGTGTGGGCGGGGGCCCCTCCGCATTCATCGATCCTTCTTCCCCCGTTCCTGAGGGAGGTGCTCCCGGCTCGTGGCCGGGTGACGATGGAACTGAGGCACGAGGGGTGTCGCCTTCCTCCTTCGCATGCTGACGTGGAGGTGGTTTCTTCTGGCCAGGTCTTCATGACCTGGGGCTGGGGTGTGGTGCGCCGCGCCTGCGTCTCCGACGAGTAAGTGTGCAATTTCTCACTCATCCTTAGTTGCCGTGCCCCTGATGCGCTCTCCCTGATGTAGCAGCCTGGGGGGTGTGATGATGAAGGTGAAGGGGGAGGTCACGCTGCGGTGCCCTGCTCCTCCAGCTGCTGGTGCGACTTCAAGGAAGGATGCCGCGGCGCTGGGTGCCCCGGTCGGCCGGGCCACCGCCCGTGCGGTGATGGTGTCGCTTGAAGACGTCCCCGTCTTCGGTGAGGTTGTGTAGTTGGCTTCTGCTCCAGTTGCTCTGGCGGGGTGGACCGGAGCCCCCGAGCCCCTGGTCGAGCATTCGGTCATGTTGGTGCTCGTGCGCCAGCCGGCGCAGCCTGGTCCTGAGGCTTTGGACGCTGCGTCCGCCGCGCTGGGTCGTCTTCGCGCTGATATGCAAAATGGTGACACCCACCCGACAGAAGGGCGCCTGGGGCTGATCCAGGGGTGGCTCCTAGCAGACGAGTCTGCACGGACCTCCTGGGATCAGGCCTCGGCAGCTGCTTCCAATGGTCGAGAGGAAGCTGCGGCGGCCACGCTGGCCCGTGATGCCGTGCGAGCTGACGCCGCATCCTTGGAGAAGCGCTGCCTCAAGGCAGAGAGCGAGCTGGGGGCCCTCAGCGAGGAAGACACTAGGCGCGTCCTGGAGCTCAAAGGGTTGGAGAAGGAGCTCGAGGCGCAGAAGACCGCGACGTCCCGGCTGCAACAGGAGCAGCTTGCTGACCGCGCAGCCCTGGAGAAGTTGAAGGTTGAAGTTGAGCAGGCCAGGGCGGCCCAAGACGCTCGCGTCCAGGAGAAAGCTCTTGCGGACTTGGCAACGATGAGTCCCGAGGCCCTTGCCGCCTTTGACCTTAAGGCCCGCAAGGCGCTGCATGCCGCCTACGGGGAAGTGTTCAAGGAGCCGCTGGCCTTCCCGGAGGGAGGCCCCGCCGGGCTCCTTGCTGCGCTCGTGGAGTCCCTGCGCGGTGTTACGACCGCGATTGGCCAGTTAGCCGATGTTGAGAGCCGTACGCTTCTTACCTTGGTCCTGACACAGGTGTGCAGCCACCTAAGTCTTCGTGACGCCACCCTTGACCTGGCATCGCTGTCCGAGCCCGTGACCGAAGTCATGGAGAACACGGCCGCCAAGGCCCTGAGGGTGAAGGTCACGTCGCTGGTGGAGGCGTTCCTCTAGGCTACTGCTACTGCAGCCGAAGAAGAGAAGACCAGTGATGCTGCGCCCGGCGATGCCTGATCTGTCCTGTTTAGTGAGAGAAGTGCGAGTGCCTCGAGGAGGCGTAAGAACTTTGTTTGAATTTGAAAAAACTTGGCGTTATTGAAATAGCTAGATGATTTACATGCTTGCTTCCTTTCATGTTTGCTTAGGTGCTCTCCGTGGGCAGGGCCCAACCCCGCGCATACCTTGACCGCCATTGAGCCCTCTGGATGACCGGGGTTACCGTAGTAACTAGACTCGTCATTGAGCCCTCCGGATGACCAGGGTTACCGTAGTAACTATACTCAAGGGACGAGGGACTACGTGGCCAGTGAGGCCCTTGGGTCGCCATGCCCAAGGGTCCCCCTCGACGTTGAAGCGATCCCGTTTTCGTTCTGCGTCGGCAGGGCCTAACCCCGCGCATATCTCGATCGCCATTGAGCCCTTCGGAGGACCGGGGTTATCATCATAACTAGACTCAAGGGATGAGGGGCTACGTGGCCAGTTAGGCCCCTGGGTCGCGATGCCCAGGGGTCCCCTTTGACGTACGAATGGCTCTCATGAAGGAGAACGAGCACCATACCTTGCCCACGACCCTTCGCCTGGGATGGGGCACGAGAAGGCTAGGTGTCTGGGCACCTGGTAGGGTGGCATCTGCCAGGCGTGACCTAAGCATAGCCCCCGTGCCTAGCCCCCCTCGCGACACCCATCCAAGGAGAAGCTGTGAGCGTCGTGAGCTGAAAAGCTCCCTGAGGTCGGTGCGACCACTGGGGGCCACCCTCAGTTGTTTATAAATAGCGCAGAGTGTGGGCATAACCACGCCTCGATCGTATCAGGCAGCGCGGAGCTTGGTGCTTCCGCTGGTTCATGGGCATAACCACTCCTCGGTTGGATCTGCCAGCGCGGAGGTTGGTACTTCCACTGGACCGTGGGAGGGAGCCTCCCACCGGGAGAGACTCCGGGGCATGTATAGCCCCGTCCTGACACGTGGCTTGCACGGTAGGACAGCCAAGGTGTATATGAGCCCTCCTCAGGACGAGCTGAACGACTCTGAGGAGGTTCTCGTGAGCTTACGCATCACCCACAAGACCCTACCCTGAGGCGGGTTGCGCCTTTGTCTTCTTCTGCAAAATGTGAAAAGAGAGGTGTTGTGTCGACCTGCGCCGGGTGCATCTCCAGGGAATATTGCATGACAAGGCCGCAACACCAGCGACCCCAGGAGGTGACGCCACGGGGATAACTCGCGAGACAGAGCTCAGCCGCTGGATTTGTTGACGCTGCAGGGACGGACCCGAGCACAGACGTCGTGCCCAGTCTTCTCATGCCACGATCCAAAAGAAAAACAGCCGGTGCGCGGTTCCTGCGTGAGCGAGGCACCTGCCACGGGACCCTACTTACCCATCCACGATTAGCCCATGCGAGAACAAGGCACCAAGGACCATGGTAGGTGCCGTCACGGGAATGGCTCGCTAGACAGAGCTAAACCCTTGGGTTTATCGACGCTGCAGGGACGGACCCGAGCACAGACGTCGTGCCTGTCCTTAATCATGGGGCGGTCGCGAGTGGGCTCACAAGGGCTCATGACCTTAGTGGCGGTGAGGACGCCAAGCATATAGATAATGCGAATGGAAAGAAATATCTGGCCTTGATCATGCAAAAAAGGAGATAACCGCGGGGGACCATCCCCCAGCGGCCCGAGGATGATGCAGCCCGAGAGGCGCTCTCATTTGGATACCTGAAATGTCACCTGATACTTGCCGAAGGAGAGTTGGGGTAGCTGAAGACGCGAGCTGTGTGGGTCCCTCCCGAGGATCGTCGGGCTCCTGAGGCCCAGGAGCTCCGGAGGCTCTCAGTGGTCGCGCGGGCCCGGTCTCCCGCTCCGTCTAGACCGCCTGCCACTGAGCTTCCCGAGCCCCCAAGGCCCGCTGCGCGAGGTGCTAGAACGTGGCAGCTGCGTTGCGGAAGCCGAAGAGTGTGCGGACGTAGCTGCAGGGGAGGACCCTCTTTCGACCGATCGCCGTCGGCCAGAAGGGCTCCTGAGAAGCAGCTCGGTTGAGACCCGCGATGTCGACGCAGACGCGGAAGCAGTTGCTTGGGCTGCGAGCAGGTAAACTTGGGGTTGTGCGATTACGCCCGCCGTGGATGAGTCTTGCGTACTGAAGTTCCTTTGTAACTTGGTCGATGAAGTCCTGAGCCCCCAGCACTGAACGGCTCACGCTGGGCTCACAAAAACGCACATCAAGATACGCTTGCAGCTGGTGCTTGAACACCTCTCTCGAGGCACGGGTCAGCTCGAGGACACTCCAGAGGAGAGCCCCCAAGCCCGTCATGAGAGGGGCGTCGAGCACGCCTCCCTATGCGAGGGTGGAGGGCGCCTCGTCAGCAGGCGCGAGTCCTGAGGTCAGGCCGTCGGGAGCCCCTGCGTCCTGAGGTCCGTCGACGGGTAGGTTCCTCTTCTTCTTGGGGGCGGTCTGCAGGGCGAGGACGGCTCCATCCTCATCGAAGCACTCGACCGCCGCGGTCGGGTAGGCACGCTCCAAGGAACACACTGCTTCCTTCTCGTCGGAGGCGATCGTGATGACTCCGCCGCTCTCGGGCATCTTGAGGACGTTGTAGCCATGATGGGTCGCCGCCATGAACTTGGCGAGGGCAGGAAACCCTAGGATGGTGTTGTACGGGAGGTGGATGTTGGCGATGTCGAAGTCGATGAGCTCTATGTGGTAGTTGTCGCGGTCGCCAAAGGTGACGGGGAGGCGGACCTGCCCCATCGGGAGTGTGGAGCTATCCGTGACTCCGTAGAATGGCTTGGTTGGGTGGAGCTGACCTTAAGGAACCTGGAGCGTCTTAAAGGTCCAGACGGAGAGGACGTTGAGCCCTGCTCCGCCGTCGATGAGGGTCTTGGTCACGAGGACGTTGCTGATGGTCGTGGTGCAGATCATCGTGAGGGCGCCTGGGGCCGCAGTGCACTTGAGCTGGTCTTTGGGGTCGAAGGCGATGACTTGCTTGGTCTACCTGAGGTTGCGCGCGGCGTCAGGCCTGGGAAGCGCCGTGTTCACCTCACGGGCGAGCTGCTTGAAGATGCGGTGAGAAGCCGGGCATGGGCTCCTCCGAGAATGTATGCAGCTGCACGCGGCTCCTGGAAGCCCCCTGCCCCGTCTCCCTGGCAGTTGTCGTCGTTCCTCCTTGGCGGTGGTGGCAGCGGAGGTAGGCCTCCGTTGCCCTGAGGGCGAACCTCACGAGGCTGGTTGCGCCATGGGGCGTCACGAGGCTGCTCCTGCCAGTGGTCTTCACGAGGCTGCTCACGCCACCCTTGGTGCGAGTTCCTATGGTCCCAACGTCCTCCTCCTCGGCCTCCTCCACGGCCGTAGCCGCGGTTGTCGCGCTCAGGGCGTTGCCCGCCGTGCATCGCCCTGAGCACCTAGAAGTCGTTGGTGTTGTGGCTGTGGACGTTGTGGAAGATGCAGTATGGTCGGTTGTCTTTGGGGAGGTCATCGTAGCCGCAGACACGCTTCACTTCTAGCTCCGCAGCCAGCACTGCGGGTCCCTTGCCCTTCGACTCCTTGGCCTTGGCTTTCTTGTCGTCGGCCTCCACCTCAGGCAGCTCCTGAAGGAAGAGGCGGCCTTCCTCCGCCCTGGCGCACTTTGCTGCGAGCTTGAACATCTCGAGGGCTGTGTACAGGTCTTCGTGAATGGCGAGTTCTTCCCTCATCCTGACGTCGCGGACGCCATCGGAGAACGCGGAGATGATGGCCTCGTCCGAGACCCTGGGGATACGGAGGCGCATGGTGTTGAAGCATTGGATGTACTTTTGCAGGGTTTCTCCCGGCTGTTGTCTCACGCGGCGCAGATCAGTAGCCGCCGGGGCTCGGTCGCGGGTGCCTTGGAAGTTAGCGACGAAGCACTCACAAAGCTCTTCCCAGGAGGAGATGGATCCCACGGGGAGGTTCAGGAGCCAGGAGCGCGCGCCGTCCTTCAGAGCCATGGGGAACCAGTTCCCCATGACCTGCTCGGTGCCGTTGGACGCCTCGATGCTCAGCTCGTAGAATTGGAGGAACTCTGTGGGGTCGGTGGTGCCATTGTAGCGTGGAGGCAGGTCCGGCTTGAACTTGCCTGGCCAAACGAGGCGCCGTAGCTCAGGGTCTAGGGCGCGACATCCAGCCACGCTCACGATCGCAGGCACCCCCTGCGCTTGCGATGCTGGTTCTTGAGGTGCTGGCGCCATCACCTCCTGTGGAGCGTGGTCTGGGCGCTATGGGCCAGGGGGCCCATGAGCCCCTGCATGAGGGTGTGGAATCACCTGACACCTCTCATCGTCGCGGGTGTGGGCTCTGCGGGGTTGCTCACATCGAGGGGCCTCGCGCCGGCCCTCCTGGCCGGCATGGTGGAGGGGAGGCGGAGCCGGGCCCCATGGCCCCCGTTCCCCGCCGGGGGCGACGGAGGACGTGAGGAGTGCGTTGGTGCAGGCGCTTCTCCGGCAGCGTTGACGAGCTCGGTGATGCGGTGGAGCCACTCGTCGTAGAGGTCATCTGCTGAGCGGTAGCGCAAGAGCTCCCGCGCCATCAGTAGTGCAGGCTGCTGGTAGACCAGCCCACGGCGGACCAGCGAGGACGACGCTGCGGCCGGCGAGGGTGAAGGTATTGCCGTGCGGCCATCCCGCCGCATAGACAGCGGCAGCAAGGAGTCCTGCTGCTCTAGGACAGCCGGGTCGTTGGCGGCGTTGGCGACCGGTGAGTTGGGGCGGAGCGGTGCGCCATTGCCCGCGGGCGCCGTCTGAGCGACGTTCGCAACGCGGCGGGCGGCGCGAGCTCGGCGTGTGTCCACCATGGCTGTGGCGCAGGGTCGGTGACGAGAACGGGACGAGGTCGTCGGAGAGGCGAGATTTCGACACGCCCCCTACCTGGCGCGCCAAATGTCGGATTCAGGGCTCCGTAAAACCCATTAAGTTCGAACACAGGGGCGTGAACGAAGATCTCTCCCACTCATGTCTACCTAGCGCCTCGCTCTCATCTCGGTGGAAGGATTCAAGCAAACAACGAACAAGCACACAAGAGTTTATCCAGGTTCGGGCCACCGTGTGGTATAAGACCCTACTTCCTGCTTTGGTGGATTGGCTCCGGGCGAGCTATAATATGGGCTAGTACAACGGTTCCTGGGCTTAGGAGGCGAGCTCAGGAGGGTCAGGAGGCTAGTGTTCTTGCTCCTTGTGCGGTGGCAGAGTGTGTTCGTCTCGTCCCCTCTACAGTGGGAGACCTAGCTACTTATATAGGCGGCCACGTTCCTCTTCCCCCGAAATGTTTAGGCGGGAAGGAATCCCACAACGGCTATTTTTGAGCGGGAACACAAGGACGTTCTTATTCTGACAAAAGCGGTCTTCGCCTGCAAATGGATCAGGCGGTAACACGGTGGTGGGCTCGATGGTGACATCCTCCTTATCGTCCTTGCGGTCTTCGGTCTTGTTGCACCAAAGTGGAAACCTTTGCCCCGCTCCTTGGGAACCAACGGCTGCGATGTCTCCTTTGCACCAAAATGGGAACTGCGCCGCCGGCGGACGCTGGCACCCGCTGGCGCGATGCGTCACTGCTGACATCACTGCCTCCTCCTGAGGCAGGCTCGGCCTTGGATTCTCCGCCCCTCCGGAACGCCTTGCTGAGGCCGCTCCCGAGGAGGTCTTGACGTCGTTCTCCTCGCAAGGCATGCCCCCCTCGCGAGGGTCTTGGACAGCTGGTCGACCAGCTGGGCCGTACCAGGCCGCTTGTAGGAGCGCATCGCGGCCCGCAGACAGGCAAGTCTGGGTACTCTGGTTCCGAGGACGCCGACAGTTAGGTTGTCTCTTTACCGTCATTTGAGGGTAGATTTAATCCTGCTATTTATCTAGCTTGGGAGCTTGAAGTAGAACACGCTTTTAGTCACCATGATTTTTCTGAACTTGAGAGAGGATGAGCCGCCACTAGGGCATTTACTGGTTTTTCTTTTGTTTGATGGAGTGTGCACTGTAAGAAAAACGTTGATAACCAACCCACAACTTGGAAAGATTTGAAAACTGTAATGAGACAACAATTTGTTCCTCCTTACCATCATTGTGAATTGCTTCGCAAATTGAAACAATTAAAACAAGGCAATAACACTGTCCATACTTACTACCAAGAGTTCAAATCTTATATGCATCATTGTGACATTGAAGAATCTGAGAATGATATAATGAATTGATTTTTTGGTGGTTTGAACCCTGATATTCGTGCATGATTTCAGTATATTCTCTGTTGCATTACTGGTATGTATGTTCGTGCTTGTAGCTTTGAGAGACAAATGCAGGAAGATGCGCTGGGAGACTACGACAACTACTATTCCAGTTTATGCTCACCACCACTAATGTTATCCTCCCTCGATGCACCTGCCACTACTGGAAACAGGAGATTCTCCATCAGCCAGCTCTTTGCCGTCCGCCACCTGACGAAAAAGAGGTCCTTTGCCGTCCGCCAGCTGACGATAAAGAGGTCCTTTGCCGTCCGCTTCAAGAAAACAGACGGCATAGAATAAGCAGACAACAAAGAGGTCTTTTGCCATCACCTGGTTCTTTGTTGTCCGCGAGCTGACGGCAAACAATCTTTGCCGTCGGCTGGTAGACGGCAAAGAGGTGGGTGGGCTCCAATGGTGGTCTAAACCGTAACGACCCACCAGCCCCACCTCTTTGCCGTCCGCTAGCGGACGACAAAGAGATGGGTACGTAAACGGCCGTCCCACCCCGTCCTCTCTCTTCTTCTCTCTCTGTCTCCTCTTTCCTCTCCCCGACAAAACCCACCCGCGCCGCCGCCGACCCCGTCCGCCGTAGCCGGCCGCCCCGCTGCCCCGCACCCCCCCCTTCGGTACCCTGACCTCCACCATGCCCCCGCCGCCCCTTCCACGTCGGCCCGCCACACTGCGGCCGTCCCGCCGCCCCGCATCACCCCTCCGGCCTCCCCCGCCTTCGGGCCGCCGCCTCCTCCAGTGGCCGACCCCCCATCCACCGGCCGCCCCGCGGCTCCTCCACTGAGCCATGCCTCCTCGACCGGCGATCCCCTGCAGGTGAGCTCCCCCTTTTTTTAGTTTAGTTACTTTTAGTTTAGTTTTAGCTTCTTTTAGTTTCTTTTTTGAGTTTAGTTTCTGTTTTAGTTATACTAGCACATATGCCTGTGCATCGAAACGGGAAAATTTGATGTTTTGTGCAAGCATAATGTCCCATAGCACCGGATTCACTACGAAGAACATGTTACAACGCAACATTCTTCTACAAAATAAACATAAAAAATAGGATGCAATTTAGCCACATTCATATTTTCTCTACAGGGTATAATCTCCCACTAATTTCATTTAAGTATAATCCTTCTATTAATTACCATAACATCCTCACCAGCTTTAGTCGGAATCAAATCCTTCATTTTTCTGGAAAAGCAAATCCTTCCTTTTCCGATTTAGTAGCCCTTCCACATTGAAGCCTACGGATCCGTCCTTTTAACTATCCTATCTTTTTACCTCAAATTCTTCCTTTTATTAGCCCCATCAATTTGAATATATTCTATTTATTAAGCGCCTACGATCTTTATTTTAATTATTTCACCGGTTTACCCACAATCCTTTCTTTAATTAGTCACATTTGTTTAAATATTATATTTAAGCCCGAATTCTCCCATTAATTAGCTCATTCGCTTAATTAGCTCTCCCTAAACATGAGGTATACTCTTCTTTATTTTAACCGTTTGTTGGTTGATTCCTGATGCCGCTCAAATATTTGCTGATCAGAATCATTGCAAAAGAGCGAAGTGAGATTAGTAAACGTGAAGGATGCATAGCTCGTTGGTTGTTACGTCGAAGAGCCACGAAGGGGGTCCTCTGTTCAATTAACATAATGTTGATTTGTTTTGACCCAATTATTTTCACGGTCTCTATGGAAGTCCATATAAGGCCCATCAATGTACACGTACCTGGCCCAGATGCCTTAGCGTGTGTAGAAACAAAAAGGACTAAACCAAACAAAGAATACCTATTCCCTTTAGTAGTAGGTATAGAGTTATAGTTTTAGTTTAGTTTTAGTTTTAGTTTAGTTTTAGTTTCTTTTAGTTTCTCTTTTATTTTAGTTTCTGTTATAGTTATAGTTATAGTTATAGTTATAGTTTTAGTTTATTTTAGTTTAGTTTATTTTAGATTAGTTTTAGTTTTAGTTTAGAAGAAGAAGAAAAGTAGAAGGAGGAGGAGAAGAAGAAGAAGAAGAAGAAGAAGAAGAAAAAGAAGAAGAAGAAGAAGAAGAAGAAGAAGAAGAAGAAAGAAGAGGAAGAGGAGGAG
>LR738712.1:372121207-372182198 GCA_902687465.1 Secale cereale
GACACCCCGACCCTCGACCCCCGAAACCCTGACACCACACCCCGACACCCTGACACCACACCACGACCCCGACACCCTAACATCCTGATCGACCCTGACACCACACCCTGACCCCGACCCCAAATCCGACCCCGATGGGGTCATATATTTGTGAATTATGAGTTAGGTCATATATTTTTTGATTTTGTTATAAAAAACATCATATTTGTGTTGACCGGGTGGTTTTAAATTTGCACTTGTTTCGTCGCTGCGAGGGTCTGGTGTTCGACGACATCCCCGTGCATTCGACGAGCTCCGCCCCTGCGTTCATGGGTGAGAACACATGACATCTCCTCCCCCCTTCATTTGCTCTATTCCAGTCTTCGTGCCGATGAAACTTGCTAGCTATAGGTGTCAATCATCAGTATGCCTAACCACTATGCGTCTCCCATTCGAAAGGGTTACATTTATATATATGCATGCATTTGCATATTTATAATCGTTGATTATTTCGAATTGTCCAACGTTATCCATGGAAAGCCCGATTATGTGTAGATTGGGTTCATTTTCACATATGCTCTGCTTTGGATCCGATGCAGAAGTTTGCCAGTGCCTCCTTGTTGGTCTTCGGGTACACATCCTCTCTGCTTATTGCCGAGACATATATCGGGAGAACAACAGGGAGGTGCTGCCAAAATTTTGCGTTGGATCTGGAGCAGAGCATGGGAAAATGAACCCAATCTACACATACTCTGGTGGGATTAGGACCTATCTTTACCTATTAGCGTCTAGGTTGGATGGACATAATAAAACTGACAAATTCCATTAACTGATGGATATGGTTTGCTTAATTATGTATATATTTCTTGTGTGTCCAGTAGGAAGTCAATATGAGTGATCGTGCGTAGATGTACAATGGTTAAATTAGACAGAAAGTTTGGACCGAGGAATGGTTAACAAAAACCAAGCCGCTTGTTAGAGCCGCATTTGCAAAAGGCCAGAAAAAAGTTGGTGCCCTTGTGTCTGGTGCGACAACTATAATAAGAGGGACAAGCTTGAAATGAGTAAATACATGCAGAAGTTTGGTTTTACGCGTGGTTACACGATTTGGACATTTCATGGTGAGTCTGCCCAACGTGCCAGAGCCGAGGTGGTTCGTCATCGCACCGACGAGCATGGTACCGGGATGGAAGACATGGTGCAAGACTTTGACGATGCTCGGGACTCATACGAGGAGATGGAGGAATCAGCAAAGGCCTTCACTAAAATGTTGGAGTCCTCAAAACGTCCTCTCCATGAGCACACTGAGCTTTGTCAGCTGGATGCCATCTCACAAATAATGGCTTTGAAGGCTAAATTCAACTTGGGCAGAGAATGCTACGACGTAATGATGATAGTATTCAGACGATTTCTACCCAAAGGCCATGTGTGACCTGCAAACCTGTACCAGTCAGACAAAATCCTTTGTGCTCTTAAGATGCCCTATGAGAAGATACATGCCTGTGAGAACGGATGTGTTTTATTTAGGTTTCAGTATGACGACTTGAACTATTGTCCCATTTGCAAGTCATCCAGGTATGTTGTGGTAGACAATGGTATGGGTGAGAAGACACATACCAAAATACCCGTTAATGTTCTTCGGTATATGCCAATCGTACCAAGACTTCAATGTCTTTTTATGGCCGAAGGACGGCCAGATAGATGACATGGCACAAAATGAGAAAAATAACGAACTAGATGCAGATGGGAATGTGATGATGGTGCACACATCGGATGGTGAAGCGTGGAAGCGCTTCGACGCACATAAGGATAAAACGGCAGATCCAAGGCATCCTCGAGTCGCCGTCAGCACGGATGGGTTCAGTGTGGTCAGACAGCAACCAAATATAGTTGTTGGCCTGTGTTTGTGATTCTACTCAATCTCCCCCCCGGGCAGATTATGCAAAGAAATAACATTTTCCTGGCGTCGATAATTCCAGGGCCCAACTATCCGGGGAAGAATATGAATGTGTACATGCAGCCTCTTAACGAGGAATTGCAAGAAGCTTGGGATAATGGTGGTCAAGACATACGACGCCTTTAGCAAAAAGAACTTCATAATGCGTGCCTGGTACATGTACCCGATGCATGACTTGCTGGCGTATGCGCCATTCGTTGGCTGGTGTGTGCATGGAAGGTTCCTGTGCCCCACATGCAAGGGAGATCTTGAGTTTCATTGGCTGACGGCAGGGCACAAGTATACTTGCTTTGACTTGCATAAACCGTTTCTAGATCCTCTCCATAAGTTCAAGAAAGACAAGAAGAACTTCGTCAAAGGTAGAGTTGTCAAACAGTCTGCACCACCTGCATTGACAGGCCAACGGACCCTAGATCTGTTAAATGCTCTCGAGCGAGATCTAGAGCGTCCAGGGTATTTCAAGGGGTATAATAAGGAACACGCCTAGACTCACAAGACATGCTTGTGGGATCTGCCTTACTTCAAAGACCTCCTTTGCCCACACAACATCGACGTGATGCACACTGAGAAGAATATCGCTGAAGGAATTTTTGGTACATTGTTCGGCATAGAGGGGAAATCAAAGGATAATACTAAGGCTAGAGTCGATCAACATGAGCTATGTGATAGACCGTTACAAAACATGCAAGAACTAAAAGGAAAGCGGAACTGGACGAAGCCAAAGGCATGGTTCAATCTTAGAAGGCCAGCTATGAGGGAAATTATTTTGTGGGTGAAAATGCAGTTGATGTTCCCCGATGGGTATGCAGCAAATCTAAAGAGGGGAGCGAGTCTTGAAAAAGTGAAAATATTTGGTCTAAAAAGTCATGATTGGCACATATGGATTGAGCGGATAATGCTGGTGATATTGTGTGGCTTCATCCCTGAGGATGAATGGCTAGTACTGGCAGAGCTGAGCTATTTCTTCCATGTTCTTTGTGCGAAAGAACAGTCGCATGGCCTCATAGAACAAATGGAACAGTTGGTGTTGAAGTTGATCTGCAAGCTAGAGATGATCTTCCCGCCAAGCTTCTTTAATCCAATGCAACACTTGGTTTTGCATCTCCCGACCGAGGCAAGATTGGGGGGCCCGTGCAAAATTGTTGGTGCTACTCAACTAAGAGGATGCAGAAGACGCTTCGAGCAAAATGTAAAAATAAATGTAGAATTGAAGCATCGATGGCCGAGGCATTCATCAGTGAGGAGGCGGCAAACTTCGTGACAACACACTACGAAGCCAAAAATCGTCATCTGCATAATCCGAAGCTTCGGTACAATGCTGACGACCCTAAAAAGGGTCCATCCAACCTCAACCTATTCAAAGGGAATCTAGTACCAGCCAGTGGTTGGAAACCAGTATCGTTTGATTTGGAAGAATGGCAGACCATTTCGCTATATCTCTTCAATAACCTAACAGAAGTGTGGCCGTACATCGAGTAAGATCTCGGTATATAGTTTTGCAACTTCTAATTCCTTTGAACTACTCTTATTCCTGGATATTTGATGCAATTGATACATTGCCATATTCTCATATGGAGCGCTGATCCAAAAGGATTCCGTTGAAGAGTATGAGCTTCTGGCAAAGCAAGGAGGCGAATATCCCGGTTTCATCTCTTGGTTAAAAAAACCCGGTAATTTCCATTAGACCATTTCATTTCTTTCGCTAATTTGCGACTAATGCAATAATCCTTTCGTATTAAACTTGTAGGCTAATTCAGAGATTATGGATGCCAAATTGAGACAAGTAGCTAATGGTTTTGACTATAAGGTCCGTTCATTTGACAAATACGACATCAACGGGTATCGGTTTCGTACCTTTGGCAAAGAGCTATCTATGGCCGACCGAAAGTCTACAAATTGTTGTGTCTCTGCTATCGGCGAAGGAAATATTGAGTATTATGGAAGAGTTGAAGAAATTTATGAACTTCAGTTCGATGGTGAAAACCCACCAAACGTCTTAGTCTTCAGATGTTATTGGTTCCAGCCGAGGGAGACTAGAAGGACTCATGAACATATAGGGCTAGTCGAAATCAAACAAAGCACCAATTTGGATGTTCCCGATGTCTATATTACGGCTCTACAGGCAACCCAAGTTTTCTATCTACCGTGGGCCTGTCAAAGTGATCCAAATCTCAGTGGTTGGGATGTCGTTTATAAAGTGCCGCCACGTGTTAGACCACCTCCCCAAATGAAGAGGATTATGAACCTCACATTAACCAAGACACATATGACGAAGGAGAATTCTTCCAAGAAACACGTCTTTCCAAAAAATGTTTCAAGAACCGCTCTACTCTACCCTAAACATTGAAGTAGACAACGATAGTGAATCCGGCTTCACCCCTGAGCTGGAACAAGAAGAACCGGAACTGGAAGAAGTTACTGCTGCAGATGACCTGTCAATGCTTGAACGATTACGTAAAGGAGGCCTTCCACATGTTGATGCATTTATTGATGATGGTGATGATGATGATGAGCACGTCACTGATAGTGATGATGATGATGCATTTAATGACCCCGGAGCATATATAGACGATTAAGAGTAATATTAGTAATGTGAAGTATTCAATTTTTTATTATGTTCATGATGATGATACACTTAAATTATATACATATTATTCATGTCAAGTATTTAAATTTTGTATGTTGTACTAATTGTGTATACCTTTCATCACCGCAGGTGTTGATAGGATGGTGGGCAAGGGTCCAGAGCGCCCGGAGCCTCCTGCGAGCGCTACTGGCCGGAGGGGTGGTTCCATTATTCCACCCCAACCCCTCCGGAGAACGCTGCTAGACAGTATGCAGATAGCAGCGGCTGGCGCTTCTTCTTCGGCTGGGAGAGGTCAGGGGAGGACGTAGAAGACTGCTAGAGGTGGACGTGGTAGAAGGAGAGGTAGGAAGGCTGCTACGCCTTCCTCGCCGCCACCCCCTGCTGATTCACCCAACCATAGGACTGACGTGGACCCGTCAGACTCGGGTCATTCGGCCCACCAGACTCGGGTCACCGATCCTTCACCCAACCAGACTCGTGTCGCCGATCCTTCACCCCACGTGAGTCCGTTCCTAGAGTCTTCGTCCCAGAAGACTCCGGTCCCGGAGTCTTCTTCTCACGAGACTCCGGAGGCTAGTCGCCCTACTGATGGTAGCGAGGACATCTTTTTTGATGATAGCTACAGCGATGATGAGCTGGTTCAGAAGGGCAAGAAGGTCTACCAGCGTGGCGGTACAAAGCTCCCGCCCGTGCCGACGACCCCCGAGCAGAGGTGCTTGACTGCGCCTAATGGGTTGAAGTAAGTGCATTTACTCTTTTTTAACCTTTTGCCTTCACGTTTCTTCAAATTAATATCTAATGCGTTGGCCTTGTCATACTGTAGGGGCTGGGTACACCCCCGTGGTTCCCGCAGGCCCAACCAGGTCCTTGGTGTGCTTTGCCGGTAGCACTTCCCTGGGTGGGTAATGTTGCCCGGTGAGGGTCAGGTTCCACAGCTAGCACTAAGCTGGGAGCTGTACTCGGTTGCCCTGGCCCCGCCGAGAAGATGGTCGCCGGTGTATTGTGCGAGACGGTGGCCGAGATTGTGTTCCATCCGTTTTGGGTAATTTCTCCTTTACAGAATTAAATATCAACACTACCTAGTGATTGTACTAATCAGTGTTGTCTTGTTTGATTGCAGACCTTCTACATGGTTTTAGAGGGAGAGCAGGAGGCCGCGTGTAAGGTTGTCGATGCCGAGTGCAAGCTCTTACTTCAGAACTTACGACACGAGGCTCGGGTGTAGGCCGTTCGAGACTACTACGCCTCGAAGGGTATTAGGAGGGCCAAGAAGAAGTGTCACAACAAGTTTCTGAGTAAGGACAAGTACATGCTGGTAATTACCTATTCTTAAGGCCTTGAACATAGTTTTCTTGATTTGATTCGTAGGTGTAGTGCTGAAATTTCTCTTGACTAACTTAGGTGCCCCCGAGATGGTGTGTGAATAAGATGGACTGTTGGGAGGCGTTCGTGGATGTGTGGTGCTCTCCCCAATGGCTAGTCGAACACCATATGGCCAAGGATAAGCGTGACCAAATGGAATGTGTGCCACACCATCAAGGGAGCTCCAACCTGTTTGAGTACGGGGATCACTGGGTATGTGATAGCTAAATAATGACCTAAACTTATCTTAGCTAGTTCATTTATGACACATTTAACTCTAAAATGACATAGTAACCTTAGATAGCTGTATAAAATGCCTAAATATGCTTTAGTTAGTTATAAAATGGCATAATTACCTTGGATAGCTCAATAACGACCTAAACTAATCTTAGCTAGTTCATTTATGACATATTTAGCTCTAAAATGACATAATAACCTTAGATAGCTATATACAATGCCTAAATATGCTTTAGTTAGTTATAAAATAGCATAACTACCTTGGATAGCTCAATAACGACCTAAACTAATACTAGGTAGTTCATTCATGACATAATTAGCTCTAAAATGACATAATCACCTTAGATAGCTCTATAAAATGCCTAAATATGCTTTAGTTAGCTAAAAATGGCATAACTACCTTGGATTGCTCAATAATGACATAATTAGCATACTTTGGTCAATAATGGCATAATAATCTTGGTTACCTCCAAAATAACCTAAACTTAGTTTAGTTTCCTCGAAAATGACATAATAACCTTACTTAGCTCCAAAATGACCTATTTGCATAGCAATATCATTCTTCATGCTAGTTTGAGCCCTTAACTAATATGTTGTTCCTCTCTCTCAGGTGAACCACCACAAGAAGCCTGTGCCAAATCTGTTCGACCTCTATGGCATGGCCCATAGTGCCCCCTACAAGAAGGCCAAGGCATTCTTGGAGTCTGACCTAGATAATCCAGAGAGCTTCACCAACGTCTCCTCCTACCACAAGCTCGTGAGGTCTAGAGACGAGGGGAGGCGAGGAAAGGGGAGGACTTTAACTCGAGCCAGGATCCTTTCGATACAGAGCTGGTCATGATATCTGGTGGCGGGAGGTTCCATGGTGCCATGGACATTTGTGATGGATTGATACGTTGTCCTAAGACTCTCCCGTAGATCAAGAAGCGCCAGAGTAGCTCTGATCCTGAGATAATGCCTCGTGCACGGCCCGTGGAGCTCGCCATGGCGGTTA
Organism: Secale cereale; assembly: GCA_902687465.1. Classification (NCBI taxonomy): domain Eukaryota; kingdom Viridiplantae; phylum Streptophyta; class Magnoliopsida; order Poales; family Poaceae; genus Secale; species Secale cereale. Next base: position 372,128,324 of record LR738712.1, read on the forward strand.
GTTATACAGACTCTCTTACCTTTCCTCCATTACATTGTGTGTGCATCCGTCGATGATTACAATGCTAACGAGGAGTGGTGTGTTGCAGGCATTGGTTGAGAAAGATAGATTGAACACCCAGGCGCTTTTGGAGAAGGCAAAAAGGGAGGCGGCGTAGAGGGAGAGGGAGAGGGAGGAGAGGACGGCTAAGCTATTGGAGGAGGAGAGGAACCGGAACGAGGCGTCTTACCGGGCCCTATACGAGCTCCTCGTGGTACGTTTCTCGTGCACATTAGCCAAATCAAGCACGTAATGTTCGCATTACAAAATAATATGACTAACTCGTGATAACCAAATGTGCAGACCATGTGCGAGCAAAATGGCCAGACCCCTCCGCCGATGCCCCAGATTGCTCCTGCAACCACGGTGAGTTTGATTTCAATAGTCATTAGTTACTAGTATTCACATTTTCAATTGCATCATGCTAACGAGACATTATTGGAAATGATCTTTGGTGCAGCATGCCTCCCGACAAGCATCAACCATTCCTTCCGCGTCTGCCAATGGCGGAACCCCGACCGGTCCTTCACCTATGCCTGCCATTGTCGCAGCCCCGATCGGTCCTTCACCTCCGCGATAACAAAATTTTTCTTCTCATTTAACCTATTTAGTCCATTTATGACATAATTTAGCCTATTTAGTCCACAAATGACATAATAAGATGAAGAAAATCAAGGAAGAGGAAGAAAATAAGGAATATGAAGAACAAAAGAAGAAGAAGAAGAGGTTCTTCTTCTTCTTCTTCTTCTTCCTTTCTTCTTCTTCTTATTCTTCTTCTTCTTCTTCTTTTCCTCCTCTTACTTTTTTATTCGTAAATGGCATAATAACCTTGCTAACCTCATAAATGTCATATACTTAGCTTGTTGTCCTCTAAAATGACACAATAAGCTTAGTTAGGTCAAAAATGGCATAATTAGCTAGGTTAGATTAAAAATGACCAAGTTTATCTCCGTTAGCTCCAATATGATCCATTTAACCTACGTTAGCTCCTAAATGACCTATTTACCTAGCTTAGCTCTAAATTGACGTACACACTTAGCATTTTTACCTAACTTAGCCCAAAAATGACATTTTTACCTACATTAGTAACAAAAGAAGAAGATAAATAATAGGAGAGGAGAGAAAGAAAGAGAAGATAAATTCTTCTTCTTATTATTTTCCTCCTATTCCTTTTCTTCTAGCTAGTCTTCTTCTTCTTCTTCTTCTTCTTCTTCTAACTTTCATCTTTCCCAAATTACAGATTTGCTTTAGATGAGGAAGCTTGCATTGATGGAGTGCACTATTCTTCTGGTGCTTACTTGTTGTTTATGAAAACTTGTTTGGATATGTATGTCTGTATGGATATGTTGTCGTTGGAAACTTGTTGAAGTATGTTGTTGGATATGTTGGATTTGATGAAATATGTTGTTGGACATGCTGTTATATGTTGGATATGTATGTATGTATATCTGTGTGTGAAATCTTGTCAAATTAAATGGATTCAAATAAAAATAGTGTATATATAGCCTCTTTGCCGTCTGCTAGTGGACGACAAAGAGCTTTGCCGACTGCTAGCAGACGACAAAGAGGCCACATGGCAGCTACCTGTACAAACTGGGAACACTGGGCTGCCTATTTGGGCACTTTGACGTCTACCAACAGACACCAAAGATTTGAAGGTCTTTGTCGTCTGCTGGCAGACGGCACAGTTCCCAAATAGGACTGGCAAACAGGGCCACCTATGCCATCCGCCAGCAGATGGCAAAGATTCAAAATACTTTGCCGTCCGTTGACAGACGGCATAGCCGGCCATGTGGCAGCTTCCTAGTGCTGGCCGAGCTAAGCTCTTTGCCTCTTGACGTCCGCAGGCGGACGACAAAGCACGCCGTTAACCTCTAACGACGCTCACCCCACCGCAATGCCGTCCATTATCTTTGCCGTCAGCTGGCCTCCAGCGGCGGACGGCACAACCTTTTGCCGTCCCCTTCTATGAAGCAGACGACAAAGAAGGCCTTTGTTGGCACTCATTCAGACGGACAGTTTGCCGTCCGCCAAAGGATTTTGCCATCCGGCATTCATGCCTTTACCGTCTGCCATGGCAGACGGCAAAGAAGCTGATTCCAGTAGTGTGCTATAGTGGTAATACCTCAGAATATGAGCGCGACATCGCTTCAAGTTTATGCTTCATTACCATCGTCTGTACCTACATCATCTGAGTCATTGCGACAAGGTAACACTAATGGTATTGATGACATAACTTCACATGAGGACGATGAATGCCTAGTTAACTTCAATCTATCATGTGTTGAGTTACCTGTTGATTTGAGCACACCACACCTATTTTAGAGAATCATGTTACTGTCATGAATGTGTCAATTGATCAAACAACTAAAATACCAACAATTTTGAGTGCACCCATTGAATTAACTGTTGATGCAAAAGAACCAATGTTTAATCATTTTGATATGACCTCTACTCTTGATAATGATTCTGTGTCAAAGGACTTATTATATGTTTGCTTATTTAAGCATGTTGTAGCATGTAAATTTGATGCAAGTAAGGTTTAGTCACCAATCATGGGACGGTTTAATGATGAACATTATCAATATTTTGATATGAATAAGAGCTTCACTTATATGTGCAAACTGAGTTGCAATATTTTCATGCCTTCTACTTCTTGTGATAATATTTTGGCTTTATATTTTATGAACTATGAAAGTTACTCATGTATACATGTGTCATATGTGCAAAAACAAAGGGAAGTAAAAATGGATGACATATACATATACAACATGTACACCTTGTCTCTTTTATTAGCCACATTTTGGATTAAGCAACGCCGAGGACGAGTTTGTTTTCAAGAAGGGGAGGACTGTTAGATATTGTCTATACCTAGCTTCTATGTATACCATGTATATTATATTTGTACACTATGTGTACCCTTATATGTATGAGATAGCCACACCAGTATTGGGTGTTGTGCAGTTTCCCATAAACATAACGTTTAATATGGTATCAGCTTAGGTTTACGATTGTTGCTTCCGCACCTCTGTTCCAATCGCATTGATGGCTTCGGACCTGGCCGCTGCCGCCACAATCTCTATCGATCCGGCCGCCGGCCCGACCGCCACTGCTCAGGCCACCCTGGCCTCTCCGTTTTTGGCCTCTTGGCCGCTCGTCTCCCTGGCCGACGCTTGCATGGCTCGCGCTGCCCAGTCGACGGTCTTAAGCGACCCTAACGCTGCCCAGCCCTACAACGCTGCTCCTCGAGTCCCACCCACCCAGCCCTACGACGCGTCCTCCCTGCATGCCTCCTACGGTGCCGCTCCTAGAGTCCCGCTCGCGCGTGCTGCCTGGTGTGGATCTCAGCCGCTGCCTCTACATGCTCTCTACCTGCAATCGGGAGGCATCCCGCAATCACACATGCAGCCTGGCGTCCTGCCGCGCATGCAGCCGGGTGGGCCTAGCGATGTCCGCACATGCAGCCGGGCAGGCCGGGCACCGTCCCGCACATGCAGTCGGGTTACATCCCGTACATGCAACCAGGCGACGTCCCGCACACGGCGCGTGGCGGCGTCCCACAATCGTGACAGGGCATCCATCAGCATCTGTTGGCGGGCTTGACTCGTGGCACCATCCCGCACCCGTCACAGCCACCTTATGGAGCTTCCCCGACCAGTCTTTGGCCGGCTTCATCTGCCCCATTGGCCTACGCCCGCCCGTCAGCCTCGGTGACCATGTTTCCTTATGGCACGCCTGCTTCGTGCAGAGTGCCCTATGGCAGACCATCGACGGAGCTGGTGGCTTCATCTGTTGTACGGAGTGGTCCTTCACTACCGAGCTTTTATGCGCCGTTGTCGCCTTTGGATCCTGGTGTATCTAGTGCACCCTTCTACTTTGTGCATCTCATCCCAGTAAAGCTGACGACGGATAACTATTTGTCATGGCGTGCTCAGGTCTTGCCACTTCTCCGCATTCGCTACTTGGAAGGTTTTGTTAATGGCACTTTGCCGTGCCCACCGCCGTACCATCCGGGGCATCATGTGTTGGTGGCTCAAGATCAGGCCATTCTCTCTGCCATCCAGTCCTCTCTTACAGAGGGGTTCTCGTCATTGATCATCTTTGCCGCTACGTCTCGGGACACGTGGACGACTCTTCATACCATTTTTGCTTCGCAGTCCCAGGCACGGGCTCACGTAATCTGCACTGCGCTTGGGGAGGTGAAGCTTGATGATCTGACCGTCACCGACTACTTCAACAAAGTGATGGGTATGGCTGACACACTTGCCTCCATTGGCAAGGCGCTTGGTCCGTAGGAGTTCACCTCTTATTTTCTTAACGGACTGAGTGACGACTATTATAATTTGGTGGAGAATATCAATGGTCATGACACTCCCATCCAGCCGCGTGAGTTGTACGCACGTCTCCTCGCTATGGAATGGCGCATCCAGGCTCGCTGCTCTACGCCGAGTTTCCCAACCGCTAACACTGCAACGCATGGGAAGGGCAAGCCCTACATGCCACCAACTGGTCGCAAACCTCTGCCGACGGCGCCTAGTTCGCGGAATACCACTACCTCGACGGAAGGTGGAGTTCATGCCTACTGCCCTTCATGTGGTGCTCAGGTCCCCTACCAGTTGTGTGGACTTGATAGTCACATTACCTCCCGTTGTCATCGTCGCTTCAAGCAAGATTTCTTGGGGATTGGGAACAATGGCAAGGGTAATGAGAAGCAGGCTGCCCTGGCGAGTCATGAGCAGGGGCATACTCCTTCCTATCCAGTTGATGCATCTTGGTACATGGATACATGAGCTACCAATCACCTGACGAGTGAGATGGGCAAGCTCTCTACATAGGAGCCATGCCGTGGACACGATCAGGTTTGCACCACTAATGGGGAAGGTATGCACATCTCACATATTGGTTAGGCATCACTTCTTACACGTCGATCCACACAATTACGTCTTCTCAATGTCCTTCGTGTTCCCTCTGTTTCACGTAGTTTGCTTTCAGTTCCTAAACTTACTCGTGATAATAATGTTCTTCTTGAATTTCATCATTTTCATTTTTAAGGACCGGGACACGAGGGACATACTCCTTAGAGGTCGACTGCGCCATAATGGTCTCTATGCACTAGATGTGCCACCAGCTCCTAGTGCTTTCAGCGGCATTCGCGTGTCTCCATCACATTGTCATGCGCGCCTTGGTCACCCTGCCACTCCCATCGTTCACCATGTACTTCATCGTCATGAGCTTCTAGTTGTGTCCAATAAACATGTTGATGCAGTTTGTGATGCCTGTCAGCAAGGCAAGAGTCATCAGCTTCCTTTTTCTGAGTCGAGTCATGTAGTCAATAAACCGCTTGAACTTGTGTTTTCGGATGTATGAGGCCATGCCCAAACCTCTGTTAGTGGTCATACTTACTATGTTAGTTTCATTGATCCTTATAGTAAGTTCACTTGGCTTTAACTTCTTAAACGTAAGTCTGATGTGTTTAATGTTTTCTTGCAATTCCAAGCGCACGTTGAGCGTCTGCTCGGTCATAAAATCATTCATGTGCAATCCGATTTGCGGGATGAGTACCACAACCTCAATGCATTCTTTAATAAGCTTGGAATTACACATCGTGTGTCATGTCCTCATACACATCAGCAAACGGTGTAGCTGAGCGTAAGCATCATCATATAGTTGAGGCTGGTCTTGCTTTGCTTGCCCATGCCTCCATTCCTTTCCATTTTTGGAGTGATGCGTTTTCCACGGCATGCTTTCTCATTAATAGACTCCCTACACGACTATGTCAGATGAAAGCACCACTTGAGCTCTTGCTGAATGAAGTTCCTAATTATACGCTTCTCAAGGTCTTTGGGTGTGCATGTTGGCCACATCTTTGTCCATATAACCAACGCAAGTTGGAGTTTCGGTCTAAACAGTGCGTGTTTCTTGGTTATACATCTCTTCATAATGGGTACAAGTGTCTTCATGTTCCCTCTAACCGCGTCTACATATCACGTGAGGTGGTGTTTGATGAGAATGTATTTCCTTTTCTGCACTTCTGGTCACCTCCACCACTCTCACTGCACCTGAGAAATTTGCTTTACCTTTGCCTGGTCAATTTGTTGATGCTGCATATACCCCCTTGTTGGTACGTAAACATGGTGCAGGTACTGGGCGTGGAGCACGCCTCGAGCTTCTAGATGAGCAGCTGCCCGCGTCCTCTCGGATGTCCGTCGAGCCTGCTCGTGACGTCACTCCGTCACTTGGCCTGTCGATGGGGCTGGCCGAGCCGGGCACTACAGGGCTTCCCGATGCGCTGACCAAGCCGGCATCCTCGCCCGAGCAAGTGTCCATGACGGCATCCACGCTTGTGTCGGCGTCCACGCTCGTGTTGACCGAGCGGGCGTCCTTACCTGAGCCGACTCCCTCGCCTGGCCTGTCGCCTGGTGTGACTGGTTCTGCATCTGGGGAGCAGTCTGTGTTGTCATCATCATTTTCATCGACCCCGTCTCCGCCGCCACCTCCGCCTCCTACCGCTGTTCTGCGTGCTCGTACGCTCAGTCAGTATGGTATTTTTCGGTCGAAGAAGCATACTAACGACACGGTAGTGTGGATTGCGGCGTGTATGGCACACACATATATGTTGACCCCACTGCTGAGCCTCAGAATTTTCAAGCAGCTCTTTGGATTCCTCATTAGGGTAGTGCCATGGAGTAGGAGTTTCAGGCACTACAAAGGAATAATACTTGGCGCTTGGTTCCTCCTGTGTCTGGTGTCAACATCATTGACTCCAAGTGGGTGTTTAAGGTAAAGAAGCATGCTGATGGATCTATTGAGCGGTACAAGGCACAACTGGTGGCTAAAGGTTTTAAACAATGGTATTGTCTTGATTATGAGGATACCTTCAGTCCAGTTGTCAAACCTACCGCCATTCGTCTGCTTCTGTTCTTGGCTATTGCCAAAGGGTGGTCTCTGCATCAGCTTGATGTCCATAATGCTTTCCTCCATGGGATCTTGGAGGAAGAGGTCTACATGCGGAAACCTCTAGGTTTTATTGATCCCGCTCATCCGCATCATTTGTGTCATCTTGATAAGGTGATTTATGGACTTAAGCAGGCTCCCCGTGCATGGTATTCCCGAGTTGGCTCGGTTCTTCAATGTCTTGGGTTTACTCTGTCCATTGCTGACACATCTCTATTCATGTTCCATCGTCCTGAGGTTACTATGTACCTGCTGGTTTATGTTGATGACATTATTCTTATCATCTCCTAAGTGACTGGGTGCTCTCCATTACTTCCTTGGTCTGGAGATTTCACGGTCTTCTGCTGGCCTGACTCTCACTCAGCATATGTATTCTTTGGACTTGCTATGACGTGTAGGTATGTTGCAGTGCAAGCATGTTACCACCCCCATGTCTGCGACTGGTCGGTTATCAGCCTTGGATGGTGCCTTGCTTCCTTCAGATGATGCTACAGAGTACCACAATATTGTTGGTGGGTTGCAGTACTTGACTATCACATGGCTGGACATCTCTTATGCGGTAAACCGTGTGTGCCAGTATCTTCATGCTCCTAAGACTTCACACTGGTCAGCTGTGAAGCGCATACGACGTTATCTCTTTCATACTATCTCCTATGGTTTGCATCTCCGGTCTACCTCCTCAAGTGCTCTCTCGGCGTTCTTTGATCCTGATTGGGCTGGGAGCCTGAATGATCGGCGATCAATGGGGGCTATGCCATCTTCTTTGGTCACAACTTGATCTCCTGAAGTGAGCGCAAGCATGCCATAGTCTCTCGGAGTAGCACAGATGCAGAGTATAAGGCGGTTGCCAATGCCACGACAGAGCTCATTTGGGTACAGTCTCTCTTGAGAAAGTTGGGAGTCTCTCAAGAGCAGCCACCGGTTCTTTGGTGTGATAATATTGTTGCAACGTATCGTTCATCTAATCCAGTTTTCCATGCTTGTACCAAGCACATCAAAGTTGACTGCCACTTTGTGAGGGAACGTGTTGCACATAAGCTTCTTTATATCAAGTTCATCTCCTCTAAAGATCAACTTGCTGACATCTTCACGGAGCCACTTCCATAACCTCAGTTTGAAGGTTGTAGGCGTAATCTTAACTTACTTTGTACTTCAGGTCACAGTTAAGATTGAGGGAGGGTGTTAGATATTGTCTATGTGTACCCTTATACATATATATATATATATATATATATATATATATATATGAGATAGCCACACCCGTATTGGGTGTCGTGCAGTTTCGCCTAAACATAACGTTTAATAAGGATGATGAGGACATGACTACCTTGGATACGAACAAAAATATTGCATCGTGCATATTTGCGAGGTGATTTCTAATGCAAACTATGCAATAATTTATTTATGTTATCTAGGACAAAAATACTTCATAGACTTTTGTGCCATGTCTAATTGCAGGTTTATGGGACATTTGTACAATCCACATATGAAGATAAGGGGAAAATAGATGTTTAGGTGTTGTTCAAAAAGTCCTCTCACGTCACTTTTAGCCCAAGAGAAGATAGAGTCCAAGTCTCTCACGTTCTGGACTCAGATTCAGACTGCCCAGACATACCTGATTGTAAATGCCAATATTTCTTTCATCCCGACTCTAAATTGGGTGATTCTTTTTTATTCGTGCACTTTCCAACCCACTTGTATTCACCTTCAAATTTATCCAGAGCATTGAGTTATGGACGAAACAATCTGACATTGCAGCAGAATCCGAGTCAAACTACAAGTCCAATGGTGTTGCATCACCTCCGCTTGGGTCCATGAGCCTTGTACAATCTAGGGTTAGTTTTAGGCCGCCATGGGATGTCGTCCCACCTCCTTGTCCGCCAGCCATTGCTCCTATATAAGTAGATCTATCTAGTAGCTTTTCCCTTGGGATTTGTTTAGTTAAAAGTTAGCCATTGCAACTTAATGTACTTCGCTTGTGTCCAACGACTAGACCAAGACCTCTTTCGGATCCCCACCTTTATCAATACTTCATTTATATTCACAATATTAATATTGCTTTACCATATTCTTGCTTGTTCTTCGATTGCTTGCAGGAATAGACCTCCGTGGTAAGGTTGATCGTGCTCCGGTGTGGTCAATAACCTCTCAGAATTGGTTTAGCGATTGCTAAGGCGCAACATCGTGCACGTTTGTTGTTGGATCGTCAAAGTCATATCCACCAAACTGATTATTATCATCTCATCAAAAGATTGGGACACCCCGCCTCTATCAAGTGGTATCATCATCAGCATACTCATGCCTATGCCCTTCCATCTTAGTGATGGTATCTTAGTGGGACTCAATGGCATCATTGGCCTCACCAAGTTGTTCCAACAGAGCAAGAAAGTGCTTCTTGGTTTCACCTTTAAGCTTACCCAAGAACTTGTTAAACTCATTCTCATCCACCCTTGCCTCCACATTTTCATCCAACAATCCAATAATGAAGGATTACTAAAGATGGAAAGTTTTAATGTTGGAGGTTACCTTGTTGATGCCTTTTGCCACGAGGCACATGGGGATGAGGTTTTCATTGGGGGCATTGAAGAGAGATGCCAAAGTTGGAGAAGAGGTAGCAATGGCCACGGAGGCCGTTGCCATCACTTAACCTCTTGTATCATCATCATCGGATGCATACTCCTCGTGCGGCACCCACCCCTTTTGTGGCACCGTCGTCATGAAGTTGTTCTTGTTTGGGAAGGACTTGGCATTGTCTTTGCGGATAAGCTTGCCACCATTGTCTTCCCTCTTCTCATAGGGGCAATCCACCACAAAGTGACTTGCAATTGTAGCAAGTTCTCACAAGTTGCTTGCCCTTGGAGCCACTTGAGTTGTTCTTTGAGAAATTGGGCTTGGTGTTTCTCTTGTTGACCCAAAATTGCCTTGACTCAAGAGCCACGTGATTGTGGTAAGCATATGTGGTGTCTTTGGGGCAACCCTCCTATTCTTATGATTCTTCTTCTTCCGGAATGGCCTTGGCCTTCAAAGCAAGGTTGGGCTTCTTTGACCGTTGAGCATGCACAAGGGCATTATCGGCGGTCTTGTTCAAGATGTTCATAGCAATAAACTCATCCAACACATAACTTGAGCACAAGATGTGGAAGTCCGGTCTTTGACGAATCACGAAGGACATAGCTTTAGTGTGGGGAATGATGGCCTTGAGGAACTTGCGCTTGATCCAAGTATCATTTGTATCCTTGATCTCATGATCTCGAAGTGAGACCGCGAGATTAGTCAATCTCTGGTAAAGCTCACGAGGATCTTGATCATCATTCATCACAAACTCATCGGCCTCATCAAGGACCACCTCAAAGTTGGAGCGTTGATTGCTCGAGCGTCCCTTGTACAAAGAGACTATGTGCTCCCATGCCTCTTTACCAATCGTGTATGGGCGCAAATGAGAGACCTCTTTGGGAGGCTTGGCTGCTTGGAGTTTGAACAAGGCGGAGTGGTTGTATTAGTTGTCCACTTCTTCTCTTGGAGTGAAGTTGTGAGGATCATGTGGGTAGAAGACTTGCTCGGTAATTCTCCAAAGATGAGTTGAGTTGTGATTCAAATGAGACTTCACATGAAGCACTTAATTAGGAAAAGCATTCAACACAATCTTAGTAGGGGGCCAAGGTGGTTGATATGAGGCGCATGGATCGATCCTCCACAGACCGGGGGAAGGGGCAACCGCGGCATGGATGCCCGTCCCATTTTTACCTTGAGGGGTGGTAAGTTTATCACGATTAGCCGCCTCCTTGACGGAGTCGGCATCCGAATCCGTGGTAGTGGGTTTGACCACTTGCAACAGATTGGTAGGAGTTTAAGACCCTCAAGTAATTCCTTAAACAAGGATTTGAGCTCGGTCATCATAGAGGTCCTAAGTGAAGCTATAGCTTAAGTTAGGTCCTCTCGTGTGACCGTGGTGACCGATCAGCCGTGGGAAGACCACCATCACTTGACCCATCGTCAAGCATACTCTTAAGGCGGTTAAGCCCATAAAAGAGACAAGGTTGTGATACCAATTGAAATGACCAATATGGTTGACTAGTGGGGGTGAATAGGAAACTACAAATTTTCAACTTTTCTTAATAAATTAGGTTTAGCAACAAATAGATTGTCTAGATATGCAACTAGGCGAACAACCTACATGATGCTAGCAACAACAACAATACTAGCAAGCAAAGTATACATTACAAATAAAGGTTGCACAAAGTAAAGGTAAGAAGTAACCACAAGCGGAGTCGGTGAAGACGAGGATGTGTTACCAAAGTTCCCTCTCTTTGAGGGGAAGTACATCTCCATTCGAGCAGTGTGGAGGCACAATGCTCCCTAAGAAGCCACTGGGGCTACTATATTCTCACCACGCCCTCGCACAATGTAAGATGATGTGATTCCACTAGTGGTAAGGTGGCGACCAAAACTTTACAAACAAGGTTGGGATAATCTCCACAACCGAATTAGAGGCACCCAACACCACCACAAAGCTTCACCACAATGGATTGTGGTTCCGAGGTGACCTCAACTGTCTAGGGTGCTCAAACACCCAAGAGTAATAAGATCCGCAAGGGATTAGTGGGGGAATCAAATTTCTCTTGGTTGAATTGTAGATTGGGCCCGCCTCAACCAAATCCTTGAGAATCAACAAGTTTTGTCACCTAGAGAGAGAGATGATACGTCTCCAACGTATCTACTTTTCCAAACCCTTTTGCCCTTGTTTTGGACTCTAACTTGCATGATTTGAATGGAACTAACCCGGACTGACGATGTTTTCAGCAGAACTACCATGGTGTTGTTTTTGTGCGGAATAAAAAGTTCTCGGAATCGCCTAAAAATCAACAAAGAATTATTTCGGAAAATATAAAAAATATCTGCATGAAGATCCTCACCGGGGGGCCCACACCCTATCCATGAGGGTGGGGGGCGCGCCCCCCTGCCCCGGGTGCACCCCCTACCTCCTGGGCCCCCCGATGCTCCACCGACGTACCCCCAGATCCTATATCTTCCGTTTCGAGGAGAAAAAAATGAAGGAGAAGGAATTATCGCGTTTCACGAGACGGAGCCGCCGCCAAGCCCTAATATCTCTCGGGGGGCTGATCTGGAGTCCGTTCGGGGCTCCGGAGAGTGGAGATCGTCGCCATCGTCATCATCAACCTTCCTCCATCACCAATTCCATGATGCTCACCTCCGTGCGTGAGTAATTCCATCGTAGGCTTGCTGGACGGTGATGGGTTGGATGGTATCTATCATGTAATTGAGTTAGTTTTGTAAGGGTTTGATCCCTAGTACCCACTATGTTCTGAGATTGATGTTGCTATGACTTTGCTATGCTTAATGCTTGTCACTAGGGCCCGAGTGCCATGATTTCAGATCTGAACCTATTATGTTTTCGTGAATATATGTGTGTTCTTGATCCTATCTTGCAAGTTTATAGTCACCTACTATGTGTTATGATCCGACAACCCCGAAGTGACAATAATCGGGACCACTCCCGGTGATGACCATAGTTTGAGGAGTTCATGTATTCACTATGTGTTAATGCTTTGGTTCGGTACTCTATGAAAAGGAGGCCTTAATATCCCTTAGTTTCCAATAGGACCCCGCTGCCATGGGAGGGTAGGACAAAAGATGTCATGCAAGTTCTTTTCCATAAGCACGTATGACTATATTCGGAATACATGCCTACATTGCATTGATGAACTGGAGCTAGTTCTGTGTCACCCTAGGTTATAACTTCTACATGATGAATTGCATCCGACATAATTTCCCATCACCGATCCAATGCCTACGAGCTTTACCTATATTGCTTGTTGCTTATTTACTTTTCTGTTGCTACTATCACAAAAACTACAAAAACACTATCGTTACTTTTATTGCTGCTTCCGCCGCTATCATATTACTTTGCTACCAAACTATCTTGATGCAGATACTAAGTTTCCTGGTGTGGTTGAATTGACAACTCAGCTGCTAATACTTAAGAGTATTCTTTGGCTCCCCTTGTGTCGAATCAATAAGTTTGGGTTGAATACTTTACCCACAAAAACTGTTGTGATCCCCTACACTTGTGGGTTATCAAGACTATTTTCTGGCGCCGTTGCCGGGGAGCATAGCTCTATTCTTTAAGTCACTTGGGATTTATATCTGCTGATCACTATGAAGAATTGAAGGACTCAAAAACCAATATCTTACCCTCAACTACGAGGGGAGGTAAGGAACTGCCATCTAGCTTTGCACTTGATTCTCCTTCTGTTATGAGTAAACTTGCGACACCTACTCCTGCTATTGAATCTGATATGTCGTATGTTCTTGATGATGCTACTTCTGCTATGTATGATGAAACTACCTCTATGCCTGATACTGTGCCACTAGGTGAATTTCTAGATGAACAAATTGCTAAGGTTAGGGAGAGTGCAAATGTTGATGATATTTATGAAAGTGAAGATGAAACTACTCCCAATAGATATGAATTGCCTGTTGTGCCTGAGGGTTATGTTATGGATGAAGAAACTGCTAGAGACTTTCTTGCTTGCAATGATAGATATGATCTTAAGAAGTTATTAGCTAGGCTGAAAGAAAAGTCCTTGAATGCTAGAATGAAACATGACCCTGCTTTTGCTACTTCACCTATCTGTGTTACTGATAAGGATTATGAATTCTCTGTTGATCCTGAGTTAAGTACTTTGGTTGAATCTGATCCTTTCCATGGCTATGAGTCTAAAAATGTTGTGGCACATCTTACTAAGTTGAATGATATAGCCACCCTGTTGACCAACGGCGAAAAGATTCGTTATTACTATATCCTTAAGTTGTTTCCATTCTTGTTAAAGGGTGATGCTAAGACTTGGTTTAATTCTCTTGATCCTGGTTGTGTGCGTAGTCCCCAGGACATGATGTACTACTTCTCTGCTAAATATTTTCCCGCTCATAAGAAACAAGCTGCCTTACGGGAAATATATAACTTTTCTCAAACTGAAGAAGAGAGTCTCCCACAAGCTTGGGGGAGGCTTCTCCAGTTACTTAATGCTTTGCCTGATCATCCTCTTGAGATGCATGATATACTTGATGTCTTTTATAATGGACTAACCGATGCTTCCAGAGACCACCTGGATAGTTGTGTTGGTTGTGTTTTCAGGGAAAGAACAGTGGAACAAGCTGAATTACTATTGAATAATATGCTAGCCAATGAAAATAATTGGACACTTCCTGAACCAGCCCCTAAGCCAACTCCGAAGAAAAAAGGTGTTCTATTTCTCACTCCTGAAGATATGCAAGAGGCAAAGAAATCTATGAAAGAAAAAGGTATTAAACCTGAAGATGTTTAGAATTTACCGCCTATTGAAGAAATACATGGTCTTGATAACCCGACACGGGTAGTAAAGGTAAATTCTCTTTATAGATTTGATGAAGGTGATATTCCTCGTTATAAGTCTGCTAGCCAATGCTTAGATGAGTTTGATAATTTTATTGTGAAACAAGAAAACTTCAATGCTTCTGTTGGTAGACAATTACAACACAATGCTTATACGATTGAACGCTTGAGTGATTACCTGTCTAGAGCTAAAGGTGAACTGAAACTCATTAGTAAACATGCTTCTATGGTCACCACTCAAGTAGAACAAGTACTTAATGCTCCGAATGATTTGCTCAATAAATTAAATAGTAAGAATAATGATAATGCCATTAGAGTTGTGACTAGAGGTGGTAGAATGACTCAGGAACCTCTGTATCCTGAAGGCCACCCTAAGAGAACTGAGCAAGATTCTCAGAGAGCTAATTTAGATGCACCTAGTTCTTCTAAGAAGAAGAAAAAGAAAAATGATAGGACTTTGCATGCTTCTAGTGAACCTGTAGCTGACAAACCTGAGAATCCCAAATATATATCTGTTTCTGATGCTGAGACACAATCTGGTAATGAACATGAACCTAGTGATAATATTAATAATGATGTTCATGATGATGCTCAACCTAGCAATGATAATGATGTAGAGATTGAACCTGCTGTTGATCTTGATAACCCACAATCAAAGAATCAGCGTTATGATAAGAGAGACTTTGTTGCTAGGAAGCACGGTAGGGACAGAGAACCATGGGTTCAGAAACCCATGCCTTTTCCTCCGAAACCATCCAAGAAAAAGGATAATGATGATTTTGAGCGATTTGATGAAATGATTAGACATATCTTTTTGCGTATGAGTTTGACTGATGTTCTTAAAACAAATCCTTATGCTAAGTATATGAAAGATATTATTACCAACAAAAGAAAGATACCTGAAGTAGAAATCTCCACCATGCTTGCCAATTACACTTTTGAGGGTGGAATGCCTAAGAAATTAGGAGATCCAGGAGTACCTACTATACCTTGCTCCATTAAGAGAAACTATGTTAAAACTGCTTTGTGTGATCTTGGAGCTGGTGTTAGTGTTATGCCTCTCTCTTTATATCGTAGACTTGACTTGAGTAAGTTGACACCTACTGAAATATCTGTGCAAATGGCTGATAAATCAACTGCTATACCTGTCGGTATTTGTGAGGATGTGCCTGTTGTAGTTGCAAATGTTACTATTCTAACGGACTTTGTTATAGTTGATATTCCCGAGGATGATAGTATGTCTATTATTCTTGGAAGACCTTTTTGAATACTGCAGGGGCTGTTATTGATTGCAACAAAGGCAATGTCACTTTTCATGTCAATGGTAATGAGCATACGGTACACTTTCCGAGGAAACAACCTCACGTCCACAGTATCAATTATATTGGAAAAACTTCAACTATTGCTATTGGATGTTTTGAGTTTCCTATTCCTACTATCAAGAAGGCATATGACATTCTTATTGTTGGGGACATACATATCCCCATTGAGGTAACTTAGTGTTATTCGAAAATTCTCTGGTTTCATGTTACTCGGAAAGAGTTTATTAACAAGACCTGATCAATCTTGTTAATGGATTCCTTTTGATTGGCATGGGATAGGTGAATCTAGATAGCACAACCTTCTGTACCCTCCTTTTACTTTCTGTTAATTAGGTTAAATAAAACAAAAATAGCATTGTGTGTTTGTTTCCAGACTTATCCGTGCAATAAAAATATCCTGAAAATAAAAGTTGTCCAAATGCCATGAAAATGAAATATGTTTTTTTCTAGAATATTTAAGAAAACATGGCACTGAACACATAGCGAGGGGAGCCAACACGTGTCCACGAGGGTGCAGGGCGCGCCCCCTGCCTCGTGGGCCCCACGTGGCCCTCCTCCATTTATTCCTGCATCCATGCTCTTCTTCTTCCTCCCAAAAAAATCTCCAACCAGCTCAAACCCGAGTTCTAGCTCATCTTGCTGCCATTTTTGATCTCCTTGCTCAAAGCACCATTCACCAAACTATTTGGGGAGATTGTTCCTTGGTATGTGACTCCTCCATTGGTCCAATTAGTTTTTGCTCTAGTGCTTTATTTATTGCAAAATTTATGCTGCTGTGGTGACCTTGTTCTTGAGCTTGCAGGTCAAATTTTCTTGGTCCCAAGTAGTTCTAATGCTTGATATAGCCTCTAGGCACTTATAGGAGTTATTGTCAATCTTATTGAGTTTGGTTAACTTTTATTTTGAAGTCGCTAAAAAATTCAGAAACTTTCAGAAAAATGTCTAGGAGAAACTTCCAAGGTGGTCCTTCAAGGAAGCAAGAACCACAGTGGGGCAGTATGAGTGATCCTCGCAAATCTGGTTTTAGAGAATTCCTAGCTAGTATTATAGTGGGGGAATCCAGGGACGTCACACAAGATACTACGGGGAGCATACATTTTCCTGCTATTCATTACTTTGCTCTCTTTATCGGTAGATGCATAAATGATAAATATGAGGCTTGTCACATGTGTGTCCCTGATCTTAGTGTTCTCAGGAGTGCTGTACTAGGTGATAGGCAATATAACTTGGGAGCAATTATTGCACATAGGCTACACCATAATGGTTTGCATGGAGATTTATTTGGTGGGATCTATGCTACCCGCATAGCCTGCTATCTTGGTGTGTCTGTGCACATGAATGATGAACCCTTACCTCCTGCTTATTTAGACGACCATGCTATGAATAATCACCGGTTTATAGAGTGGGATAATCAAACCCTTAAATATCGACTAATCTTTAACAGGCAGCATGCCATCCCTATTGTTCTTCCTGCCCCTAGTTTGTTTAACTTTCAGGAAAAAGGGAGATACACTTTAACAATGGAGGAAGCAAATGATTATTATAACATGACGGAGGCAGCCCGCCTTCGAGCTGCAGCTCAGCATGCAGCATCTGCTGCGTCTCAGTACGACCCCAACTACAACTTTGGATATCCGTCAGGCCAATACTGGCCATAGACCAACTTAGGCCAAAAGCCTAAGCTTGGGGGAGTACGTGTTTCTCACCGACTTACATTCATGTTCACACTTATTCTAGTCGTCGGTGCTCACACTCTTTCACTGTACCATCCATGCTTAGTTTCAATTTCTTTTTCATAGTATTTTTCTTGTGTGCTAGAAAAACCCAGAAAAACAAAAAATATATCAGTTGTAGCTTCTAGCTAGTTTACTTTCTTTGCCTGTAGTAGTAGTTACAAAAATGAAAACCCAAAAAGATTTCCCGTTCTTCTTTTGCTTGTTGGGAGCTTTCTCGTGTAAATAGTTTCTTTTCTTTTCTTTAGGGGTCAAGAGTAGAGGACCATGATTGAAAATGCTTAGTGGCTCTCATATGCTTTATTGTTGATTTAAGCTTGAGCCATATTACCTTGTCTTCTCTCTTGTATTAAAATGCTCGTAGATTCTAGCTTAGTCCAATGCACGTGCACTATTATTATTATCCACACCGTTCAGTCGTGCGAGTGAAAGACAATAAGGATGATATATGATGAATTGATTGAGATGAGAAAAGCTGGTATGAACTCGACCTCTCTCATTTTTGTAAATATGATTTCTCATCGTTCCTGATTCAGCTTGTTATGAATGAAACATGCTTGCAATGACAATTAGAGATCATAGCTGCTTATGCCATGCTTAATTAGCTCAGAGTTTATAATGGTCTATCTTGCATGCCAACATGATATTAAAATGGTTGTGATGTGGTGGGTGGTATCCTCCTTTGAACGATTTAAGTGATCTGACTGGGCACATGTTCACGCATGTAGTTGAAACAAATAAACATAGCCTTCACGATATTTATGTTCATGGTGATTTATATCCTACTCATGATTGCATTCATTGTTGATTAATTTTAATGCATGTTCATGACCATTGTTGCTCTCTAGCTGGTCGCTTCCCAGTATCTTTCTAGCCTTCACCTGTACTAAGCGGGAATACTGCTTGTGCATCCACTTCCATAAACCCCAAAGTTATTCCACATGAGTCCACCATACCTTTCTATATGCGGTATTTACCTGCCGTTCCAAGTAAATTTGTATGTGCCAAACTCTAAACCTTCAAATGAAATTCTGTTTTGTATGCTCGAACAGCTCATGTATCAACTAGGGTTGTCTATATCTTCCATGCTAGGTGGGTTATTCTCACGATGAGTGGACTCCGCTCATCATTCATGAGAAAATGGCTGGTAATCGGGATGCCCAGTCCCATGCTCAAAATCATAATAATTAAACAAAACTCCCCCAGGGCTGTTGCTGGTTTGGACGGTACCCGTTGTTGCGGGCTAGCCGTGGAGTGTGCTTCTTGGTGGTTGGGGGAGTATAAAATTTACCATTCTGTTTGGGAACCGCCTATAATGTGCGTAGCATGGGAGATATCGAGATTCTTGATTGTTATGTTGACAATGAAAGTATACCATTCAAAATGTTATTCATCTCTATTTAAAAAATCGAGCTCTGGCACCTCTACAAATCCCTTCTTCCCTCTGTGAAGGGCCTATCTATTTATTTTTATGCAGAGTCATCACCCTCTTATCAAAGAGCACCAGTAGGAGAGCACCTCTGTATTTGCATGTATTACTATTAATTTGCATTGAGTATGATCATGACTGGATCTCTTTTACCATGAATTACAATGTCTAGTCAGTCCTTAATCTTTGAAGGTGCTCTGCATTTATGTTTTGCGGTCTCATAAAGGGCTAGCGAGATACCATCCTGTTATATCATATCATGATTATTTTGAGAAAGTATTGTCATCCAAGGTTTATTATTATTGCTTGCTAGTTGATTATGCCATTGATGTGAGTAGTCTTGAGACCTGAAAGTTATTGTTAATATGGTTAGTTCATGATCTTGTTGAAAACTTGAATGCTAGCTTACATATTTACAACAACAAGAGCAAACAGAGTTTGTCAAAGTTTTTCTTTATCACTTTCAGTTTATCAACTGAATTGCTTGAGGACAAGCAAAGGTTTAAGCTTGGGGGAGTTGATACGTCTCCAACGTATCTACTTCTTCAAACCCTTTTGCCCTTGTTTTGGACTCTAACTTGCATGATTTGAATGGAACTAACTCGGACTGACGCTGTTTTCAGCAGAACTGCCATGGTGTTGTTTTTGTGCAGAATAAAAAGTTCTCGGAATCGCCTGAAAATCAACGAAGAATTATTTCGGAAAATATAAAAAATATCTGCAAGAAGATCCTCATCGGGGGGCCCACACCCTGTCCACGAGGGTGGGGGGCGCGCCTCCTGCCTCGTGGGCCCCCCGATGCTCAACCGATGTACCCCCAGATCCTATATCTTCCGTTTCGGGGAGAAAAAATGAAGGAGAAGGAATTATCGCGTTTCACGAGACGGAGCCGCCGCCAAGCCCTAATCTCTCTCGGGAGAGCTGATCTGGAGTCCTTTCGGGGCTCCGGAGAGTGGATATCGTCGCCGTCGTCATCATCAACCTTCCTCCATCACCAATTCCATGATGCTCACCGCAGTGCGTGAGTAATTCCATCGTAGGCTTGCTGGACGGTGATGGGTTGGATCGGATCTATCATGTAATCAAGTTAGTTTTGTTAGGGTTTGATCCCTAGTATCCACTATGTTCTAAGACTGATGTTGCTATGACTTTGCTATGCTTAATGTTTGTCACTAGGGCCCGTGTGTCATGATTTGAGATCTGAACCTATTATGTTTTCATTAATATATGTGTGTTCTTGATCCTATCTTGCAAGTCTATAGTCACCTACTATGTGTTATGATCCGGCAACCCCGAAGTGACAATAATAGGGACCACTCCCGGTGATGACCATAGTTTGAGGAGTTCATGTATTCACTATGTGTTAATGCTTTGGTCTTGTACTCAATTAAAAGGAGGCCTTAATATCCCTTAGTTTCCAATAGGACCCCGCTGCCACGGGAGGGTAGGACAAAAGATGTCATGCAAGTTCTTTTCCATAAGCACGTATGACTATAGTCGGAATACATGCCTACATTGCATTGATGAACTGGAGCTAGTTCTGTGTCACCCTAGGTTATAACTTCTACATGATGAATTGCATCCGACATAATTTCCCATCACCGATCCAATGCCTACGAGCTTTACCTATATTGCTTGTTGCTTATTTACTTTTCCATTGCTACTATCACAAAAACTAAGAAAACACTATCGTTACTTTTATTGCTGCTTCCGCCACTATCGTATTACTTTGCTACTAAACTATCTTGCTGCAGATACTAAGTTTCCAGGTGTGGTTGAATTGACAACTCAGCTGCTAATACTTAAGAGTATTCTTTGGCTCCCCTTGTGTCGAATCAATAAGTTTGGGTTGAATACTTTACCCTCAAAAACTGTTGCGATCCCCTACACTTGTTGGTTATCAAGACTATTTTCTAGAGATCGGGAGAATATGAAGCTTTGAGAAATAATGGAGTGTGGGGGAGGAAGAGGTAAGTATTTTCGGGGAAGAAGACTTCCTATATATAGTGGGAAAGATTCCAACCATTACCTTTATCACAACTCGCACTAAGCGGTACTACCACTCAGGAGAGCGGTACTACTGCTTGGGCGGTAGTGCTCGCAGAGCAGTGCAATGGCATGGAGCCACGAGGCGGTAGTGCCGCCGGAGCGGTACTATTGCTCGCCCTAGTGGTACTACTGCTGGGGTTGCAGCTCAAGAGCCCGCAGAGGCAGGGTAGGAACAAGGGATGGTGTCAGTACCTCAACAGTGGCACTATCGCTCAAGGGAGTGGTACTACGACTTACAAGCCGTAGTGATGCACATCCACTACCGCCCTATCTCCGCTAAGAGCACATCAAATTCAGAAGGTAGCAGAAGTGGAGCGGTAGTTGGCGGGAGGTACTACCGCTGGGAAGCGGTACTACCGCTCGTACTACCGTTCCACTATCATGCAAACCCGACACGAAAATTCAAGTCACTAGAAACAATGGTAGTACATGTGGCACTAGACATCGGTACTGCCGCTATTAAGTGGTACTACCGTTGCCCAGAGCGGTACTATCACCCGAGGCCTTCATGATCCATGCACAGAAAATAGAGGAGCAACTCCATCAATGCGGGAAAGGAACAAGGGTGCATATGAGAATGTGTACGTGATGATTCCAACTAAACCTTTTCGAAGTGGACCCCTCTTAATAGTACGGTTCTCCTACGACTCGAATCCACCAAAAAATAAACGCAATTAAATAACTGTCTTCACTTTTTAATCTTTGAGGAGAACGAATCATGTTGTGCCATATGATTGATTATCTGAAATGCTCGATGCACACGATTAGTCCCCAAAAGCATTGTCATCAATCACCAAAATCACTAAGGGAGAAATATGCCCTAACTGGTGGGGCATCCTGGGTGCGTGCCATACGATATAGGCTACCCGGCGTTTACTCTTGAGCTGTGGAAAGTTCGCTAGCCCTCTTCCGCAGTTTCAAGCCAGAGTTGCCGGGCAAATATGATGGCAAGGTCAATCCAGCAGAATTCCTCGCCATTACCATATATGTGCAAGCTATGGGAGGTAGAGATGAGAAGGATCTCGCCAATTACTTTCCATTAGTGCTCAAGCCTAATGTAAGGTCTTGGCTGATGAACTTGTCGGAGCACTCAATATCATCTTGGGCGGATTTGTGCCATCAATTTATTAGTGCTTATCATTGATGCCACAAGCTTCCCGGTCAGCCTAGTGATTTGCATGTGCTCCCACAGAGCGATGGCGAGTCCCTGTGCAAATATATCCAGAGGTTCAGTCTTGTGCACCACAATATTCCTGATGTTCACCCTGCTGCCGTCATTGTCGCGTTCCACATGAACATGCACTACTGAAGGATGCGGGAGGAGATGAGCATTACAAAAGTGAGGGATGTTGTGGAGCTATACGCTCTTGCTAAGAAGTGCACACGCGCTGAGGAAGGGAGGCGAATCCCTGGGGTGGATGTAGGAGCCACTGTGGATTCAGAGGACGAAGATGCATCTACCTCGAAGAAGAAGGGTCGGAAACACAATCACAATTGCAAAGGAAAAGTAGTGACATCCATTGAAGGATATGGAAAATTTGACAAGAAGCCCAAGACAGGGAACCGGCAAGGAGGCTGCCGCGTGCACCTGTGGTCATGAGGCTGCTGCTGGCGAGAAGACCGATGGTCCATACTGCAAGATCCTTCGCACCATCGGTCACTGATAACACACAAGTATAGGGGATCACAACAATTTCGTAGGGTAGAGTATTCAACCAAAATTTATTGATTCGACACAAGGGGAGCCAAACAATATTCATGAGTATTAGCAGTTGAGTTTTCAATTCAACCACACCTGAAAGACTTAATATCTACAGGAAAGTGTTTAGTAGCAAAGTAGTATGATAGTAACAGCAAAATTGGCAAAGGTAATAGTAGCAGTTTTGTAGTGATTGTAACAACAGTAGAAACGAAAGTAACTTAGCAAAGATCAATGTGGAACGAACTCGTAGGCAATGGATCAGTGATGATATGTGTCAGATGATATTCATCATGTAGAAGCTAAAACTAGGGCAACAACAAACTAGCTCCAATTCATTAATGTAATGTAGGCATGTATTCCGTATATAGTCACACATGCTTATGGAAAAGAACTTGCATGCCATCTTTTGTCCTACCCTCCCGTGGGAGCGGGGTACTAATGGATACTAAGGGATATTAAGGAATCCTTTTAAAAGAGAATCGGAACAAATCATTAGCACTTAGTGAATACATGAACTCCTCAAACTACAACAATCACAAGAAATAATCTCAATTATTTTCACCTTGGGGTATGCGGATCATAACACGTAGTAGGTGTCCACAACTTGCAAGATTGGATAAAAACATAATAGGTTCAGATATGAAATCATGGCACTCGGGCCCTAGTGACAAGCATTAAGGATAGCAAAGTCATAGCAACATCAATCTCAGAACATAATGGATACTAGGTATCAAACCCTAACAAAACTAACTCGATTACATGATAAATATCATGAAATCCATCACCGTCCAGCAAGTCTACGATGGAATTACTCATGCACGGTAGCGAGCATCATGAAATTGGTGATGGAGGAAGGTTGATGATGACGACTGAGGGAGTCCTGGATTTAGGAGTCCTCGGGTGTCCGGACTATTGAAGGTGGGCCGGACTGATGGGTCGTGAAGATAAAAGCAGAAGGTTATCCACCGTTTCTGGATATGACTCATATGTGTGTAGAAAGGCAAGATAGATCTCGGTATGTAATGATTCCTTCCTCCCCAAGTCATCTTTGTACAACCCTAGGCCCCCTCCGGCATGTATATAAGCCACAGGGTTTAGTCCATAGAGGCTAACTGAATCACAACAATCATATGCTAGACTGCTAGGGTTTAGCCATTACGATCTTGAGGTAGATCAACTCTTGTAACCCTATATTCTTTAAGATCAATCAAGCAGGAATTAGGGTATTACCTCAATAGAGAGGGCCCGAACCTAGGTAAACATCATGTCCCCAGTCCCTTATTACCATGGATCCTTGGACGCACAACTTGGGCACCCCTACCCGAGATCTGCCTGATAGAGGCAAAGGTGTCCCGTCTTTCGATGAGATGGTGTCTATCATTTTGGAGGAAGTCGACTTGGACGATCCGACTACGAACGTGCGTGGACGTCGCGCCTTAGCAATCGCTAAACCAACTCCGAGAGGTTATTGACCACACCGGAGCACGATCAACCTGACCACGAAGGTCTGTTTCCTGCAGGCAAATGAAGAATAAGCAAGAAACTGAGATTGCAATCTAGATATTGCGAATTCAAGAGGAAAGCTTTATTGATCAAGTGGGGTTCTGTGAACACAAACGAAGTACGCGAAGTTGCAGCTATGACGAACTTTAATCTAAACAAAACCCAAAGTCTAAATGACGCCCTAAGGGCTATATATATGGGGGAAAGAGAGGGGAATTTCGTGGCCCTTGGTGGAGGGGTCCGAAACCAACCCTAATTCTTGTTTCCCCACACATACGGACTCTAAAAACAGCCTATACTCAAGTATTTCGAAATTACATGGGCCTGGCCCAATAATAAGGTGACGCAGCACCTATAATAGCCTCTGGACGAAATTTATCAAGTGGCATCTTGTATATTTCGTCCAAAGGTTCACGCACTCATTATGGTGGCTTCAAAGTCCTGAATCATCACTTGTGACTCCATTCTTGTTCCCCTTGCGCATGCCATCATCTCCATGCTTGATCTTGCTCCAATGTTCATCCTTCTTGTCCAAGCTAGGCCCTTCATTTGTAAGCAAGATAAATGTATCCAGTTTAGGCAGCATCATATTCTCATGAACATTAGATTAATTACCAAGAAACGAAAGTACCTGGTAATTTAATTGGTGTGCGCGAGCTCTAGTAATTGGTCATGTATATGTGTCAGTTGGAGTTGTGGGTGTAATCTTGTTAGTGATGTCCTCATCATCCTCCCCTTCTGGAATTGAAGTCGTCCTCGACGGAAGCTCATCTTCCTGACCCAAGTAAGGCTTCATATCCGCAATGTTAAATGTGGGACTAACCCCAAAATCTGCAGGCAACTCAAGTTTATATGCATTATCATTTATTTTCTCTAACACCTTGAAAGGACCATCAGCACGTGGCATTAGCTTTGACTTGCGCAAATTAGGAAACCTATCCTTACGCAAATGTAACCAAACAAGATCTCCAGGTGCAAAGACAACACGTTTTCTACCCTTATCTCCAACAAGTTTATATTTAGCATTCATGCCCTCAATATTTTCTTTAGTTAACTCATGCATTTTTAAGATGAATTAAGAACGTTGTTTAGCATCAAAATTAACCTTCTCCGAAGATTGAAGAGGCAACAAATCAATAGGTGCACGAGGTAGGAAACCATAGACAATTTCAAAAGGGCACATCTTAGTAGTAGAATGCAACGAACAATTATAAGCAAATTCATTATGAGGAAAGCATTCTTCCCACGTTTTCTTATTTTTCTTCAAAACAACCCTAAGCATAGTAGACAAAGTTCTGTTGACTACTTCAGTTTGACCATCAGTTTGGGGGTGACAAGTAGTACTAAAAAGCAGTTTTGTCCCCAACTTAGCCCATAAACATCTCCAAAAGCGGCTAAGAAATTTAGTATCACGATCTGAAACAATAGTATTTGGCACACCATGCAAGCGAATAATTTCACGAAAGAACAAGTCAGCAACATTAGCAGCATCATCGCTTTTATGACATGGTATAAAGTGTGCCATCTTCGAGAACCTATCCACGACAACAAATATGCTATCCCTCCCCTTCTTTCTTTGAGGTAAACCTAAAACAAAGTCCATAGATATATCTTCCCAAGGAACACTAGGAACAGGCAAAGGCATATATAAACCATGAGGATTGAGTCGTGACTTAGCTTTTTAAAATGTAGTGCAGCGACCAACAAAACGCTCAACATCCCGTTGCATCTTTGGCCAAAAGAAATGTGTAGCAAGTACGTCCTCTGTCTTCTTCACGCCAAAGTGTCCCATCAATCCTCCTCCATGCGTCTCCTGCAACAACAAAAGACGAACAGAGCTAGCTGGGATGCATAGCTTGTTAGCACGAAACACAAATCCATCATTAACAACGAACTTGTTCCATGTTCTCCCTTCTTTACAATTCTGCAATACAACTTTAAATTCAGCATCATGCACATATTGATCTTTGATGGTCTCCAAACCAAATATTTTAAAGTCAAGTTGTGAAAGCATAGTATAACGATGAGACAATGCATCAGCAATAACATTTTCTTTTCCCTTCTTGTGTTTAATAACATAAGGGAAAGTCTCTATGAATTCAACCCATTTAGCATGTCTACGGTTCAGTTTTGCTTGACTTTTAATGTGCTTCAAAGATTCATGATCAGAATGTATAACAAATTCTTTTGGCCATAAATAATGTTGCCATGTTTCCAAAGTCCGAACAAGAGCATATCATTCCTTATCATAAGTAGAATAATTCAGACTAGGCCCACTCAATTTTTCAGAAAAGTATGCAACAGGTTTACCATCTTGTAATAACACACCTCCTAACCCAATTCCACTAGCATCACATTCAAGCTCAAAAGTCTTATTAAAATCAGGAAGTTGGAGTAAAGGAGCATGTTTCAACTTATCTTTCAATACCTTGAATGCTTCTTCCTGTGCAGTACCCCAAACAAAAGGCACATCCTTCTTTGTAAGCTCATTGAGAGGTGCAACAATGGTGCTGAAATCTCTCACAAATCGCCGATAGAATCCAGCGAGGCCAAGGAAACTCGTCACGCGTGTGACCGTTTTGGGCTGTGGCCAACTCTCAATAGATTCAATCTTGGCTTTGTCATCCTCAATTCCCTGTGGAGTAACAACATAGCCAAGAAAAGAGACTCGGTCGGTGCAAAAGGTGCACTTTCCAAGGTTACCAAACAAACGTGCATCACGTAGAGCAATAAAAACAACACGTAAATGTTCCAAATGTTCCTCCAAAGATCTGCTATAAATCAATATATCATCAAAGTATACTACCACAAATCGTCCAATGAAAGCACGTAAAACTTCATTCATTAATCTCATGAAAGTACTAGGTGCATTAGTTAACCCAAAAGGCATGACTAACCACTCATATAATCCGAACTTAGTTTTAAATGTTGTTTTCCATTGATCTCCCAATTTCATATGAATTTGATGGTATCCACTACGCAAATCAACTTTGGAGAATATTGGAGAGCCACTCAATTCATCAAGCATATCATCTAGCCTAGGAATAAGATGACGATAACATAATATCATTAATGCCTCTACAATCAACACACATACGCGATGTACCATCCTTTTTCGGCACTAGAATAATAGGAACAACACAAGGACTAAGGGATTCGTGTATATAACCTTTGTCGAGTAGCTCCTATACTTGACGCATAATCTCCTTCGTCTCTTCTGGATTGGTACGGTATGGTGCGTGGTTGGGTAGCGATGCACCGGGAATTAAGTCAATCTGATGCTCAATCCCTCGAATAGGTAGTAATCCCAATGGCACGTCTTGTGGAAAAACGTGGCGAACACCTGCAAAATTTTAGTGACATCATGAGGCAAAGAGGAAGGCACGTCCTCGAATGAAAATAATGCCTCTTTGCACACAAAAGCATAGCAAACTGATTTGCTAAAATCTAGCTCATCAATATCAGATTTGGTGGCAAGTAAACATGCACTTTTCAATTTAATTTCAGAAGCAACAGTAGATGGTTTATTATTAGGCTTCATTTGTTGCTCAAATTCTTTTGCCACAATCTGATTTTCACTCTTATTTTTCTCCTGTTTTGCTTTATTAACTCTATTAATATCATCTTTCAAAATGGAATCAGGAGTCATAGGAACAAAGTAATATTTTTATCCTTATGAACAAGAGTATACTGATGGTTTCTACCATGTTGTATATAATTTTTTATCAAATTGCCATGGTCTACCAAGTAATAAGGAACATGCTTGCATAGGTACCACATCACAATCAACATAATCAGCATATGTAGAGATACTAAAATGCACACGAATAGTACGTGTTACCTTAACCTTGCTGCTGTTGTCGAACCATTGGATGTAGTAAGGATGTGGATGTGGTCTTGTGGTGAGAGATAGCTTCTCCACCATCTCCATGCTAGCCAAGTTGTTGCAACTCCCTCCATCTATGATCACGCGAACAAAATGTTCCTTCACAACTCCCTTTGTATGGAATAAATTATGCCTCTGATTTTGCTCAGCTTGTGTAACCTGCACCCTCAAAACACGTTGAGCAACTAAACATTCATACCAGTCAGCATCTTCAGGAGCCATGTATGGCGTCTCATGATCAGAATCGTCTCCACCATGTTCTTCACGTGTAATAAGAGCCAAAGTCTCCTCATCATAGTCACTAGCGGATTCATATCCACCATCCTCAGTAGCAATCATCACACGCTGAGATTTGCATTCTCTCGCAAAATGTCCTCTTCCCTTACAACAATGACAAATAATATCACTGGTGTGCCCTGTTGATGCCATGGAAGAAGAAGAACTCTGTGCATGCCCAGTAGGTGTGCTCTTGGCAGATAATGGTGGTTGTGCCTGCTTCCTTGTATCACGGCTGGAGGTAACAGCTGATGGAGGTGTCGGTGTAGTAGAATATGTGGAAGTAGAGGATGCATGCGGTATCCATGATGAAGGTTGACCTGCAGAAAAGTTAGTCCGTGCCAATGCCTGTCGATCCTGCACTTCACGTTCAGCTTTACAAGCAAGATGGAATAAACGAGTGATATTATTATAATCCTTATACTCTAGAATGGTTTGAATCTCTTTATTTAATCCACCCATAGAATGTGCAAGAATAGCTTCATTCTCCTCAACAATACCACATCTAATCAGGCCAGTTTGTAATTGCTGATAATATTCTTCTACAGAATTTTTTCCTTGTCTTAAGCGCTACAATTTTTGAAGTAATTCACGTTTATAATATGGTGGAACCCAACGAGTACGCATAACAGTTTTCAAAGCAGCCCAAGTAGTTGGAATATTATCCGGATGTAATCTACAATATTCATACCACCACACACAAGCAAAACTAGTGAAAGCACAAAGAGCAGCAGCAACACGTCCCTCCTCGGGATATTTTAAACATGTAAAACGTTGTTCGGTTTCTAACTCCCAAGTAAGATATATATCAGGAACATATCTACCCTCAAATGGTGGAATATTCAATTTTAGTTTAGGGAGATGGCCATGATCGCGTACCTGAGGGTATGGTGCAGCCCTACCATTGCGATTATATGCATGTGGACGACCTGGTTGTTGTGGTGCTGGTTGTTGCACGTAGTTCTGATTTTGATCAACCTCTTCCTCGTAATCCCCCGCGTAATCGTCCTCCTCCTCAGCAGCAGCAGGAGCCATAGAAGTATCAACAGCTGCACTAACAGGTTGGCCAGGCAGAAGAGGGACACGGCTCGCTTTGCGGAGGGCGATTTCACGACGTGAAGGTGGTTGTTGTTGTTGTTGCAATGGTGCAGCAGGTGGAGGTAGACGCGCAAGCACTTCAGCGAATTTGGCATCCAACTTGGTGTCAATTGACTTCTCAATGCCATCCATCCTCGCTAGTGCGTTGTCAAAACTGGTCATGACATCTGCTACCTATTGACCCATCATTTGCTGAAATTTATCATGCAACTCCTTGTTTGTCATGTTCTCCCAGCCAGTCTCGTCGACTTGTGATCCTGGCATGGTTAGCAGCAATAGAAACACACAAAAATATGATCCTACAGACTACTAGAAAATGGTGGTGGTGGGGCGTCACAAATCCGTCAAGCAAAACTCAAATTCTTACCAGTTCTTACCCAGCAGCAGGTGGTGATCGGCAACCGTGGTAGTCAAAACTCTCAAAGGTTGGATCGATTACCAGGGAGAGTCAAACGCACGACGTAGATGTATGTGGAGCTGGGAAGGCTCATAAGATGGGTAGCAAAAAGGGTCAGTAATAATCAATTCAGATATGCAAAGTTGAATAAACGCTCAAGGACGGTACTGTGATGGTCCTAGGCTAGACCGTACTAAAGACGCGAGCCTAGAACAGTAACAAAATCATGCGAGCCTACACCATGGCCCAAGCCTTCAATAAGGATTATGTGCTTGTCATAGTAAAGTGGCCACTTCTGAAACTTCCCGCTGCCCGAGGACTACAGTATGATTATCATGTGGCGCGGAGGCCTCAGACTCTGAAGCCAAAGCCCAGATTGCCTCGGCTCCCCAGCACCACATCTACACAAGGGTCATTCAGTGTGCTTAGCTTCAGGTCAAACAACCCATTCTTTGATTCTTCTAAGAACCCATACAAGAAGGCCATGATTTCTTCTAATAGGTTCTGGAGCTTTCAGCAACGAAGCTGTTACTCATGCATTCTGTACAATCAGGACCAAATTTTTCCACATCAACGTCTTGATTGTGATGCGATTGCTGGACTGCCCTGCCTTGAAGAAGCTCTTGATTGTTTCAGAGAAGTTGGTCTACTTCCTTTTGTCACTACCAAGGAACATTGGAATGAAGAGCTTCTACTGCAATTCTATGTCACTCTGCGTATCAGAGGATACAGCAGGGATCCAAAGACATGGGTCCTTTAGTGGATGTCAGGTGACAGTCACTATGAAGCTAATGCTCAGACACTCCTTGAGCTTACTTCCCTGCCCACTCCTGTTGAGTTGTATGAACCAAGCTATTCTCTGCATCAGAAAGAGCTACAAAGCGCCTTCAAGAAAGCTGAACCCAACATGAGCGAAATGCTTAGCATGATGAAGCCACTGCCCCCTGATGCTGATCTTCCAAAGCAATTCTTTGTCCAAGACCTTGAGTACCTGCCTCGCACCATATACCATATCTTGAGGTGTACTCTTTGGCTTGTCAAGGGACACTCATCTGAGGCTGCACTGACTGGCGTCATGAAGACTTTGATCTTCCATATCTTCAATGGCATCCGCTTCAACACGCATGACTTCTTCCTTTTTCAACTGGCTGCCTCTTCCGCTGATCTGTTTGGCCTCAAGCTCTACGCTCCTTATATTACGAGGCTCATTAAGCTTCGTTCAACTTTCATCTATCAAGCCTCTGCACGAAACCGTGTTGTCTTCTTGCCAGAGGTTGATACATCTTATGAAGACATCTATGCCGAGCCTGCCAAGCAACCACTTCACCTGAACAATGTTGATCACCAAAGCTTCACACAGCATGATGACATTGTGTATGTGCCCAATGCAAATGTGCCTACTTATCCCCTGGCTGGACACCTGTGCCTCCCACATCGTGCCAACACTGATGCCACTAGCAGCACCATTGCTCAACGGCCGAAAAAGCGTACTCGTGTTCTGAATGACCGAGAGCTTCTTGTTTCGCTTCACCAGAAACAAGATAGGCATCATGACTGGATGAAGCGCCAAATGCAAGTCTTCTCACAGATGTTAATCGCATTCACAACTTGGCGACCAAGAATTCATTTGTTGCACATGAAGCATGTCGGCGGTCCTGGAAGAGCCTTACCCTGCTATGCTCTAAAGCTGATCTTGAAGCAGATGGCTTCACTGAGCACTTCAAGTTTGATTCCAGCCCTCCGCAAGCTGCGACTTGCCATCCAACTAAATTTATTGAAGATTCTGAGTATTCATCTTCGGCTGCAACAGTTGTTGCTTGAGTCATCGATGAAGAAGACGATGCCACTTCCCCAGCAATCGCTTCACTGCATCACGATTCTGCGTCAGGCCCCTCTGCACCACCAAACTCCAACGTCGACCCGGCTGCCCCATCATCTTCTACGTCTGGGAACGCATAGATACTATATGTCTTCAAACCTTTTTGGTCCTTACTGACAAAAGGGGGAGAAGCATTTGAGTTGATAGTCTTCAAGCGGGTCCATATATGGGTCGGGTGCTTTATTTTTGCTAACTTCTTACAACTCTCGTTTTGGAATATTTGGCTCTTGAGTTGTAACACTTAAAACTTGATGGTCGTCTGCTATATTTGATGTTGTTTCTTCTGCTTGTTTAAATATCTATCTTATGCGCATGGAATCATTCAGCAGACGCCCATTTTCCATTATGCATCTCATTATCTTCACTTCATCCTTGTATGCATGATGGTTTGTCTTCATAAAATTGAAGGAGATCTCCACAAAGCAAAACCTGCCATGTGCCTTTGCATTCAAAAGCAAAACTACTATGTGCACATATTCAGGGAGAGCCCTCTCAACTTTATGAAGCTATTAATCGTGTTATCCATAATTTCACATATTTTATCCCCATCAAAAACTTCAACCTGTTTGTCATCAATCACCAAAAAGGGGGAGATTGTAAGTGCATCTAGCGCTCCCTAGTTGGTTTTGGAGTATTGACGACAAACGAGGTTGAAGGACTAATGTGTTTGTGAGAATTGTAGGATAACACAGGTAATAGTCCCTCACAGATTCAGTTTAACTTCCAAAGATGACCCCTAAAAATGTGTGAAGACATTGAAGTCAGTGGTGGCACGTGAAGACATTCACGTGAAGATAATGACCTATGAAGACATTCCTTGAAGAATATAGAATGCGAAGACATAGTTTCTTCCGTAGTTCTCTTTATTCCTTCTTGAGTCATAGGAACCACCGTACTATTAAGTGGGGTCCAATTGAACACAGTCGAATAACTGAGGTGATGCTCAACCAAAACACACATGTCTTCAAGCGAAGACAAATGAGAGCTAAACTTATCCAAAGCTGGATAAGTCAGCTTTACTTGGAGCTCAAGTAAACTTGCCGCGTGTGTTCAAATTCCGACCGTTGGACACGTGTCAGTTCCTTAGTGACCAAGGGTCATTTCGGACATATCATGTCGGGTTGCATCATGGCTATAAATAGCCCACCCCCTACACCCTAAATTGGTGGCTGCTCAGAGTTAGTGCACGACTTTTGTCATTTGAGAGCAACCTACCTCCGAAGCCTTTGAGAGAAAATATCCTTCCGAGGACAAAACCCAAAACACCCAAATCCAAAGAAAGTTAAGCATCACTGAATTCTTTCTGTCTGTGTGACCTGAAGACTTGTTACACTTGAGGACTGTGCTTCCTCCAGTTGATTAGGTGTCACGTTCACAGCGTCCTAGAGTGACTGTGGACTGCCAGTGAACGAAGTCTGTGAAGGTTCGGAAGTCTACCTTGAAGACTTACCAGAGTGATTGGGTGAGGACTGTGTGTCCTCAGCTCAAGGGGAATACGGTGAGGAATTTATGTCCGGGACTGTGTGTCCTCAGGTTTGAATACCTAGCTGCCCTAACCAGATGTACAGTTGAGACAGCAACTGGAACTGGTCTACCAAATCCCTGTCTCCGTTAAGCAACTGGTTCTATCCCTACTCTCTTTTACATTTCAGTTTGTCTTCGTGAAGCCATTACTCGTCTGCCTGCTCTGTTTGTCTTCACTATGTGAAGACCACTATCTGTTTAGCTTTAGTTACATCTTCCATCTCGATCCATGTTATTTTTGTCTTCCACTGTGTAACATATAGGCTCAATTCTATCATTTTTCTTCAAATCCCTCGCGCTTTGAGGACTTTTGTAAAAATTGCCTATTCACCCCCCTCTAGTCGATAACTTGCACTTTCAGATACCATCAAATTCGTATGAAATTGGGTGATGAATGGAAAACATCATTTAAAACAAAGTTTGGATTATATGAGTGGTTAGTCATGCCTTTTGGGTTAACTAATGCACCTAGTACTTTCATGAGATTAGTGAATAAAGTTTTACGTGCTTTCATTGGACGAATTGTGGTAGTTTACTTTGATGATATATTGATTTATAGCAGATCTTTGGAGGAACATTTGGAACATTTACATGATGTTTTTATTGCTCTACGTGATGCATGTTTGTTTGGTAACCTTGGAAAGTGAACCTTTTGCACCGACCGAGTATCTTTTCTTGGCTATGTTGTTACTCCACAGGGAATTGAGGTTGATAAAGCCAAGATTGAAGCTATTGAGAGTTGGCCTCAGCCCAAAACGGTCACACATGTGAGGAGTTTCCTTGGCCTCGCTGGATTCTAGCCATTTTGTGAGAGATTTCACCACCATTGCTACACCTCTCAACGAGCTTACAAAGAAAGATGTGCCTTTTGTTTGGGGTACTGCACAGGAAGAAACATTCACGGTATTGAAAGATAACTTGACACATGCTCCTTTACTCCAACTTCCTGATTTTAATAAGACTTTTAAGCTTGAATGTGATGCTAGTGGAATTGGGTTAGGAGGTGTGTTATTACAAGATGGTAAACCTATTGCATACTTTTCTGAAAAATTGAGTGGGCCTAGTTTGAATTATTCGACTTATGATAAGGAATTATATGCTCTTGGTCGGACTTTGGAAACATGGCAACATTATTTATGGCCCAAAGAATTTTTTATACATTTTGATCATGAATCTTTCAAGCACATTTAAAGTCAAGCAAAACTGAACCGTAGACATGCTAAATGGGTTGAATTCATAGAGACTATCCCTTATGTTATTAAACACAAGAAGGGAAAAGAAAATGGTATCGCTGATGCATTGTCTCGTCGTTATGCTATGCTTTCACAACTTGACTTTAATTTTTTTTGTTTGGAGACCATCAAAGATCAATATCTGCATGTTGCTGAATTTAAAGATGTATTGCAGAATTGCAAAGGAGGGAGAACATGGAACAAGTTCGCCGTTAATGATGGATTTGTGTTCCGTGCTAACAAGCTATGCATACCAGCTAGCTCTATTCGTCTTTTGTTGTTACAGGAGGCGCATGGAGGAGGATTAATGGGACACATTGGCATGAAGAATACGGAGGACGTACTTGCTACACATTTCTTTTGGCCAAAGATGAGACGGGATGTTTAGCACTTTGTTGCTCGCTGCACTACATGTCAAAAAGCTAAGTCACGACTCAATCCTCATGGTTTATATATGCCTTTGCATGTCCCTAGTATTCCTTGGGAAGATATATCTATGCACTTTGTTTTGGGTTTACCTCGAACAAAGAAGGGGAGGGACAGCATATTTGTTATCGTGGATAGGTTCTAGAAAATGGCACACTTTATACCATGTCATAAAAGCGATGATGCTGCTAATGTTGCTGATTTGTTCTTTCATGAAATTATTCGCTTGCATGGTGTGCCAAATAATATTGTTTCAGATCGTGATACTAAATTTCTTACCACTTTTGGAGACGTTTATGGGCTAAGTTGGGGACTAAACTGCTTTTTAGTACTACTTGTCACCCCCAAACTGATGGACAAACTGAAGTAGTCAATAGAACTTTGTCTACTATGCTTAGGGCTGTTTTGAAGAATAACAAGAACATGTGGGAAGAATGCTTGCCTCATATTGAATTTGCTGATAATTGTTCGTTGCATTCTACTACTAAGATGTGCCCTTTCGAAATTGTCTATGGTTTCCTACCTCGTGCACCTATTGATTTGTTGCCTCTTCCATCTTTGGAGAAGGTTAATTTTGATTTTAAACAATGTGCTGAATTGATCTTAAAAATGCATGAGTTAACTAAGGAAAATATTGTGCGCATGAATGATAAAAATATAAACTTGTTGGAGATAAGGGTAGAAAACGTGTTGTCTTTCCACCTGGAAATCTTGTTTGGTTACTTTTTCATAAGGATAGGTTTCCTAATTTGCACAAGTCAAAGCTAATGCTACGTGCTGATGGTCCTTTTAAGATGTTTGAGAAAAAAAAATGATAATGCATATAAACTTGAGCTGCCTGCAGATTTTGGGGTTATCCCACATTTAACATTGCAGATTTGATGCCTTACTTGGGTGAGGAAGATGAGCTTCCATCGAGGACGACTTAAATTCAAGAAGGGGAGGATGATGAGGACATCACTAACAAAGTTACACCCATAGCCCCAATTGATACATATACATGACCAATTACTAGAGCACGCGCACACCAATTAAATTACCAGGTACTTTCATTTCTTGGTAATCATTCTAATGATCATGAGAATATGATACTGCCTAAATTGGATACATTTGTCTTGCTTACAAATGAAGGGCCTAGCATGTACAAGAAGGATGAACATTGGAGCAAGATCAAGCATGGAAATGATGGCATGCGCAAGGGGAGCAAGAACGGAGTTACAAGTGATGATGAGTGTGTGAAGCCTTGGACGAAATATACAAGATTCCACTTCATAAATTTCGTCTAGAGGCTATTATAGGTGCTGTGTCACCTTATTATTGATCCAGGACCATGTAATTTCAAAATACTTGAGTATAGGTTGTTTTTAGAGTCCGTATGTGTGGGGAAACAAGAGTTAGGGTTTGTTTTGGACCCCTCCTCCAAGGGCCAAGAAATTTCCCCCTCTTCCTCTATATATACAACCCTTAGGGTGTCGTTTAGACTTTGGGTTTTGTTTAGATTAAAGTTCGCCACAGCTGCAACTTCGCATACTCCATTTGTGTTCAACGACCAGACAAAGGCGTCACAGAACCCCGCCTTGTTCAATAAAGCTTTCCTCTTATATTCGCAATATCCTGATTGCAATCACAGTTTCTTGCTTGTTCTTCGTTTGCCTGCAGGAAACAGACCTTCATGGTTAGGTTGATCGTTCTTCGGCGTGGTCAATAACCTCTTGGAGTTGGTTTAGCGATTGCTAAGGCGCGACGTCCTCGCACGTTCGTAGTCGGATCGTCAAGTCGACTTCCTCCAAAAAGTTTCCCACCATCTCATCGAAAGACGAGACACCTTTGTCTCTATCATCCTCGGTGATGGTTTGATTTATGAAAGGCGTTCATCACAATATAAGGAAAACATTCTCCAATTTTTATGAGGGCATGGTGAGGTCATATCATGGCACCACGCCAGGCTTCATGTTTTCCTACTACGTATTTAATTTTTTGTATAGTTGTTAACCTAGTAAACGACGTGTTTATGGTTGACTATTGCCACACATTTCCTTGAAATATCTGCCCAAATCTTGTAAAAGGCATCAGAATGTACTAAATAACACCATCATGGTTTTCTAGACCGTTCTTGTGCACCTTTTCATGCACCGATTGTTCGAATTTGAATTATGTCCATTAATGCCTAGAAAATGCACATAATCCCATAAATATGGTAAATGAGCCCAGAAAAATATCAAATTTGAACACGTTGCATTTGAGGCGGTGTTTTGATTGTTGGAAAAAAGCTGAATGACAAACTAGGACGGAAATTTGGATTCCCCTTCAATCTTGGGGATTTCCCTCTCGAAAGCATGGAACTTCCTCGGTGATGGTTCGATTTATGAAGGGCATGCATGAGGTCATAAGCCAAACCTTCTCAATTTTTTACCAATGCAGGGTGAGATCATACCTTGGCACCATGCCAGGCGTCATGTTTTTTAAGCATTTATTTCATTTTCTCTATAGTTGAAAACCCAACAAACAAACATTTGTGGTTGACTATTGCCACACATTTCATCAAAATATTTGTCCCTTCCTTGTAAAGGCATGAGAATTTACTAAATGGCACGAGCATGGTTTTCCAAGCCGTTCTTGTGGATTCTTTCATGCACCGATTGTTTGAACTTGAATTATGTGCATTAATGCCTAGGGAATGCACATAATCCCCTAAATATGGCAAATGAACCCAGAAAAGTGCCAAATTGGAACACGGTAATTTGCAGGTTGTATGTTTATCATAGGAAAAAACTCGTGGGCAAAGGACAAAGAAAATTTGCATCCCCCTTCAATATTGCTGATTTCTCTCTCGAAACCATGAAACTTCCTCGATGATGGTTCGATTTCTGAAAGTCGTGCATCACGACACATGGAAAACATTCTCCAATTTTTACAGGGCATAGTGAGGTCATACCATGGCACCACGCCGGGCGTCATGTTTTCCAACCATGTGTTTCATTTTTTGTATAGTTGTTAACCCAGTAAACGACGCGTTTATGGTTAACTATTGCCACACATTTCCTTAAAATATCTGCCCATTCCTTGTAAAAGGCATGCGAATGTACTAAATAACACGAGCATGATTTTCTAGACCGTTCTTGTGCACCTTTTCATACACCGATTGTTCGAATTTGAATTATGTCCATTAATGCCTAGAAAATGCACATAATCCCATAAGTATGGTAAATGAGCCGGGAAAAATGTCAAATTTGAACACGTTGCATTTGAGGCGGTGTGTTGATCGTTGGAAAGAAATTGAATGACAAATTAGGACGGAAATTTGGATTCCCCTTCAATCTTGGGGATTTCCCTCTCGAAAGCATGGAACTTCCTCGGTGATGGTTCGATTTATGAAGGGCATGCATGACGACATAAGCCAAACCTTCTCTAATTTTTACTAGTGCATGGTGAGGTCATACCATGGCACACCATGCCAGGTGTCATGTTTTTCAAGCATTTATTTTATTTTTTAATATAGTTGAAAACCCAACAAACAAACATTTGACCGCCAGTAAAATGATAAGGAGTCATTCTCATCGGGAAGCGAGACAGCCTTTGACCGTCGCCCGCCTCACTCCCACTGGTCTGTATTAATGGCACGCCCGAGGGGCCGCACCCCTCCCATCCTTGCCACACACACAATCCTCTCTCTCCACCCGCATCCTCGACGCTGCTCTCAGTCCTCAAAGCCATCAATGTATGAGGATGCCACCGAAGCGCCCCATCGGAGGGAGTGGCGATGCCGGGGCTGTCGAAGCACCGAAGCATGGCGCGAATATGGAGACAGAGGTTTCCATCGCCGCTAACGAGGTGGAGAACGAGTCTGCCAACAAGCGGAGGCGGGTTGAGCAAAAACTTTAATCGACTCCAGCAGGCCTAGACTTGATGAGCAACCTCCCTGATGATATGTTGAAAGTCATCATATCCCTCCTCCCAATCAAATGTGGTGGGAGGACAACCACCCTTTTTCGGCGGTGGCGCCCCCTATGGCTTCTCACCCCTGTGGAACTCCTCCACGCCCACGAGCTCTGCCATGGCTATCGCAGAAGCTTGGATTCGTTCTCCGAGATCGTCGGCAGTCACCATGTCCCAATCAGAGGCCTTATCACGGAAATTCCGTTCCAATGGCAAGGACCGAGCCAA
The DNA here is from genome assembly GCA_902687465.1 of Secale cereale. Lineage (NCBI taxonomy): Eukaryota > Viridiplantae > Streptophyta > Magnoliopsida > Poales > Poaceae > Secale > Secale cereale. Next base: position 372,167,330 of record LR738712.1, read on the forward strand.
GCTTGATGGGTGGTTCCAATCCCCCTCCATAGATTAGCTCGAGGAGCTCAGTTTTAATGATGGGCATATGGCTCGCTACCAACGTCCGCGCTCCGCTTCGCGCCCATGCTGCGCCTCGCCAAGTTCATGAACTGCAACCCCCCCCCACTTAATGACACGCCCGCTCTTTTTCTACCTCGACTGAAGCACCTCGAGCTCGTTGTTGTCTACATCCCAAAGGATGACATGGAGCACCTGCTCCGCGGCTGTACTACACTCGAGTTCCTTTGTCCTCAGGTGAGGAATTGGTCAACTACCTTCCACATCACCTCCAGGACTCTCCGGACTATTTATATGTGTTGCTGGTGCTGCAACGAGAGATCACAAAAGGCGGACCACAATATTATCATTGAGGATACACCTTCAATTGAGAGATTATTTGTAGTTGATCAACAAGGTCCAACAAGAATCAATGTCATTTATGCGCCAAAATTTACAGCGGTGGGCTACTCGTCTGTCATATACTACTACTTTCAGGTACAACAGTCGCCTTATACCTCTCCTTGTTGATATCAACATTATTTTTAGTTTTGAAGATGTATGTTCGTCTGTCATCCAGCAAAGCTTCACCCAAATTCTGGGTACAGTGAAGGTCTTGGCACTAGAATCTGTCGGCCCCAACCTGGACCAAGTTCTCAGTTGCGTGATGTTTTCCATGCCTGAAGAAGCTGTATATCGAGGTGATGTTGCTTTCCTGTTAAATGTTACCATAAGGGAGTTCAATTTTTTGCACCTTATCCCAAGTTTACAATGACAATGTCCTACGATTTCTGAAAGAATTTTGGAGGATTTCAGGAAATACACCCATACCCCATATTGGTTGCTTGATTCATATGGTTACTATCCATAAGCATTTCATTGGATTCATCTGTACTAGTTTTCTTAGGGAATTTTTCATCCAATCCATCTTCTTGTGAAGAAGGCTACATTTTTCTAGAATGTAATCAAATGCCCATGTTAATCATGTCAGATCAAAGATGGCACATTGGTGCATTTTACAAATCCTGCAAACCAAATAGGTGTGTAGTACTGTTCAAAACTGCATGTAGGCACTAACACGTTCTCTTCTTTTGCAGATAATATTAGGCCCGGAGGTGGATAATGTTTATAACGACAAACACATCGAATGCCTGGATCTGCATCTCTCAAATATTACTTTAAACTCCTACCGAGGGACCTTAGCGGAGATTACACTCGTCAGGTTCTTTCTTGCCATAGCAAGGGTGGTGAGGGTACTGAGGTTGATCACGCATTTAATTAGGAAAGATGAATGGTATGTTGATATAAGCCGGCAGGTACTGTAGAATGGAAGAGGCTCCAAAAAAGCTAAACTTCGTATTGGAAGAGCATATGATAGAGTAATTAGAAGTCATTGTGTCAAACCAAGAAATGACTTGTCAGCGGCTGATCCCTTTGCAGAAATTATGAGGTTTGCAATGTTTGAATTTGGGCACTGTAATCTTTGAATTTGAACCTTGCAATATTTATGGTATTTGTTATATAACGTAATTGGATGTTTAATTTGGTATTGCAATCATGTCATGTTACAAGTATATATATTTTGTTCTTCTGTACATAGAGCATAGATGTTTTGCAGACAGAGCATATCACATCTTCTTATATTGAACCATTTATGTTCTCTTGTATCAACACAAATAGTTCATCCGAGTGAACCGCATGCCGCATATCGCACACACCTTGATCTGGCTGACCATTTATTTTGTGTTGCCTAATCACAAACAGTTCGTCCGAGTGAACCGTATGATGTACATCGCACACGCCTTCATCTGGTAGCCCATTTCTTTTGTTCCTCCTCATCGCAAACAGTTAATTGAAATGAACCGTATGCCCATCATCGCACACGCAACCAAAATCTGAACCGTGTTTGATGCATCCATCATCGCAAAGGTTTTGCACCTTTTTGACGGGTTTTTTACACCACCATTTGTGATTATTGCATCACACACAGTTTCGTCGAAGGGTCTCTCATCGTAGTGTCGCGTTAGCAGCATCCTCCAGCAGTGTAAGTAGAGATACTACTTGTGCATCCAAAAACCATTAAACCAAATATTTTTCGAGAGTCCACCATACCTACCTATGGATTGAGTAAGATCCTCTAAGTAATTTGTCATCAGTGCAAAAAGGGCAATAAAAATTGCTTCTAAATGTGTAAGATCATTTAGTGTAAGAGAAAATTGAGAGTTGTACGAACTTGTGAGGGCAAAGAATAAAAGCGACAGACTGCATAATAAAGGTTGCCATCATAAGGGCGCAATCTAACGTGACGTTCTTTTGCACTAAGAGATTGAGCATACAAACAAAAATGTGCATGACAACCTCTACTTCCCTCTATGAAGGTCCCATCTTTTACTTTTATGCTGAGTCAAAGTTTACTTCTGTATTCCATTTTATTTTATCTTTTGGCAAGCAGCGTGTGGTGGAGAAAGATCTAGGCACATATGTCCAGCTTGATATAGGTGAGCATGAGTTATTATTGTTGACATCACCCATGAGGTGAGTACGTTGGGTGGCAAAACTATAAGCCCCTATCTTTTTATGTGTCCGGTTGAAACTTTTTGCCCATGTGTATGAGGTGAGTGTTAGTAATCATAGAAGATTATATGATGGTTGATTATGTGGACTTGCCTAAGGGCTCCGATACATGCCCCATCCTGAAAAGATGATTAATTGAATTGCAAAGATGACTGAGAACATAGTTTGTTGGTTTTCAATAGAGTTTATGCTTTATACTTCAATAGTGTGATGAATTGTTACTTGTTCATGAGAAGTTATATAATACAACTATATGCATTATATTTTAATAAAGTTTTTTGCTGCTACATTAATATGCATGATGCTTCTATGTTCGTATTTTGTTTTTATCGACACCTCTCTCTCTAAGCATGTCGACATGTTTTTGGATTTTGGTTTTCGCTTGAGGACAAGCGAGGTCTAAGCTTGGCGGAGTTGATACATCCATTTTGCATCATGTTTTCCTACTGTTATTTATAGTGATTTCATGCATAATAATGCCTTTTGGAGTAATTCTAATGCCTATTCTCTCATAATGTGCAAGGTTTGTATCAAGAGGGAGAATACCGCCAGTTGGAAATTTAGACGTGAAAACGCAACATCAGGCTACCTATTCTGCACAACTCCAAATGAGCTGAAACTTCACAAGGAATTATTATTGAATAAATAAGAAATATTGGAGCAAATAACCTCCAGAGGGAGGCCACCAGGTGGACTCAACCCACCTGGGCGCGTGAGGGCCCCCAGGCGCGCCCTGGTGGGTCGTGCCCTCCTCGGCCCACCTCTAGTGCCCATCTTTTGGTATATAAGTCATTTTGACCTAGAAAAATTCAAGAGAGGACTTTCGGGACAGAACGCCACTGTCTCGAGGCGGAACTTGGGCAGGAGCACTTTTGCCCTCTGGCAGAGCGGTTCCGCTGGGGGAACTTCCCTCCCAGATGGGGAAATCATCGCCATCATCATCACCAACAACTCTCCCATCTTGGGGAGGGCAATCTCCATCAACATCTTCAACAACACCATCTCCACTCAAACCCTAGTTCATCTCTTCTGTTCAATCTTGGTACCGGAACCTCAGATTGGTGCTTGTGGGTGACTAGTAGTGTTGATTACATCTTGTAGTTGATTACTATATGGTTTATTTGGTGGAAGATTATATGTTCAGAGCCATTATGCTATTTAATACCCCTGTGATCATGAAACATTTTGTCACTTGTGAGTAGTTACTTTTGTTCTTGAGGTCACGGGAGAAATCATGTTGAAAGCAATCATGTGAACTTGATATGTGTTCGATATTTTGATGATATGTATGTTGTGATTCCCTTAGTGGTGTCATGCGAACATCGACTACATGACTGTTCACCATATTTGGGACTAAGGGAATGCAATGTGGAGTAGTTATTAGATGATGGGTTGCTAGAGTGACAGAAGATTAAACCCTAGTTTATGCGCTACTTCTCAAGGGACCGATTTGGATCCAAATGTTTAATGCTATGGTTAGATTTTATATTAATACTTTTCTCATAGTTGCAGATGCTTGCGAGGGGGTTAATCATAAGTAGGAGTTTTTTCAAGTAAGAACAACACCCAAGCACCGATCCACCCACATATCAAATCATCAAAGTAGTGAACATGAATCAAGTCAACATGGTGAAAGTAACTAGATGAAATTCCCATGTGCCCTCAAGAACACCTTGCTTATTATTAGAAACTATTTTGGCCCGTCCTTTGCCTCAAAACGATTGGGCTACCCTGCTGCATACTATTTGCCGTTACCATTACTTGCTCGTTACAAATTATCTTGATATCAAACTACCTGCTACTTAGAATTTCAGCACTTGCAGACATTACCTTGCTGAAAATCACTTGTCATTTCCTTCTACTCCTCGTTGGGTTCGACACTCTTACTTATTGAAAGGAATACGATTGATCCCCTGTATTTGTGGGTCATTAGCGAGCCGCACTCTTCCGCGGGTCCTCGGGTCTTTGTGATAGAGGTGAGCTCTCACGCGAGTGGGGAGGTGCCTTTGGTCCTAGTTACCGAGCCCTAGGCTCCAACTTGGGCCCAACACATCGTCCACTACCTCCAAACTGGAGAACTTCCTGAAGAGCAAGAAGAAGCTGAAAGAGTAGCCCAGAGGGCCAGTATGTATCAGTTCATCGACAACACACTATATAGAAGAAGGCCCAGTAGTGTGAAATTGAAGTGCATTTGTCAGGAAGAAGGAAAGGAACTGCTGGTAGAGATACATCAAGGCGTGTGCGGCTCTCATATTGGTTCAAGAGCCTTGGCTGAAAAAGCTTTCCATCAAGGTTTTTACTGGATAACGACCCTCCAAGATGCAACAGAGCTAGTCACCAGATCTGAAGCCTGCCATTTCCACTCCAAGAATATCCATCAGCCTATGCGAACACTCTCGATGATCCCTTTGTCAAGGTTGTTTTCGGTCCGGGGGCTCGATATCTTGGACCTTTTCCCCCGTGCTACTGGGGGCTTTGAATACTTGTACGTCGCCATCGACAAGTTTTCAAAGTCGCCGGAAGTGGAGCCTGAGAGAAAGGTGACTGCGCAGTCAGCTATCAAGTTCTTGAAAGGATTTTTGTGCCAATTCAAAGTACCCGCCAAACTCATCATTGACAACGGCACCCAGTTCACAAGCCGCGCCTTTATGCAATATGTTCATGCCCTCAGAAGCAAGATCTCATTCGCCTCTGTTGCTCATCCCATGAGCAATTGACAAGCTGAGAGGGAGAACGCTGAAGTGTTGCGAGGACTCAAGACAATAACACTTGATAAGCTGGAGAAGTGCGGCGGGGGATGGATCGACGAGCTGCCAGTGGTTCTCTCGTCCTTCCGCATGAAACTAAGTCGAGCCACCGGTCAGACTCCCTTCTCCCTAGTCTATGGGGCAGAAGAAGTGCTCTCCACGGAACTCATATACATGTCTCCTCGAGTACTTGCCTACGATGAAGTAGCACAAGAACAACACCTGTGTGACGACGTTGTGCTACTTGAGGAGAACCGTCTCTGGGCTATTGTATGTGTTGCACGATACCTACAGGCCCTACGTGGCTATCACTGCCCCAGGGTCCATGCTCGGAGTCTTGAGGAAGGCGACCTTGTCCTTAGGCATGTTTAGTCCGCCAAGGGTGCAAACAAGTTGACGCCGAAGTGGGAAGGCCCTTACCGGGTAGTACGAGTCACTAGACCCGATGCAGTCCCTCTGGACACCGGAGATGGCATTCAATTGCAAAACTCATGGAACATTGAGCATCTCCGTAAGTTCTACCCGTAAGGTGCGGCTGCCCGACCCTGCCCCGACAGCCACCCTTTTGTACAAGCTTTGTCGATGCTGTTGTCGTAAAGCCCCTGAGCGACAGAAATAAACGAAGCGTTGGGGGCCCCACAAATTGCATGCATGCATAGCTTTGCAAAAGCATCTCATGAGCATATAGATCAGGAGAATATGCTACTATGTTTCCTTCTGCACTAACTTCAGGTTTATTGCCGCGGACCTCGTCCCGAAAAGAAAAAATGGAAACAAGTCTACATACTGAGTCCCGGCAAGCAACACAGACAAGGTCCGTCTCTTTCTGTCCATTTGTGTTTATGTAAGAAAAACTAGTCCATTCTTGAAAGACCCCGTCACCTCCGTGGAATTTGTGGTCCATTCTAAGGTTCGACCAACGTTTCGTCCGAGGCGGTTGTAGTTGCATCTACCGGAAGAGGTTCGACAGGGGGATGGATTCTTTCCGCGATGTTGTGCCCGGCAGGCCAAGTCCTTCGGCAACAAACGGAAGGCGTCAGCCAGGCAACATGCTGGTAAGAAGCTTGTTTACTTGAAAGTAAAGAGGCATTTTCCCACTGTATGTATAACATGCGTGCACAAGCATCTGGCAAGGCTGTCTTTCCTTTCATAAAACATGCTCATAAACAAGTACATATCTTACAGAATGCAAACATGGATAGAAGAGGTTACATATTTGAAACTATAATTTGCAGATGCATACATATTTTAGATAGAAAAAATATAAGTGCCCCGTAATCCCTTTCTTGCCCCTCTGCTCCTAGAAACTACTGTGGGAGGTGAAAGGGAGCCGAAAGAACGCCCGGCTGGAAGGCCAGCCGGATCTCGTCGGGGGCATCCAGGAGCAGCCTGACAAGATTGGGAGTGGCAAGGCTGCGAAGGAGGGGCGGAGAGAGTAGCTGGGCAACCCTCTGGTCACCACCGCCAGGACTAACGGGACGCTTCAACGTGGGCACCCGAGGAGACAGCCTACAGGGGCCTAGGTGGAAGACTACTAGAGGAGGCAAAGGCACCAAGAGAGCATCCCTCTCTGGCAACCACCTTGAGAGGCTGGTGATGATGGTACCGGGGGTGGCGAAGAACCGGAGAGCGGGCAGCCGCCAGGCAGTACGAGACGAAGGCATCGGTGCCACCGTACTCCGACCTGATGGACTACCCTCTGCCTTTATTGTCCCCGCCAACTTCTTTCTCATCACCATCGCTCCGGGAGACCAGCGGGCCCCGGGCCCGCCAACCCCTTCGGAGAGACGACCAACGGCGGGGATGCTTACCGGGGCGCACGAAGAACGCCGTGACCCACCTCGGTGGTTAGGAGGTAGTGCTGGGATTACCAGAAATCCTGACCACGGTTCCATGAGCGGGCACCTGAAGCCACGGAGACCTCACTGGCGGATCAACAAGTTCCAGCAGCTTGTGGCGGAGACAACACCTCTTCCCCAAGCGGCGGAGCCGCGAGGAAGGTAGGAGCAAAGGCTTTTTTACTATGGGAGCAGCCAAGATGGGCGGCTCAACTAGTTGTTTCTTGAGTGCCCCAAACGCCTCATTAGCGAAGTCACTCTAGACAAAATGATCTGTCTTCTTCATCATCTGGTATAAAGGAATTGCCTTCTCTCCCAAACGACTTATAAACCGGATCATGGCTGTAATGCAACCCGCCAGGCGCTGGACGTCATTAACACATGCCAGCTTGGAAAGTGAAGCGATGGCTTTTATCTTCTCTTGGTGAGCCTCGATGCCCCGTTCTGAGACCAAAAACCCCAATAGTTTACCTGCACGCACACCAAAGACACACTTGGCCGGGTTAAGTATCATCTTGTAAACCCGGAGGTTGTCAAAAGTTTCCTTCAAATCATCATGTAAATTCTCCTTCTTCCTTGACTTGACCACAATATCATCCACATGAGCATGAACATTGCGCCCAATCTAACCATGAAAACAATTTTGGACACATCGCTGATAAGTCGCCTGAGCACTCTTGAGTCCAAAAGGCATAGAAACATAGCAGAAAGCCCCAAAAGGTGTGATAAAAGATGTCTTCTCTTGGTCTTTGACTGCCATCTTGATCTGATGATAACCAGAATAAGAATCCAAGAAGAATAAACTCTCACAACCCGTCGTGGCATCAATGATCTGGTCGATCGGGGGAGAGCAAATGGATCAGCTGGACAGGCATTGTTGAGATATGTGTAATCAACACACATACGCCATGTGCCATTTTTCTTAAGTACAAGCACAGGGTTAGCCAATCACTCAGGATGAAATACTTCCACGATAAAACCGTCCGCCAAGAGCTGGGCCACCTCCACTCCAATAGCCTTACGTCGCTCTTCATTGAAACAACGGAGGAACTACTTGACCGGCTTAACTTTAGGATCTACATTAAGGTGGTGCTCGGTGAATTCCCTCCATAAACCTAACATGTCTGAAGGTTTGCATGCAAATATGTCCGATTCTCACAGATGAATTTGATGAGCGTGCTTTCCTATTTGGGATCCATGTTAGCCCCAATAGTGTTGCGATGAATCACCAGGGGCGAAATCCACTTGCTTAATATCATCAGCTGACTTAAATTTCAACAGAGGGTCTTGTTCAGTAGTGAGTTTTTTCAGAGGGGTCACATCCGTCGGGTCAACATTGTCCTTGTAAAACTTGAGCTCCTCCGTAGCACAAGCCGATTCTGCATAAACTGCATCTCCTTCCTCGCCCTCCAGGGCGAGTTTGCAATTTCCATGAATAGTTATCATCCCCTTTCGCCCTGGCATCCTAAGTTGTAGATAAATATAACAAGGGCGAGACATAAACCGAGCATAAGCCGACCATCCAAATAAAGCATGATATTGACTCATTATATTGACCACCTCAAAGCACAACGTCTCTGCTTTATAATTGTCCTCATCACCAAAAGCTACTTCTAGTGATATCTTTCCAACATGGTAAGCCGACTGGCCAGGCACCACGCCATGAAATAATGTGGATAACGGCTTAAGATCCTTGCCAGTCAGGTTCATCCGGCGAAAAGTATCATAATATAAGATGTTGATCCTGCTACCACCATCCACAAGCACCTTGGTGAATTTATAACCGCCTAATTGAGGGCCACCACCAAAGCCAGATGACCCGGATCATCAACCCGGGGTGGGTGCTCCTCCCGACTCCATGTGATCGTGTGCTCAATAGTACTGACAACTCGCTTATGAACCTTCCGATCACGTTTACCTGTGTTTGTAGTGAAGACATGATATTGACCCCCGTTAAGCTGCTTCGGATTACTCTGGTACCCTCATTGATTAGTTTGCTACTGGTTACCTTGACTGGACTACTGATTATGACTACCGTGGCTCCGTTGACCCACCGCCACCAAAACTGGACCCGTGAGAGCCAAATCCTGACACGCCAGGCGTCCCATTGTTAGGACCATGATGCTGGTTAAGACTATAATTCTTGAAGTCTCGCATGACGTAACAATCCCTCCAGGCATGAGTGGACGGTTTTTTAGGTAAACTGTGTTTTGGGCAAGGTTCATTGATCATAGACTCAAGGTTGTAAGGCTTCCTCCACCAAAAGGCGGCTTACCATTACCATTATGGTGCTAGTTTTTATACCCAGTGTTGGTGTTAGCCACTAGATCTGACCCACCATCGGGTTATCTTCTCTTACCACCATTACCCTAATTATTGCCATTATTCCCTGCTATGTTCTGCTGCTGACCCTTACCATTGCCATTTTTCTTGCCCTTGTTGTATTTCTCAGCATCAAAACCAGGGTCCTTTGTACCATCTGAGTCTGCATATTTAATAAGAACCACCATGAGTTCACCCATGTCCTGGCAAGTGCATTTAAGCCACCCAAGCTTCTGCTTGAGGGGTACAAAGTGACAGTTCTTCTCCAAAGTCAAATACGTCAGAGGCTGCTTGCATGTCCCTTGAATTTTTTTATGAAACATGCTTTTAAATCCGCCTATGAACTGATAGAATTAGGAGGCATGCCTTTTAACCATGTATGAGTCGGGACCTCCAACATCATAGTGAAGTACTTGGCACAAACAACATCATTGACATCCAACATGTCCATGACTAACCCATAACTTTCAATCCACGCCTCAGGAGGAAGATCGGCTATGTAATTGGGCACCTTGCAAGGACCCTTAAAATCTTTGGGCACGCGCTCGTTACTCAGAGCCGGTACTAAACATGGCACTCCAACTGTCCTGGAAGTCGCTCTGGCTCCTACCAATGCTGAAGGGGTCACCGGAGGCTGCTGATAAGCCCCCGGCTGAGTTGCTGCTGCCTCAGGGCGGGCTGTGGCTTCATCCATGATCGCTTGAGCATCAGCCCTTGGGTTAAGGGGTGGGTTATCATCACGTGGTGGGTTATGTCGTTGTTCATTGTTGGAGACTACGGGCGAATCAATACACCGGCTGTAACTACGCCTTGGGAGGGGAGTTGAATGAACACGCTCATGATTGTATGAATATTTCATTATTTCTTCTAATGCGCCAAAGCTGTTTGAAGAAGCTCGATTGCGTTCCGTGCTTCCACAACAATAGGTGACTTACCAGTGATAGGGAGCGCATTGAGCCGGGTAACCGCTGCTATCATGTTATCCAGCGGGTTAGAAAAATGACACAGTGGTGTTGAGAAACGCTGCGGAGTTTGGCCCCTACGGGTTGGGTCTCACTGTCAAGGCTGAGTCATCGCCTTGTCCCCAAGTACCTCTTCAACCTAGGTTATAACTAGTGGAGTACTTGGACCTACCCCTGGCGAGTTAAACAAATTCATGGGCTCATAGTGCAAAGGCAAGAGGGTCTGGTGCCTCCGGAGGAGGACCGCGTTGGAGGCATTCTGATCTAGACTTAAGCGTCAAGCCTCTTTCTTCACGCGCTCTGACTCAGCCTCAATATAAGCCCGTACTATGGCCATCCTGGCATTCTCTGCATTAATATCCTCCTGGGCCTTGTTCCTCTGTTGCTTAAGCTTCACGATCTCTCTGTTGCGTTCTGCTGGTTTTCAGCCGTGACCTCGGTTCTGATAGGGGCAAAGGTGTCCCGTCTTTCGAATAGATGGTGGCTATCGTTTTGGAGGGAATCGACTTTGATGATCCGACTACGAACGTGCGAGGACGTCGCGCCTTAGTATTCGCTAAACCAACTCCGAGAGGTTATTGACCACGCCGAAGCACGATCAACCTGACCACGAGCGTCTATTTCCTGCAAGCAAACGAAGAACAAACAAGAAACCGAGATTGCAATCTGGATATTGCGAATTTAAGAGGAAAGCTTAATTGATCAAGCCGGGGTTCCGTGACGCCTTTGTCTTGTCGTTGAACATAAACGAAGTACGCAAAGTTGTAGCTATGGCAACTTTTAATCTAAACAAAACCCGAAGTCTAAACGACGCCCTAAGGGCTGTATATATGGAGGAAGAGGGGGGGATTTCATGGCCCTTGGAGGAGGGTTACTCTTGTTTCCCCACACATACACACTCTAAAAACAGCCTATACTCAAGTATTCCGAAATTACATGGGCCTGGCCCAATAATAAGGTGACACAGCACCTGTAATAGCCTCTGTATGAAATTTATGAAGTGATATCTTGTATATTTCGTCCAAGGCTTCACACACTCATTATGGTGGCTTCAAAGTCCTGAAATCATGACTTGTAACTCCGTTCTTGTTCCCCTAGCGCATGCCATCATCTCCATGCTTGATCTTGCTCCAATGTTCATCCTTCTTGTCCAAGCTAGGCCCTTCATTTGTAAGCAAGACAGATGTATCCAATGTAGGCAAGATCATATTCTCATGAACATTAGAATCATTACCAAGAAACGAAAGTACCTGGTACTTTAATTGGCGTACGCGAGCTCTAGTAATTGGTCATGTATATGTATCAGTTGGGGCTATGGGTGTAACTTTGTAAGTGATGTCCTCATCATCCTCCCCTTCTTGAATTGAAGTCGTCCTCGACGGAAGCTCGTCTTCCTCACCCAAGTAAGGCTTCAAATCTGCAATGTTAAATGTGGGACTAACCAAAAAATCTGCAGGTAGCTCAAGTTTACATGCATTATCATTTATTTTCTCTAACACCTTAAAAGGACAATCAACATGTGGCATTAGCTTTGACTTGCGCAAATTATGTAACCAAACAAGATCTCCAGGTGCAAAGACAACACGTTTGCTACCCTTATCTCCAACAAGTTTATATTTAGCATTCATGCGCTCAATATTTTCCTTAGTTAACTCATGCATTTTTAAGATCAATTCAGCATGTTGTTTAGCATAAAAATTAACCTTCTCCAAACATGGAAGAGGCAACAAATCAATTGGTGCATGAGGTAGGAAACCATAGAAAATTTCTAAAGGGCACATCTTAGTAGTAGAATACAACAAACGATTATAAACAAATTCAATATGAGGCAAACATTCTTCCCACATTTTCTTGTTATTCTTCAAAATAGCAAAAAGCATAGTAGACAAAGTTCTATGGACTACTTCAGTTTGTCCATCGGTTTGGGGTGACAAGTAGTACTAAAAAGCAGTTTAGTCCCCAACTTAGCCCATAAACATCTCCAAAAGTGGCTAAGAGATTTGGTATCACGATCTGAAACAATAGTATTTGGCACACCATGCAAGCGAATAATTTCACGAAAGAACAAATCAGCAACATTAGCAACATCATCGCTTTTATGACATGGTATAAAGTGTGCCATTTTCGAGAACTTATCCTTGACAACAAATATGCTATCCCTCCCCATCTTTGTTCGAGGTAAACCCAAAACAAAGTCCATAGACATATCTTCCCAAGGAACACTAGGGACATGCAAAGGCATATATAAACCATGAGGATTGAGTCGTGACTTCGCTTTTTGACATGTAGTGTAGCGAGCAACAAAACGCTCAACATCTCATTCATCTTTGGCCAAAAGAAATGTGTAGCAAGTACGTCCTCCATCTTCTTCACGCCAACATGTCCCATTAATCCTCCTCCATGCGCCTCCTGCAACAACAAAAGATGAACAAAGCTAGTTGGAATGCATAGCTTGTTAGCACGAAACACAAATCCATCATTAACGATGAACTTGTTCCATGTTCTCCCTTCTTTACAATTCTGCAATACATCTTTAAATTTAGCATCATGCACATATTCATCTTTGATGGTCTCCAAACCAAATATTTTAAAGTCAAGTTGTGAAAGCATAGTATAACGACGAAACAATGCATCAGCAATAACATTTTCTTTTCCCTTCTTGTGTTTAATAACATAAGGGAAAGCCTCTATGAATCCAACCCATTTAGCATGTCTACGGTTCAGTTTTGTTTGACTCTTAATGTGCTTCAAGGATTCATGATTAGAATTTATAACAAATTCTTTCGACCATAAATAATGTTGCCATGTTTCCAAAGTCCGAACAAGAGCATATAATTCTTTATCATAAGTAGAATAATTAAGACTATTCCCACTCAATTTTTCAGAAAATTATGCAACAGGTTTACCATCTTGTAATAACACACCTCCTAACCCAATTCCACTAGCATCACATTCAAGCTCAATTAAAAATCAGGAAGTTGGAGTAAAGGAGCAGGTGTCAACTTATCTTTCAATACCATGAATGCTTCTTCCTATGTAGCACCCCAAACAGAATGCACATCCTACCTTGTAAGCTCATTGAGAGGTGCAGCAATGGTGCTGAAATCTCTCACAAAACGGCTATAGAATCCAGCAAGACCAAGGAAACTCCTCACCTGTGTGCCTGCTACCTCTTGAGTATGCGTTGGATTTCCCTTGAAGAGGAAAGGGTGATGCAGAGAAGTTGCATAAGTATTTCCCTCAGTTTTTGAGAACCAAGGTATCAATCCAGTAGGAGACTGCACACAAGTCGCCTAGTACCTGCACAAACAATCAAGAACCTTGCAAACAACGCGATAAAGGGGTTGTCAATCCCTTCACGACCACTTGTAAAAGTGAGATCTGATAAAGATAATAAGATACATATTTTTGGTATTTTTATTGTATAGATTGGAAAATAAAGATTGCAAAATAAATAGTAAGCTAGAATTGTAGATCGGAAACTTATATGATGTAAAGTAGACACGGGGCCATAGGTTTCACTAGTGGCTTCTCTGATGATAACATATATTATGGTGGGTGAACAAATTACTGCCGAGCAATTGACAAAAAAGCGAATAGTTATGAGAATATCTAGGCATGATCATGAACATAGGCATCACGTCCGTGTCAGGTAGACCAAAACGATTCTGCATCTACTACTATTACTGCACACATCGACCGCTATCCAACATGCATCTAGAGTATTAAGTTCATAAGAACGGAGTAACGCCTTAAGCAAGATGACATGATGTAGATGGATAAACTCAAGCAATATGATATAAACCCCAGCTTTTTATCCTCGATGGAAAAAATACAATACGTGTTGGTTCCCTTTCTGTCACTGGGATCTAGCACCGCAAGATTGAACTCAAAACTAAGCACTTCTCCCATTGTAAGAAAGATCAATCTAGTAGGCCAAACCAAACTGATAATTCGAAGAGACTTGCAAACATATTAAATCATGCATATAAGAATTCAGAGAAGAACCAAATATTGTTCAGAGATAATCTTGATCATAAACCCACAATTCATCGGATCTTGACAAACTCAACGCAAAAGGAATTACATCGAATAGATCTCCAAAAACATCGAGGAGAACTTTGTATTGAAGATCAAAGAGAGAGAAGAGGCCATCTAGCTAATAACTATGGACCCGAAGGTCTGTGGTAGATTACTCACACATCATCGGAGAAGCTATGGTGTTGATGTAGAAGCCCTCCGTGATCAATTCCCCCTCCGGCGGAGCGCCGAAAAAGGCCCCAAGATGGGATCTCACGGGTACAGAAGGTTGCGGCGGTGGAAAAGTGGTTTCGTTGCTCTCCTGGATGTTTTTAGGGTACATTGGTATATATAGGCGGAAGAAGTACGTCGGTGGAGCTACGGGGGG
>LR738712.1:372182335-372219153 GCA_902687465.1 Secale cereale
GGGGGCACGAGGTTGGGGGGCGCGCCTACCCCATTGGGCGCGCCCTCCTGCCTCGTGGCTTCACAGACTTCCACTCCAAGTCTTCTGGATTGCGTTTGTTCCAAGAAAGTTCCTCGCGAAGGTTTCATTCCGTTTGGACTCCGTTTGATATTCATTTTTTGTGAAACACTGAAATAGGCAAAAAAACAGCAACTGGCACTGGGCCTCTGGTTAATAGGTTAGTCCCAAAAATAATATAAAAGTGCAAATTAAAGCCCATTAAACATCCAAAACAGATAATATAATAGCATGGAACAATAAAAAATTATAGATACGTTGGAGACGTATCATGCATCCCCAAGCTTAATTCCTGCTCGTCCTCGAGTAGGTAAATGATAAAAACAGAATTTTCGATGTGGAATGCTACCTAACATAATTATCAATGTAATTTTCTTTATTGTGGTATGAATGTTCATATCCAAAAGATTCAAGACAAAAGATTAATATTGACATAAAAATAATAATACTTCAAGCATACTAACAAAGCAATCATGTCTTCTCAAAATAACATGGCTAAAGAAAGTTCATCCCTAGAAAATCATATAGTTTGGTTATGCTCCATCTTCGTCACACAAAAATATTCAAATCATGCACAACCCCGGTTTCATCCAAGCAATTGTTTCATACTTTAGTATTCTCAAACTTTTTCAACTTTCACGCAATACATGAGCATGAGCCATGGATATAACACTATAGGTGGAATAATGTGGTGGTTGTGGAGAAGACAAAAATGAGGAAGATGGTCTCACATCAACTAGGCGTATTGATGGGCTATGGAGATGCCCATCAATAGATATCAATTTGAGAGTGTAGGGATTGCCATGCAACAGATGCACTAGAGCTATAAATATATGAAAGCTCAACAAAAGAAACTAAGTGGGTGTGCATCCAACTTGCTTGCTCACGAAGACCTAGGGAATTTTGAGGAAGCCCATCATTGGAATATACAAGCCAAGTTCTATAATGAAAAATTCCCACTAGTATATGAAAGTGACAAAACAAGAGACTCTCTATCATGAAGATCATGGTACTACTTTGAAGCACAAGCGTGGAAAAAGGATAGTAGCATTGTCCCTTCTCTCTGTTTCTCTCATTTTTTTGGAGACTCCTCCTTTTTTGGAGACTCTTTCAATTCTTCTTTTTTGGCCTTTCCCCTTTTTTATTTGGCATTTCTCTTTTTTTCCCACACAGGACAATGCTCTAATAATGATGATCATCACACTTCTATTTATTTACAACTCAAGGATTACAACTCGATACTTAGACTAAAATATGACTCTACAAGAATGCCTCCGGCGGTGTACCGGGATGTGAAATGAATCAAGAGTGACATGTATGAAAAATTATGCATGGTCGCCTTGCCACAAATACGATATCAACTACATGATCACGCAAGGCAATATGACAATGATGAAGCGTGTCATAATAAACGGAACGGCGGAAAGGTGCATGCCAATATATCTCGGAATGGCTATGGAAATGCCATAATAGGTAGGTATGGTGGCTGTTTTGAGGAAGGTATATGGTGGGTGTATGGTATCCGTGAAAGTTGCACGGCACTAGAGAGGCTACCAATGGTGGAAGGGTGAGAGTGCGCATAATCCGTGGACTCAACATTATTCATAAAGAACACACATACTTATTGCAAAAATCTACAAGTCATCAAAACCAAGCACTACACACATGCTCCTAGGGGAAGGGTTGGTAGGAGTTAACCATCGCGCGATCCCGACCTCCACACAAAGGAATACAATCAAAGAAATACATCATGCTTCAAATTTGTTACACAACGGTTACCATATGTGCATGCTACGGGACCTGCAAACCTCAACACAAGCATTTATCAAATTCACAATTACTCTACTAGCATGACTCTAATATCACCATCTTCATATCTCAAAACAATCATCAAGTATCAAACTTCTCATAGTATTCAATGCACTCTATATGAAAGTTTTTATTATACCCATCTTGGATGCCTATCATATTAGGACTAATTTTATGGCCAAAGAAAATTACCATGTTGTTCTTAAGAACTGTCAAAATAATATAACTGAAGCATGAGATATCAATAATTCTATAAAATAAAACCACCACCGTGCTCTAAAAGATATAAGTGAAGCATAGGAGCAAAATTTGTCTAGCTCAAAAGATATAAGTGAAGCACATAGTTTCCGATTCATGTGCGTCTCTCCCAAAAGGTGTGTACAGCAAGGATGATTGGGGTAAACTGAAAAGCAAAGACTCAAATCATACAAGACGCTCCAAGCAAAACACATATCATGAGGTAAACAAAAATATAGTCTCAAGTAAAGTTACCGATAGACGAAGACAAAAGAGGGGATTCCTTCACAGGGCATCCCCAAGCTTAGGCTTTTACTTATCCTTGAATTTTACCTTAAGGTGCCTTGGGCATCCCCAAGTTTAGGCTCTTGCCACTCTTTATTCCATAGTCCATCAAATCCTTACCCCAAAACTTGAAAACTTCATAATACAAAACTTAACAGAAAATCTCGTGAGCTCCGCTAGTATAAGAAAATAAATTGCCACTTCAAGGTACTATAATGAACTCATTATTTATTTATATTGGTGTTAAACCTACTATATTACAACTTATCTATGGTTCATACCCCCCGATTCTACTCATAGATTCATCAAAATAAGCCAACAAAACACGAAAAACAGAATCTACCGAATACAGAACGGTCTGTAGCAATCTGTAACTTTTGAATACTTCCACAACTTTAAAAATTCTGAAATAAATTGGTGGACGTGAGGAATTTGTCTATTAATCATCATAAAAAAGAATCAACCTAAAATCACTCTCCAGTAAAAAAAATGGCAGCTAATCTCGTGAGCGCAAAAGTTTCTGTTTTTTATAGCAATATCGCAAAGACTCCACCCAAGTCTTCCCAAAGGTTCTACTTGGCACAAACACTAATTAAAACACAAAAACACAATCATAGCAGTAGCACGATGAATTATTTATTACTAAACAAAAGCAAAAAGCAAATAAAATAAAATTGGGTTGCCTCCCAACAAGCGCTATCGTTTATCGCCCCTAGCTAGGCATAAAAATAAGAATGGATCTAGGTATTATAATGATAGGGCAAATCACGAAAACTCATCTCATACTCCCTATGTTCAGCAGCAAGTTTTCTTTGTGGCCGACAAAAGTAATCAAAAGGGCTAAATTTAATGGGACAAAAGTCCCCAAGGTCAACCTCGGGAGGTATTGGTCCCTCCTTTGGCCCCTCATATTGCACAACCAATTCATCGTTATAAGCACTCTTTTGGCAAAAAGTCATGAGCCTTTGCTCAAGAGAAAAACCTAACCCATTGTTTTGAATAGAAAAATCATCATTGAGTTTAGAAATCCTATCAACTAGAACATTGGTAGGAACCTTTTTCTAAGGATTTCATTATAAGCAACATGATCTAAAGATCATAAACGCATTATGTCTTCTTGATTAAAAAGGATTGCTTCTATGGGAGGACGGCCAGCATCCAACCTATAATGCGCCAAAATTTCCTTGGCCTCTTTTATTATAAATCTGAACTCATGTGCTAAAAAGATGGTAGCTGCTCGCTCAAGAGAAGAATACTCAATATTGGAAAATTCTAGAAAAATCCTCTGAATGGAAGGAGGCATGTGGATAAATTGTCTTTTCAGTTCAACTACAAGCAAAGATATAGCATCCACAAGACTACTAGTTCTATGAAGAATAGATCCACCCATAGTGGGCAAAGCACCGACACAAGTAAAGCAATCTTGAATAACTCCTTTTTCAATAATATTACCACAACCAATCCGAAACCTTTTAGTGTGTAAAGTAGTAGGTTCTTCATGAGGATTATTAAAAGCATCAAAGTTTCCCCCATCGTTACTACTATCTTTTTCAATGATAACCTCCCTAGTTTCAGACATGATGGCAACAAACCGCACTAAGAATGGATACACCAGAGGCAAGCGGACGGAAAAGAGGCGAACGGAAAAAGGGTGAATAAAACGGCAAAGGTGAAGTGGGGGAGAGGAAAACGAGAGGCAAATGGCAAATAATGTTATGCGAGGGAGAAGAGTTTGTGATGGGTACTTGGTATGTCTTGACTTGAGCCTAGATCTCCCGGCAACGGTGCAAGAAATACTTCTTGCTACCTCTTGAGCATGCGGTGGTTTTCCCTTGAAGAGGAAAGGGTGATGCAGCAAAGTAGCGTAAGTATTTCCCTCGGTTTTTGAGAACCAAGGTATCAATTCAGTAGGAGACTACACACAAGTCACCTAGTACCTGCACAAACAACCAAGAACCTTGCAACCAACGCGATAAAGGGGTTGTCAATCCATTCACGGCCACTAGCAAAAGTGAGATCCGATAAAGAAAATAAGATAAATATTTTTGGTATTTTTGTTTTATAGATTGGAAAATAAAGATTGCGAAATAAATAGTAAGCTAGAATTGTAGATCGGAAACTTATATGATGTAAAGTAGACCCGGGGGCCATAGGTTTCACTAGTGGCTTCTCTCATGATATCATATATTACGATGGGTGAACAAATTACTGTCGGGCAATTGATAGAAAAGCGCATAGTTATGAGAATATCTAGGCATGGTCGTGAACATAGGCATCACGCCCGTGTCAATTAGACCGAAATGATTCTTCATCTACTACTATTACTCCACACATCGACCGCTATCCAGCATGCATCTAGAGTATTAAGTTCATAAGAACAGAGTAACGCCTTAAGCAAGATGACATGATGTAGAGGGATAAACTCAAGCAATATGATATAAACCCCTTCTTTTTATCCTCGATGGCAACAATACAATACGTGTCGGTTCCCTTTCTATCACTGGTATCAAGTACCGCAAGATTGAACCCAAAGCTAAGCACTTCTCCAATAGCAAGACAGATCAATCTAGTAGGCCAAACCAAACTGATAATTTGAAGAGACTTGCAAAGATATTAAATCATGCATATAAGAATTCAGAGAAGAACCAAATATTGTTCATAGATAATCTTGATCATAAACCCACAATTCATCAGATCATGACCAACGCACCGCAAAAAGAATTACATCGAATAGATATCCAAGAACATCGAGGAGAACTTTGTATTGAAGATCCAAGAGAGAGAAGAAGCCATCTAGCTAATAATACGGACCCGAAGGTCTGTGGGAAACTATTCACACGTCATCCGAGAGGCTATGGTGTTGATTTAGAAGCTCTCCGTGATCGATTCCCCCACCGGCGGAGCACCGGCAAAGGCCCCCAGATGGGATCTCACGGGTACAGAAGGTTGCAGCGGTGGAAAAGTGGTTTCGTTGCTCTCCTGGATGTTTTTAGGGTACAAGGGTATATATAGGCGGAAGAAGTACGTCAGTGGAGCTACGAGGGGCCGACGAGGGTGGGGGCGCGCCCTCCTGCCTCGTGGCCACCTCATGGTTTCCCAGACTTCTACTCCAAGTCTTCTGGATTGCGTTTGTTCCAAGAAAGATCCTCCCGAAGGTTTCGTTCCGTTTGGACTTCATTTGATATTCCTTTTCTGCGAAACACTGAAATAGGCAAAATAATAGCAACTGGCACTGGACCTCCGGTTAATAGTTGAGTCCCAAAAATAATATAAAAGTGCATATTAAAGCCCATTAAACATCCAAAACATATAATATAATAGCATGGAACAATAAAAAATATAGATACGTTGGAGACGTATCAGTGACCATTTTGGGCTGCGGCCAACTCTCAATAACTTTAATCTTGGCTTTATCAACCTCAATTCCTTGTGGAGTAACAACATAGCCAAGAAAAGATACTCGGTCGGTGCAAAAGGTGCACTTTCCCAGGTTACCAAACAAACGTGCATCACGTAGAGCAATAAAAACAGCACGTAAATGTTCCAAATGTTCCTCCAAAGATCTGCTATAAATCAATATATCATCAACGTAAACTACCACAAATAATCCAATGAAAGCACGTAAAACTTCATTGATTAATCTCATGAAAGTACTAGGTGCATTAGTTAACCCAAAAGGCAAGAATAACCACTCACAAAATCCAAACTTAGTTTTAAATGTTGTTTCCCATTCATCTGCCAATTTCATACGAATTTGATGGTATCCACTACACAAATCAACTTTGGAAAATATTGTAGAGCCACTCAATTCATCAAGAATATCATCTAGCCTAGGAATAGGATGACGATAACAAATAGTAATATTATCAATGTTTTCGGCGTTCCGGGAACGGGGGTACCCAGACTTGCCTGCCTGCGGCCCAGGGCGTGGCTCATCAGGCGGCCTGGTACGGCCCAACCTCGCCAACAACCACTCAAGACCCTCGCGAGGGGCCGAGCCTCATGAGGCGGACGACGCAAGACCTCCCCTGGGGCGGCCTCACTAGGATGGCTCCTGAGGAGCGGAGATATCATTGCAAGGGGAACCTCACGAGGGCCTCGTGATGTGAGGAGTGATGTTCAAGGCCAGGCGGGCGCCAGCGGGCGCAGAGCGCCAGTTTCCACTTTAGTGCTAAAGGGGCAGGCACAGGCGAGGATTCCCAAGGCATCAGGCAAAGGTTTCCATATCGGTGCAACAACACCAAGACCAGTAGGACGGCAGAGCGCAGGTCATCGCAGAGCCCACGGCGGCATCACCACCAGAGCCATTAGCATGCAAAGACCACCTTTTGTCAGGATAGCTTGTACTAGCTGCCCCCTTCAAATTTGGCCGTTGTGGGATACCTTCCCGCCTAGTATTTGGGAAGAGGACCTGGGCCACTATAAAGAGGACTAGCCACCACCATACGAGGGGGATCATCTCATCTAGATCGGATTGGATCGGATCATTGAGACCGCCCAGACACCCACAGGCTCACCCGAGCACAAGAACACCTCTCCTCAGGAGGCTGTTCGCCCCATGTACTAGTTCTTCCTCAACCTACAAGGCAATCCACCACACCACACTGGATTAGGGTATTACACCACAACGCTGGCCCGAACCAGTATAAACCTTGTGTCACTTGTTCTTCGGGTCTGAGGAGCTAGGCCTAGGGATCGGCGGGTAAACGAGCTAGGGCGGAAGGAGAGTTCTTCGTGGGCACCCCAGAGTTCGAACCACAAGGGTTTTGCAGGAACCCACAGATCCGACATTTGGCGCGCTAGGTAGGGGTGTGCCGAAACTTCCCTTCCGCCGATCCGCGCTCCATCGTCCAACCAGTTCCATGGCTGACGCTCGCAGAGCCCGTGCTGAGCGGCGGGCTGCCCTCGCTGCCCGCGTCACTCGGATAGCTCCTGCGGGCGGACCACCCGGCCGTTCTCCCTCGCATGATGCCAACGCCGCCACCGGCCCGGCGCGGCATGAACAGCAGGCCTCGTCCCTTCACCCCTCCATGCGGCAAGACGGACGCACCACGACCCCGTGACTGTCCCCAGCGGTCTCGTCATCCTATGCTCGTCGCAGACCCGCGGACGCGCAGGCTGCGTTGCTCATGGCACGCGAGCTCCTGTGCTACCGCCCCGTCGATGACTTCTACAAAAATGGCTCGACCACATCGCCGAGCTCGTCAGCGCCACCGGGGGCTCTCTAGTGCCGTCCCTCTCGCTACCTTGTCCACCTCCCCGTGCGGACGACGTGGTCCAGGAAGCTCCTCTGCTACCACCGCATCAAGGTATCGCCCAAGACCCAAGGCAGGTGGCCCCGCGGGGTGATCACCCACGCGCGGCGCCACTGCACGGAGAAGGAAGATGCCAAGAGATCTAGCGGCCCTGCGAAGGAGCACCAGCGCTCCATCCACCGCTGCGTCGAGACGATGCGGCCCCCGCCACGGTGGCGCACGAGGACCCTGACCAAGTTCCGCCTCCCCGACAAGCTCCGGTGTCGACAGCAGGCTGCAAGGCCCTCGCCCCCGAGCTGCGCAACGTCAACTGGCCTAGGAAGTTCAAGCCCGACCTGCCTCCATGATATGATGGCATCCCTGACCCTGCGGAGTTGCTGCAGCTCTACGAGCTGAGCATCGAAGCGTCCGGTGGCAATGAGAAGATCATGGCGAACTGGTTCCCCATGGCCCTCAAAGATGGCGCGCGCTCGTGGCTCCTGAACCTGCCCGTGGGATCGATCTCCACTTGGAGCGAGATGCACGAGCAGTTCATCGCCAACTTCCAGGGCACCCGAGACCACCCCCCGGCCGCGGGTGATCTGCGGCGTATCAAGCAACCAGCAGGAGAAACCCTATAGAAGTTCATCCAGTGCTTCAACAGCGTCCGCGTCAAGATCCCCAAGGTCACGGACGAGGCCATCATTTCAGCATTCTCAGATGGTGTCCACGACGTCAAGATAAAGGAGGAGCTCGCCATCCACGATGATCTGTGCACATCCCTGGAGCTGTTCAACCTCGCGACCAAGTGCACCAGAGCTGAGGAGGGGTGCCTCTCCCTCGTCGAGCTCCCCGCTGCTGAACCTGCAGACAAGAAGGCCAAGAGCAAGGACGTAAAGCACAAAGGGGCGGCAGTGCTCATGGCTGAGCCAGAGATGTAGCGCGGACGCAACTATCCAGAGTCATCCAAGAGCAGCTGGGCGGTTTGCGCATTCCACAACATGCTCACCCACAACACCCACGACCGTCAAGACCTCAGGGCCCTCCGCGAAGGACGAGTCGGCCAACGCCCCGAGCGCAGCAACTGTGGCTCCGACCGTGGGGGAAGTCGTACCGGGGGACGCTAGGACAACCGCGACCCCCGTCAGGAGTGGCGTGACCAACCTCGGGAGGGCCATTGGCGCGATCAGCCTTGCGAGGATGCATGGAGGGACCAGCCCCGTGAAGGCGACTGGAGGGACCAGCCTCGTGAGGACCGCCCCCAGGGCAAGGCTGGCCTTCCACCTCTGCCGCCACCAAGGAGGAACGACGACCAGGACGAGGGGGCTGGGGGCTTCCAGGAGCCTCAAACCATCGCCTGCATCTTGGGCGGAGCGCAGGCCCCAGCCTCTCAGCGCCTCTTAAAGCAGTTCACTAGGGAAGTGAATGCGGCTCTCCCCAAGCTCGAGGCTACTCGCCCACTTAGGTAATCCAGGTGCCCCATCATCTTCAGTTCAGCAGACCAGCTCAAGTGCGCGGCTACGGCCGGCGCCCTCCCGATGCTTTGTTCGCCTGTCATCAGCAACGTCCAAGTTACCAAGACTCTCATCGATGGTGGCGCAGGGCTCAATGTCCTGTCCGTGGAGACGTTCGACAACCTCCAAGTACCGTACAATCAGTTACTGCCTACCATGCCCTTCTCAGGAGTGACTGACAGCTCCCCCACACCCATAGGGCAGGTCAGCCTACCTGTCACCTTCGGCAAGCGCGAAAACTACCACACTGAGCTCATCGACTTCGACGTCGCCCACATCCATCTCCCTTACAACGCCATCCTCGGGAACCCAGCCCTTGCCAAGTTCATGGCAGTGACTCACCATGGCTACAATGTCCTCAAGATGCCGAGGAGCGGCGGCGTCATCACCATCGCTTGTGAAAGAGAAGGACGCAGTGTGCTCATTCGAGTGCGCTTACCAGGCGGCAGCAGTCGAGGATCCAGACAACGACAGCATCATATACCCTCATGAGGTCGTTCCCAAGAAGAAGAAGCAGTTGCTTGCCCTGGAGCCTCATGAGGTTGCCGCACCTTGTGGCAGCACCTTAGGACCTGCACCTAGGGAGGGGCCGCCTCCCTCCCTTGCATGGGAAGGCGCGCCCAGTGCCCCCCTCAGGCTGGGCTCGAGGGCTCTCCTCTAGAGGAACTCTAACTTAGCAATTGTCAAGAGGGAGGCGCTCGGGCACCATGTGGAGGAGTGCTTCACCGCACGTTTCCCTCCGGAGGCCTAAAGGCATGAGGCACCAAGCGCTCAGGAGTTCATCAACCAGACCATTGAAGACCTACAGGTGCCAATGGCAATGCGGGGCGAGCGCCGCCCGGCGCCTCGGAGTGCAGTTGTCTCCCAAGGCTCAGGCGACACACTGCGCGTCTGCGTTAATGTCCCCGCACTCATTAGGATCACATCTCAGGAGCTCTACTGGCCTTCTCAGGTGGGCCGGTGCGAGGGCCCCTTCACAGCTATGCTCACATGCCTTTCGGCCTGCCGAACCAAGCAACCCTACACCAGCGCCACATGCGGGAGGTCCTGGCGGCTCGCAAGGCCAGGCATCAGGTGATCCAGGCGGAGGTGGCCTCGGTTCTCCGTGAGATCTGGGAACCCCCGGAGCCTCGGGGGGCGCCGGAGCCAGGCGGCACGTGAGGAGCAGCGTTTGCATCAAGCGTCTTCGGCTACACCAACACTACTTCAGCAACTGTGCCAGGTGACATTTTCCGGTTTTTGTTCAGCTCGGAGTGCCCTTCGGGTTGCATCATTCCCAGGT
Organism: Secale cereale; assembly: GCA_902687465.1. Taxonomy (NCBI): domain Eukaryota; kingdom Viridiplantae; phylum Streptophyta; class Magnoliopsida; order Poales; family Poaceae; genus Secale; species Secale cereale. Next base: position 372,192,754 of record LR738712.1, read on the forward strand.
CGCACGGGTTTGTCCCTGCGGCGTGTATCCTTCTACATCTTTAGCTTACTTGTTGGGGACGCCCCTCGGATTGCATCATCCCCGGGCCACACAGGTCCGTCCTTGTGGCATGCATCTCATTCGGCGTCACTTGGTTTAGTCTATTTCCTCCTGCAATTTGCCTTACGAGCATCGCCTACTCACTCATCACCTCTTCTGGTCTCCTTTGTTGCTTAATGGACTTCTACTCATCTTGCAACAGGGGTTGCATACGTTGGCACGAAGCTTGTGCTCGGGTCCGTCCTTGCAATGCTGACAAACCCGAGGGACCCAGCTCTGACCCGCGGCCCTCTCCGCAAGCGTCACCTCACCAGGTCCTCGGTGCCCTCGTCTTGCTATAGAATTATTAGAAGCCAAATGGTAGGCGTGGTCCTAAGTTGTGTTGCTAAAGGCTAACCCGCATGAGTCTCAGAGGCACGGCGACAGGCGACCCCGCCGGTCTCCCCTCCTCACGTAATTCGCTGGCACGTTAAAGGGGGGCCTCTGAGCATCGCGTCTCAGGGGCTCTTACCGACTCTCCAGCCCTCACCCCCTGGCCTTGACCACGGCATCGCAACCTGGCATACCAACGGTGGTTGAGCTTCGCTCGAGGGTCCGGACCTGAGGACGTAGAGCATCAAGAAGGATGGGGGAAGGGGATGCCGACTTAGAGAGCTCAGGCCTGTTCGTACATCAAGGGGGACCCTTGGGCATCGCGACCCAAGGGCCTAACTGGTCCAGTAGCCCCTCACCCCCTGGTCTTGTTCCGGTGATCCGGTCAAGCCAGCAGCGGCTGAGGTACGCACGAGGCCGGGCCTTGCCGACGCAGAACGTCAAGGCCTAAGTCCAGCGTTCCCTTCCCGGAGGCAGTTCGTACGTCAAGGGGTACTCCTGAGCATCGCGACTCGGGAGCCTAACTGGTCACGTAGCCCCTCACCCCTTGGTCCCGTCCTTGTGATCTAGACGATCCAACGGCGGGTGAGGTACGCACGGGACCGGGATCTGCCGACGCAGAACTCTAGGCCCAGTGGGGAGAAATCGGGAAATCTCAGCCACGCGACATCGGAAGCGAACCAGGCGCGCTGCTTAAGGAAATCATCAAGATAAGTTGTGAACCCTTTCAGCGCCCATCCTCACTCGAAGAACGGGATTCAGCAGTCACGCGTCGGCAATGCCACCTCGCTTTTAGCCTCTGGAAGCCGCTTGCACGCCAAGGGGGACCTCTCGAGCATCGCGCCTCAGGAGCTCTTACCGGACCTTGGGCCGCTCACCTCCTGGCCTTGACCACGGCATCGTGACCTGGCATACCGGCGATGGCTGCAATTTGCCTTGGGCCTGGGGCATGCTTGCGTAGAGCACTATGCTACCGAAAGAATAAAAAGGGGCGATATTGCCGAAACGGGGCTTGCAAACAGGGTCTACTAGCAAGGATAATAAGATAGGAGATAAAGCATTACAAGTTCTTTACATACCCTCATGGGGTTGGCCTTGAATCCTCGCAGGGAGCGCCAAAAAGGGATTTGGGGAGGTCCTAACTACAGCCACCATCGTCGACGGCATCATCAACAGTGGGCCACGATGGCCCACCTCCAACCTCGCGCAGATCACCATCGGCGACGTGCTCGCGAGCCTGACGCGCTTCGGGCGCGCCGCGAGCTTGGGGGTGCGTAGCTATCGTTGCTCGTCTCTGGAGACTCCTCGAACTCAAGAGAGCTGCTGGACTCCCGGAGGCCATCACTGCTGTTGGACGAGCTGCCGGCAGGGTAGATGGCTAGTGTGGCGCCAGCCACTGCGTCGTCCCAATGATCCCCTCCAGGGTAGCACTCCAGGTGGCGTCCCTCCTCGTCGAACACCTTGAATAGCAGCACGGAGGCCCCATCGTACTCGAAGTGGATGGCGAGGGTGCCTTCCGCACAGCAGACGCGGGCGACCTCGCCCCATCCGCGGGTCATGAAGACCTTACCCGGGGAGACGACCTCAACCTCAGCCCTAGTCACTGGGGCCCGGCACTCGATGTGCTGCAACCATAGCTCGAGCGGCCCCCTTGGCGGCATCTCCGTGGCGAAGAATGGCAGGAAGCGTATCCAGGATTTAGGACGCATCACCGCCCACACCACAAATTCGCGCGAGGAGCCTCCAACATGCGTTCGCGGGAGGGCGGCGTGCACCATGATGGCGCGATCGACGCGGCCATGGCGCGGGCAGCATTGGGTGCTGCCTTCCCCTCCGTGGCCTGGTGCAAAGGCCTCGTCACTTCCGGCATCGTGGCGGCGTCGTAAGGACGGGATGGTATTTTCTTCGGTGGGAGCACTTCTTGCTCTTCACGAGGAGTCTTCCCCTTCTCAGCGGTAGAAAATCGCCGAATCGGCACCATGAGTGGCTCTAACGGGCGAGGGGCAAGGAGGAAGAAAAAACGAGAGGAACGGTGGGAGAAGATGGGCAGCGAGGACCCTGCCCGCCGCCTTATTTATAGCCAGGAGAAGGCCAACCGCCGACAACCAGAATTGAGGGTAATGATGATCTTTTTTGCATGCAGGGACTTGTTAAGTCGCGCAGTGGCCGAGACTGCGTGGGGAAGTGGAGACGCCCACGTCCCGTCAATCTACATGCGCCAGTCAATGCCGCGGGCTTTTGGGGCCCGCGGCGCTCCGGACTTGACCCTTGGCTTCGCCGTGATGCCAAGCCCGAGCGTACCTTGGGCCCGGGGGCTACTGTCAGCGTACTAGGAACGGGGGTATGCAGACTTGCCTGCCTGCGGCCCAGGGCGTGGCTCATTAGACGGCCTGGTACGGCCCAACCTCGTGAACAACCACTCAAGACCCTCGCGAGGGGCCGAGTCTCGCGAGGCGAACGACGCAAGACCTCCCCTGGGGCGGCCTCACTAGGTTGGCTCCTAAGTAGCAGAGATATCAAGGCAAGGGGAACCTCACGAGGCCCTCGTGACGTGAGCAGTGACGACCAAGGCCAGGCGGGCTCCAGCGGGCGCAAAGTGCTAGTTTCCTCTTTGGTGCTAAAGGGGCAGGCGCAGGTGAGAAGTCCCGAGGTGTCAAGCAAAGGTTTCCATATCGGTGCAACAAGACCAAGACCAGCAGGACAGTAGAGCGGAGGTCATCGCGGAGCCCACGGTGGCCTCACCACCAGAGCCTTTGGAAGGCAAAGACCACCTTTTATCAGGATAGCTTGTGCTAGCTGTCCCCCTTCAAATTTGGCTGTTGTGGGATCCCTTCCTGCTCAGTATTTGGGAAGTGAACTCAAGTCACTTTAAAGAGGACTAGCCACCACCATACGAGGGGGGTCATCTCAACTAGATCGGATCGGATCATATCATTGAGACCGCCCAGACACCCACACGCTCACCCGAGCACAAGAACACCTCTCATCAGGAGGCTGTTCGCCCCATGTACTAGTTCTTCCTCAGCCTACAAGGCAATTCACCACACCACACTGGATTAGGGTATTACACCACAATGGTGGCCCGAACCAGTATAAACCTTGTGTCCCTTGTTCTTCGGGTCTGATGAGCTAGGCCTAGGGATCGGCGGGTATACGAGCTAGGGTAGAAGGAGAGATCTTTGTGCACACCCGAGAGTTCGAACCACAAGGGTTTTGCCGGAACCCACAGATCCGACAAATACCTCCATAATCAACACACACACGTGATGTACCATCCTTTTTGGCACTAGAAAAATAGGAACATCACAAGGACTAAGGGATTCGCGTATATAACCTTTGTCGAGTAGCTCCTGTACTTGACGCATAATCTCCTTCGTCTCCTCTAGATTGGTACGGTATGGTGTGCAGTTGGGTAGCGATGCACCGGGAATTAAGTCAATCTGATGCTCAATCCCTCGAATAGGTGGTAATCCCGGTGGCACGTCTTGTGGAAAGACATCTGCGAACTCCTGCAAAATGTTAGTGACAGCAGGAGGCAAAGAGGAAGGCACATCCTCGAATGAAAATAATGCCTCTTTGCACACAAAAGCATAGCAAACATATTTGTTGAAATCTAGATCATCAATATCAGATTTGGTGGCAAGTAAATATCAACTTTTTAATTTAATTTCAGATGCAACATGAGATGATGGTGTGTTATTATGATTCATTTGTTGCTCAAATTCTTTTGCCACAATCTGATTTTCACTCTTATTTTGCTCCTGTTTCGCTTTATTAGCTCTATTAATATCATCTTCAAAATAGAATCAGGAGACATAGGATGCAAAGTAATACGTTCATCCTTATGAATAAGAATACACTGATTGTTTCTACCATGGTGTACATAATTTTTATCAAATTATCATTGTCTACCAAGTAATAAGGATGCTTGCATGGGTACCACATCACAATCAACATAATCAGCAAATGTAGAGATACTAAAATGCACACGAATAGTACGTGTTACCTTAACCTTGCCGCTGTTGTTGAAACATTGGATGTAGTAAGGATGTGGACGTGGTCTTGTGGTGAGAGATAGCCTCTCCACCATCTCCACGCTAGCCAAGTTGATGCATCTGCCTCCTTCTATGATGATGTGAACAGAACGTTCCTTCACAACTCCCTTTGTATGGAACAAATTATGCCTCTAATTTTGCTTCGCTTGTGTGACCTACACACTCAAAACACATTGAGCAATTAAACATTCATACCTGTAAGCATCTTCAGGAGCCATGTATTGCGTCTCATTTTCAGAATCAACTCCACCGTGTTCTTCACGTGTAATAAGAGCCAAAGTCTCCTCATCATAGTCACTAGCGGACTCATAACCACCTTCCTCGGTAGCAATCATGACACACTGAGATGGGCATTTGCTCGCATAATGACCATGACCAGTGCAACAACGACATATAACATCATGTGTTGGCCCTATGGATGCCATGGATGAAGAAGAGCTCTGCACAGGCCCGGAAGGTGTACTCCTAGCTGATGGTGGTGGTGTATATTTGCCTTTATCATGGCTAGAAGTGACGGATGAAGTAGGCGGAGGTGTAGTCGGGCGTGTTGAAGTAGAGGATGTACGAGGTGTCCATGATGAAGGTCGACCTGCATAAAAAATAGTTCGCGCCAAGGCCTGTCGATCCTGCACTTCACGTTCAGCTTTGCAAGCAAGATGGAATAAACGAGTGATATTATTATACTCCTTATACTCTAGAATTGTCTAAATCTCTCTATTTAAGCCACCCATAAAACATGCAAGCATAGCCTCATTATCCTCAACAATACCACATCTAATCACGCCAGTTTGTAATTCCTGATAATATTCCTCTACAGAATTTTTTCCTTGTCTTAAATGCTGCAATTTTTGAAGTAATTCATGTTGATATGGTGGAACCCAATGAGTACGCGTAGCAGTTTTCAAAGGAGCCCAAGTAGTTGAAATATTATTCGGATATAATCTATGATATTCAGACCACCACACACAAGCAAAACGAGTGAAAGCACAAAGAGCAGCAACAACACGTGTCTCCTCGGGATATTCTAAACATGTAAAACGTTGTTCGGTTTCTAACTCCCAAGTAAGATATATATCAGGAACATATATATCCTCAAATGGTGGAATATTCAATTTTAGTTTAGGGAGATGGTCATGATCTCGTACCTGAGGGTGCGGTGCAGCCATACCATTGCGATTATTTGCATGTGGAAGACCTGGTTGTTGTGGTGCTGGTAGTTGCACGTAGTTCTGATTTTGATCAACCTCATCCTCGTAATCTCCCATGTAATCGTCCTCCTCCTCAGCAGCAGCAGGATCCATATAAGTATCAATAGCAGCACCAACATTTTGGCCAGGCTCAAGAGGGACACTGCTCGCTTTGCGGAGGGCTGTTTCGCGACGTGAAGGTGGTTGTTGTTGTTGTTGTTGCAATGGTGCAGTAGGTGGAGGTAGACGCGCAAGCACTTCAGAGAATTTGGCATCCAACTTGGTGTCAATTGACTTCTCAATGCCATCCATCCTCGCTAGTGCGTCACCAAAACTGGTCATCACATCTTCTACCTGTTGACCCATCATTTGCTGAAATTTATCATGCAACTCCTTGTTCGTCATGTTCTCCCAGTCAGTCTCGTCGACTTTTGATCCTGCCATGGTTAGCAGCAATAGAAACAAATATGATCCTATAGACTACTAGAAAATGGTGGTGGTGGGGCATCACAAATCCGTCAAGCAAATCTCAAATTCTTACCAGTTCTTACCCAACAGCAGGTGGTGATCGGCAACCGTTGTAGTCAAGACTCTCAAAGCTTGGACAAAGCGATTGCCAGGTGGTGTCAAACGCACGACGTAGATGTATGTGGAGCTGGAAAGGTTTATGATATGGTAGCAAAAATGTCAGCAATAATCAATTCAGAGATGCTAAGATGAATAAATGCTCAACGACTGTACTGTGCTGGTCCTAGGCTAGACCGTACTAGAGACGCGAGCCTAGAACACTAACAAAATCACGGTGATGCACGTAATCAAGGGGAAATCACACTTTGAATTTTTTTCGCCTTTTTGTGCTCTTTTTTTTCACTCCCTATTTTTTTGCCGAAAATCACTATAATGGTGAGTGTCTCAAAACTCTTCCCAAGTCAAACTGAGATGATAGGCACAAAAAAAATTGATGATTTTTTTTTTCGGAATCAGGCAGCGACGACCAAAAAGTGCGGTAAAAAAAATAGTATGATGGCACGTGTCTCAAAAGACTCAAAAAAGCCTAAAAATAGGATAGGGAAAAATGTTTTCACCTGGTGAAATTTTGGCCTAAAAACTGCCCGGGGGTCTCCAGACCTACTCAGGCAAGGAAACACGAAACCGAAACTAGATGGATATCGAAAACAAATCTAAAACGAAAATAACTCAGATTGGTGGTGGATATATGGTGGTAGAATATGGCAGCAGTGGTGGTATATGGTAGGGGTGGTGTTATATGGATACAGATTGGTGGTAGTATGTGGCAGGGCCAATGAAGATGGTGCGGCGGTGGCGTGACAACTTATGACCAGAACTCGAAACTCTAAAAGACTAGACGCTAAGACTAGCAACTTGACACGATGATGCAACCGCAAATTCAACAAAGCAAAATATTGAAAACACTATGCAAAGGCTCAAACTGGTTCGGATATGATGAACTAACCCTAATTTTTTTGTTGGCTTTTTCATGGACTGTAGGTACGAAGAACAGACTCGGTCTAATCTATGATAACTAGAAAATCTCACCGAGCAACCTAGAAATCTGATACCACTTGATAGGGGCAAAGGTGTCCCGTCTTTCGATGAGATGGTGGCCATCGTTCTGGAGATAGTCGACTTTGACTATCCGACTACGAACGTGCGAGGACGTCGCGCCTTGGCAATCGCTAAACCAACACCGAGAGGTTATTGACCACACCGGAGCACAATCAACCTGACCACGAGGGTCTATTTCCAGCAAGCAAATGAAGAACAAGCAAGAAACTGAGATTGCAATCTGGATATTGCGAAATTAAGAGGAAAGCTTTATTGATCAAGGTGGGGTTCTGTGACGCCTTTGTCTGGTCGTTGAACACAAACGAAGTACACGAAGTTGCAGCTATGGCGAACTTTAATCTAAACAAAACCCCAAGTCTAATTAACGCCCTAAGGGATATATATAAGGAGGAAGAGGGGGGGTGTTTCGTGGCCCTTGGAGGAGGGATCCGAAACCAACCCTAACTCTTGTTTCCCCACACATACGGACTCTAGAAACGGCCTATACTAAAGTATTTCAAAATTACATGGGCCTGGCCCAATAATAAGGTGACGCAACACCTATAATAGCCTCTAGACGAAATTTATGAAGTGGCATCTTGTATATTTCGTCCAAGGCTTCACGCACTCATTATGGTGGCTTCAAAGTCTTGAAATCCTCACTTGTAACTCTGTTGTTGTTCCCCTTGCGCATGCCATCATCTCTATGCTTGATCTTGCTCCAATGTTCATCCTTCTTGTCCAAGCTAGGCCCTTCATTTGTAAGAAAGACAAATGTATCCAATTTAGGCAGCATCATATTCTCATGAACATTAGAATCATTACCAAGAAACGAAAGTACCTGATAATTTAATTGGTGTGCGCGAGCTCTAGTAATTGGTCCTGTATATGTAGCAGTTGGGGTTGTGGGTGTAACTTTGTTAGTGATGTCCTCATCAGGTTTCATCAGCTCCAACAATACCTGAGCCGATGGCCTTGATAAGTCGGAACCTGAAGGGTCAGTCGCCGCTGCCGCTCCAGCCGTCGTGTTGTTGAAAGCAGGCGTCGTGCCTGCCATGAAGATGGCAGCTCGGCTCGATGACTCATAGGGGTCCGGAATACTGTTGCCACCAGAATAGCCCCCAAGCCCGCCGTCTTGAACCTAGTGTATCGATTCCGTCTCTCCGATTGGGACTCATCACCTGAGTAGATGACAATCTCTCATCCAAATGCAGAATCTTCTGCAAGCTCCATTCCTTGCATGAAACCGACGAAAACATGTTTCCGACCAGGTTGAATCTCTGTGCGTTGCCCCTAGCGGACTCGATGAGGTCGGTGTAGGTGTCTGGCTCCAGCTCAGATACATCTATCTTTCTGGTTAAGACATGAATTCCGCCAAAGGGGACCCGGTACCCATACCCGATTGAGTCGACCTCGGGTCCCCAGCCGGCGTCGTCGATGTAGAGCTTGCCATGAAAACTCTTAGTCATCCTGCCAATGGCACACCCCTCGATTCCTGGGAAAGAGCCCTTCAAGAACTTGTAACCACCATGCGCTGGCCCAACAGTGGGCGCCATCTATCATGGAGTTAACACAGCAAATGCCCTAGCGAAAGGACTTAGTTGTGAGGCCATCTCTACCGGGACTAGCTCGAAGGGTTTGAGCGGGACGAGAGACACGAGTTTACCCTGGTTCAGCCCCTCACAATCGAGGTAAAAGCCTATGTCCTACTTTGAGTTATATTGCTTGAGTATCGATTACAAGGGAGCGGATTCGCTTGACCTAGCTATCGATCAATTGTAACCTCACCTAACCCGCTGCAGGGATTCGCCTTTATATACAAAGGTTGAGGCCCTGGGTTTACAAGAGTCTGGGTCGGGTTATCCTTCGTAACCGATCCTGGCTTTAAGTCGCCTTGCCTTCTTTGGAAAGTCGCCATCGGGTTGCTTACGCCAACGGGCGGCTCACACGTCCGGGTTGCACACCATCTTCTTTGTAGAGGCAAAGGTGTCCCGTGTTTCGATGAGATGGTTAAAAATGTTTCGGAGGAGTAGACTTTGACGATTCGACTACGAACCTGCGAAGATGTCACGCCTTAGCAATCACTAAACCAACTCCGAGAGGTTATTGACCACGCTGGAGCACGATCAACCTGACCATGAGGGTCTATTTCCTACAAGCAAACAAAGAACAAGCAAGAAATTGAGATTGCAATCTGGATATTGCGAATATAAGAGGAAAGCTTTATTGATCAAGGTGGGGTTCTATGACGCCTTTGTCTGGTCGTTGAACACAAACGAAGTACGCGAAGTTCCAGCTATGGTGAACTTTAATCTAAACAAAACCCAAAGTCTAAAAGACACCCTAAGCGATGTATATATGGAGGAAGAGGGGGGAATTTCGTGGACCTTGGAGGAGAGGTCTGAAACCAAACCTAACTCTCGTTTCCCCACACATAAAGACTCTAAAAATAACCTGTAATCAATTATTTCGAAACTACATGGGCCTGGCCCAATAATAAGGTGACGCGGCACCTATAATAGCCTATGGACAAAATTTATGAAGTGACATCTTGTATATTTCGTCCAAGGCTTCATGTACTCATTATGGTGGCTTGAAAGTCCTGAAATCATCACTTGTAACTCGGTTCTTGTTCCGCTTGCACATGCCATCATGTCCATGCTTGATCTTGCTCCAATGTTCATCCTTCTTGTCCAAGCTAAGTCCTTCATTTGCAAGAAAGACAAATGTATCCAATTTAGGCAGCATCATATTCTCATGAACATTAGAGTCATTACCAAGAAACGAAAGTACCTGGTAATTTAATTGGTAGGCCCGAGCTTTAGTAATTGGTCCAGTGTGTATAGCAGCAGGGGGTGTGGGTGTAACAATGGTATTGATGTCCTCATCATCCTGCCCTTCTTGAAGTGAAGTTGTCCATGACGGAAGCTCATCTTCCTCACCCAAATTAGGCTTCAAATCTGCAATGTAAAAATTGGAACTAACCCCAAAATCTGCAGGCAGCTCAAGTTTATATGCATTATCATTTATTTTCTCTAACACCTTAAAAGGACCATCAGCACATGACATTAGCTTTGATTTGCGCAAATCAGGAAACCTATCCTTACGCAAATGTAACCAAACAAGATTTCCAGATGCAAAGACAACACATTGTCTACCTTTATCTCTAGCAAGTTTATATTTAGCATTCATACGTTCAATGCTTTCCTTAGTTAACTCATGCAGATCAATTCAGCATGTTGTTTAGCATCAAAATTAACTTTCTCCGAAGTTGAAGAGGCAACAAATAAATAGGTGCATGAGGTACGAAGACATACACAATTTCAAAATGGCACATCTTAGTAGTAGAACGCAGCGAACGATTATAAGCAAATTCAATATGAGGCAAGCATTCTTCCCACATTTTCTTGTTATTCTTCAAAACATCCCTAAGCATACTAGACAAAGTTCTATTGACTACTTCATTTTGTCCACCGGTTTGGGTGTGACATGTAGTACTAAAAAGCAGTTTAGTCCCCAACTTAGTCTATAAACATCTCCAAAAGTGGCTAAGAAATTTAGTATCACGATCTGAAACAATAGTATTTGGCCAACCATGCAAGGAAATAATTTCACAAAAGAACAAAGCAACAACATTAGCATCATCATCGCTTTTATGACATGGTATGAAGTGTGCCATTCTCGAAAATCTATCCAAGGCAACAAATATGCTATCCCTCCCCGTCTTTGTTCGAGGTAAACCCAAAACAAACTCCATAGATATATCTTCCCAAGGAACACTAGGTACATGCAAGGGCAGATAGAAACCACGAGGATTGAGTCGTGACATAGATTTTTGATATGTAGTGCAGCAAGCAACAAAACGCTCAACATCTCGTCTCATCTTTGGCCAAAATAAATGTGTAGCAAGTACTTCCTCCATCTTCTTCATGCCAAAGTGTCCCATTAATCCTCCTCCATGCGCCTCCTGCAACAACAAAAGACAAACGAAGCTTGCTGCAATACATAGCTTGTTAGCACGAAACACAAATCCATCATTAACGACGAACTTGTTCCATGTTCTCCCTTCTTTACAATTCTGTAATACATCTTTAAATTCAGCATCATGCACATATTGATCTTTGATGGTCTCTAAACCAATTTTTTAAAGTCAAGTTGTGAAAGCATAGTATAACGACGAGACAATGCATCATCAATAACATTTTATTTCGCCTTCTTGTGTTTAATGACATAAGAGAAAGTCTCAATGAATTCAATCCATTTCGCATGCCTACGGTTCAGTTTAGCTTGACTTTTAATATGCTTCAAAGATTCATGATCAGAATGTATAACAAATTCTTTGGGTCATAAATAATGTTGCCATGTTTCCAAAGTCCACACAAGAGCATATAATTCCTTGTCATAAGTAGAATAGTTCAGACTGGGCTCACTCAATTTTTCAGAAAAGTATGCAACAGGTTTACCCTCTTGTAATAACACACCTCCTAATCCAACTCCACTAGCATCACATTCAAGCTCAAAAGTCTTATTAAAATCAGGAAGTTGGAGTAAAGGAGCATGTGTCAACTTATCTTTCAATACCGTGAATACTTCTTCATGTGTAGTACCCCAAACAAAAGGCACATCCTTCTTTGTAAGCTCATTGAGAGGTGCTGTAATGGTGCTGAAATCTCTCACTTAAGGCCTATAGAGACTAGCAAGTCCAAGAAAACACATCATTCGTGTGACCATTTTGGGCTGCGGCCAACTCTCAATAGCTTAAATCTTGGCTTTATCAACTTCAAATCCCTGTGGAGCAACAACATAGATGTCAGTAAACAAACCCTGGGTCTGTTGCCCTGACAGTGCACAGGCACAGGAGCAAGATTGGAGCACCAACCCAAGTCAGGCTACAAGAAACCAAGAGGTTCGAGACACCAGCCAGCAGATATGAGAAACCAAGGCCAAGCCAGAGAAGCAAGATGTCGCTAGAAAAAGGCCTCCCTTGCTGGGCAGGCGAGCTCGGCAAGGGACGCGGCCACCCCCAGAAGAAGACGACCAAGGCATCCCGGCAGAGCCTGCCAAGACTCGCGGAGGCTAAACCACCTCACCAACCACTCCTCCCCGACTCACATCGTCGATCAGTGCTATGTCAAGCCGCAAAGTGACTAAGTGGCAGCCATTAGCCACATGGAAGCCTCTCTGATGCGGAGCATCCAACGGTCATCCCCATGGACCCATCTTCCCAAGTGCTTAGCGGACTGATGACACGATCTCGTGCAAGAGCACTTGAAACAGAGGTTAACTCTCTCCTTGTTGAATTTACATTTGACCACCTTGAGACATGGCTACTACCTCAAATGGAGACACTTTGAATGCTTAGGTGTCAAGGATAAGCTACGGTGCAAGATGGATGCCAAGAGCACGGAGAGAAATCTACCTAGCTCAGGATCACCGGTACAACTACCCAACTACCGTCCAACTACCGCCGGACCGGTACAACCGGTCACCTACCGCCAAAGTATCGCTCAACCTTCCGTGATCAAGCGGCACAAGGCCGGTACAAGCCCGATACATACCCTAGCAGTGACAAGACCGGTACAACCGCCCTTACCACCGGTACAACCGCCGGACTACCTCCGCGGACACCTCCACGGACCGGTGCATGAGCTCCTAGCGGTACAACCGCGTCCTCGACCGGTACAACCGGCCTGCCTGCGCGCAGTGAAGCGGGTTTTGACCCTTGCATCCCCCAACTTACCCCTTGGACTACAAATAGACCTCCTTCTCCTTATTTCTAGGGTCAGCATGGTGATAGCTCATTCAGACTAGAGCTTTGCTCATTCCCATAGTGGTTCTACTCCATCGAGAGACCGCGGCCCCTCTGCGGAGAAGATCCACACCAAATTCAAGACCTCCTCACGGAGAAGACCATCAAGACCACCTCACGGAGAAGACTACCTTTTGTATGATCCTTTATTGTGTTTGGATCATTGTGGTACTCGTGTTTGTGTATCGATCTAGCATATGTGTGATCGTTCCCGTACTTCTTGTGTGTTTTACCCCGTGATTTCTCCTCGTGTTCTTTGTGGGATCCCCTCCATTTCGTGAAAGATCGGCCCCCTAGGGTTCCACCCTACATCATCTTGGTATCAAAGCCTAGGTTGATCATGAATTTGGAGTCCCTACCCTTGTTTTCTAGCCTTGTTTTGTTGATTTTGTCCCAATTTCGAAAATTCCGCACAAAAATAGCCCCAAAATTTTTCTGTGATTTTGCCCCCGAAATCATCCATTTCCGCCCCAAATTCGCCTCGATCCAGTTCTGTGAATTTTCCCGACACCAGCGGTACTACCGCTGAACACCACAGCGTTACTACCGCCCTCCCAAGCGGTACTACCGGCCCTCCCAGTTTCAACATTGGCTGATAGACCGTGTAGACCATAACTAATTCACCTGGACTCGTATTTTGACGTTCTTTAACTCGTTTTGAAGCTATCGACACCCCATATCAGACAAAAATACCACCATCATCATTAGACTCCATCAATTTTTTGAAATTTGGAAAGTTTGCTTAGGCCCTCCACCATATCAACCACCACCAAACTTCCGCATATCATAGTCCACCATAAAATTCGGCCAACCCAACCTAACCCAATTTAGGGTCCGTGACGTTGGCTCCGACAATTTTGACACGTTTTGTCTTGGAGTACTTGAGTTGTGGTTTCTCCGTTTCCTCCGTTGTTTAGGCTACCTTGGAGTGGAACGACTTCGACAACACCATATCTCCACCTTGACAAGGACAGTAACATCGACGACACATTGTATATCATACCTTGTATTTGCATTGATAACCATCATAAACCATTTTGCGTAGCTTTCCTATTGAGACTAGACATAAGAGTATTGCCGGGCAACGACACTTGTGCACATTAGTGGTCATCGTGGTATCATCTTGTCATCATATATCATCCGGGTATCTTTTCATCATCTCTTGTGTCACAAGGTTGTTATAGCATATACAAAATTGCTAACTTGGTTCGAAAAGCATCGCATAGTTACACTAGCAAAAGAGCTCAAAGACAAAGAGCCAACCAAGCTTTTAAGTAAAAGAGGAAGATAAGCAAAGAGCTTTTAAGCAAGAACCATAGCAACATTAATATTGTCATACTTGATCATCTTGGATCATATCATAGAAACAACAAGCATATAGCTTACTTGGGATAGAAGTCCTTGTATTTTTTTCTTAGTAGGTTGTGCACAAGTCTCATATCCGCCTATTATGCAATCGTGCTAGCGTCTCTCTAGTGGTGTGCAACAAGAGCATTTTCTGTGGATTCCACATCTTCCGCTCAACCTTGGTTTGCACATCCCCATTTATCTATTTGCGTGTGTGTTTCCGTATACCCTTATAACTCTTGGTCTTCTTGTTGCATTGACAAATTTGCGAATCTTTTTCAACATCATTGAGTCTTACTAACGATTGCATACTTTGGTCCACCATCCTAACCAAGCTCCACCATAGGCTTTTATTGTGTAGGTGTGAGATTTCGACGAGATACGGTACCAATTGTGCTATTTCTTTGCAACATCATTGAGTGATCTTTGATTCATTCTCAATATCGGTCAAGGTACATTTGGTATTGTCTTTTCCTTCTTCCACTCACATTCTTGCTTGCAATGATGGATAGGCCAAGTACATCTTCAAACCCGCTATTTGATGATCCTCAAGAATCGAACAACTACGTCACCAAACTACATCTATTTGGTGTTCAACAAGCTCTACATCAAGAGAATTAAGCTATGCAAGAGCGCATTGAGCTACTCGCCACCGACTTGAGACATTCCAGAGCGCGCACAAGAGAGCCATTCGACAACATCAACACCAACATGTCATCTCAATTAGAAGAGCTACGGACTTTGATGATCAATCGACGCTCTTCCTCTTCATCATCTCAAAGATGGAGCCGCTCAAGTCGTCCTACCAACTACACCTCCGGCTCAAGTGCACCTACATCGAACACTCTTCGCCAAGCCGCCCGTCAAGCCCGACATCACAACCTGAACCCACTTCACGGCAAGATTTCCCAAGAGCTATTTGAAGAGCAAGAACATCGACAACGTCAAAACCAAGCTACACTTGAGCAAGCACAAGAACGGCAACGACTACGCCAACACCAAGAAGAGCAAGATGCCGAGGCACAACGCCAAGCACAACAACGGCGAGAAGAGCAAGCTATTGAAGCGCAACGTGCACTACGTGACTCACATCGCAATGTTGCAACACGCAATAGACACAATCGCCAAGAGGAAGAAGCACTTCAAGATGAAGTTCAAGAAAAGCGCTTTCAAGCGAGAATGCAATGCCAAACACCTCCTCAAGCTAGACAAGCACAACAAGCCCGTCAAGAACCACAAGTTTGGCAAGAGCAACATGACAATGAGTGTCAACAACCCCAAGAGCAACATGAGTTTAACAATCCTCAACGCCAAGAACGCCCTCCCAATAGGCAACCAAACAATGAAGGGCATCGCTATGGCAAGCTCAAGTTCACAATGCCAAAGTTCTTCGGAGGCATCAATCCCGAAGACTATCTCTCATGGGCATTGAAAGTCGACAAGATCTTTCGACTCCACAACTTTGATGAAGAAAAGAAGATCGCAATGGCATCCCTTGAGTTCCAAGACTATGTTCTTATTTGGAGGGAGCAAGTCATCGAGATAACAGAAGTAAAAGGTGAGCCACCTATCACTACTTGGAATCAAATGAAGGATGTCATGAGAGCATGTTTTGTGCCAACACATTACAACCGCGACTTGTTCAAAAATTTGCAACTCCTCAAGCAAGGAACCAAGTCCGTTGAAGAGTACTACAAGGAAATGCAGATTGCCATGATAAGAGCCAACATCAAGGAAGATGAAGAGCAAACTATGGCGAGATTCTTGAATGGACTCAATTATCCTATCAAGAAGATTGCGGATTTTCAACCATACATGAATCTCCTAGAGCTTGTGCACCAAGCAACCAAAGCGGAGCGACAAGTACAAGAAGACTACACGTACTCCAAGTTCACTTCCAAGAACTACGGCTCTTACAACCAAGCTTCAATGACTTCGGCACCTCCTACCTCTACCAAACCATCTACAAGCTTAGGTGACAAGTCAAGCTACAAGAATCCGACTACATCAAGTCATCCTCCTACAACCAACTTTAAGCCGAGAGCTTCATCATCTACAACCCCTACCGAGGATACTTCCAAGACGAGTTCCATCAACTGTTTCAAATGCCAAGGACGAGGCCACACGTCATTTGAGTGCAAGACCATTCGAACCATGGTCATCAATGACGACGGATCCTATGACTCAATGAGCGATGACGAGATGGAAGCCCTTGAGCATGTAGCTATGCATCGACAAGTGAATGAAGACGAAGACAGCCAAGTCTTCTGTGATAAAGACTTGAGTCCCAATCTCGTTGTCTCCATGTCTAGACACTTCAACATCATCAAGATGAAGATCAACGATGTCACATCTTCCATACCAAGGCCGACATCAATGGACGTTCCGTCAAGGTTATCATCGATGGAGGAAGTTGTCATAACTTGGTAACTAAAGAGCTATGCAACAAGCTTCAATTGGTCAAGATGAAGCACCCTCACCCCTACAAGGTCCAATGGCTTAGCGACGCCAGAACTATTCGAGTCAAGCACAACTTGCAAGTATCCTTCAAGATAGGCGCCTACGAGGACACATTGGAGTGTGATGTGGTCCCTATGTCAGTTTGCCATCTTCTCCTTGGAATACTATGGCAATACGATCGCAGAGTCACCCACAACGAACGGACCAACCATTATAGCTTCAAGATGAAGGGCAAGGAATTTGTGCCACGTCCTATGTCGCCAAGTCAAGTGGTAGCTGAGAAGCAAGTATCTACCAACCATCATGGAGAGAATGGTGAGAGAGTGAACCACCAAAGGGAGAGTGAGAGCCACAAGCCAAATTCGAGTGCCTCCATGATGAGCGACAAGAAGCAACTAGTGTTATTTGCCACCAAAAGTGAGATGAGAGAAGTGTGCGAGAACCCATCGAGTGTCTTTCACCTTGTGATTCTATGCAAAGGGGAAGTGAAACCAACTAACACTTCACCACTTCTACCTTTAGTATTGTCTCAATTGTTGCAGGAATTCCTAGATGTTTTTCCCGATGAGTTACCTCCGGTACTACCTCCTCTTCACGGCATCGAGCACTGCATCGAGAACCGCATCGACCTCATCCCCGGAGCACCTCTCCCTGACAAGGTACCTTACCGCATGAACCCCGTCGAAATCAAGGAGATCCAATGGCAAGTCCAACAACTCATCGACAACGGCCACGTCCGCTGAAGAATGAGCCCTTGTGTCGTTCCGGTAGTCCTTGTTCCCAAGAAAGATGGTACTTACTGCATGTGTTCGGATTGCCGTCCTATTAATGCTATCACTGTTTGGTACCGTCACCCAATGCCGCGCTTATATGATATGCTTGATGAACTTAGCGGAGCCACAATCTTTCCCAAGATTGATCTCAAAAGTGGCTATTACCAACTTCGCATCCAAGAGGGTGATGAGTGGAAAACCGCCTTCAAAACGAAGTTCGGGTTATATGAATGGCTTGTTATGCCTATGGGTCTATCCGAGGCACCCGACACATTTATCAGATTGATGCACTTTGTTCTTAGGCCATACATCAGAGTCTTTGTAGTAGTCTACTTTGATGACATTCTAGTTTTTAGCAAGTCTCTCAAAGACCATGTGAATCATCTTAGCAACGTTTTGCAAACCCTCGGCAAGGAGAAATTTATGCAAATATGGAAAAGTGCAAATTCGGTGTAGATAAACTTGTGTTCTTAGGATTTGTTGTGTCATCCAAATGTGTGCATGTAGACGAGACTAAAATTGAAGCTATTAAAACTTGGCCAACACCAATGAACTTGCACCATGTGCGTAGCTTCCTAGGCCTTGTCGGATTCTATAGACGCTTTGTGAAGGACTTTAGCACAATTGTTATGCCTCTACACGCTTTGAGCAAGAAGAACGCACCCTTTTTATGGGGTCCTTCGCAAGACACCGCGTTCCATGAGCTTAAAACTTTGCTTACTAACGCTCCTCTACTTGCCTTAGCAAACTTTGACAAACCTTACGAGGTACATTGTGATGCTAGCGGTACCGGCATAGGAGGCGTGTTAATGCAAGAAAAGCGCCCGATTGATATTTCAGCGAAAAACTTTCCGGAGCGCAACTTAACTACCATGTCTATGATAAAGAGCTCTATGCATTAGTGAGAGTTTTGCGTGTGAAAAGGTTACAGACCTATGGTAGGGTCACAGTCCTGACCGAGGTGCCCCACCCAAGGTCACTACCCCAGAAGATCAAAAGACAAAACCTATGATGACAAAGACAGTCGACTGAGACGGCCCAAGAGGACATCCCACTCGACTGGATAGCACCTATAAGACGACTCAACCCCACCCGACCAATCCAAGGCACTCGACCCCCGAAGGTCAAAGGTCCCTTAGGACAATAACGGTCTGGTATTTACTCGCCATAGTGAATGCCTTAATTACTCTTTACTATAGACGTTATCAGTAACGCCTGCCTTAATGTACATTGAACCCTTGGTAACGTGGAGCATGGCTGGGGTCCTGGCACACTATATAAGCCACCCCCTCCTCCTGTACAAGGGTGCGCATCCCTGTAACTCACATATACACATATCAGTCGACCGCCTCCAGGCACCGAGACGTAGGGCTGTTACTTCCTCCAAGAAGGGCCTGAACTCGTAAAACACCTCGTGTACAACCTCACCATAGCTAGGGCCTTGCCTCCTCATTCGTACCCCCTACTCGTACTCTCAGGCTTGGAACCACGACAGTTGGCACCCACCGTGGGGCAAGGTGTCTTAGCGACATCTGGTGAGGTTGCAATTTCTTCTCCGACATCCTTCATCATGGTGTCAGGCGGTGGTTTAGCGTTGGGCCGCGAGATCCGGCTTGGCGCGCTCGTCTTCATCGCCGACGACTCTGCATGGCTCCAGGAGGCCCCTCTCGATGTCGAGGCTCTGCCCGCCCGCGGGGCTGCACACTTCCGCGCCAGCGCCTACGGCATCCTCCTTCGGCAGCCGTCGACTCAGTATTCATCCATCCCTACATCGTCCCCCATCCCCGCCGTACGCCGCCGCAAGAGATCCGGTCGCTCACGGCTCCAGCGGTGGGTGAAACACGCGGTGGCCCGTCAGACGGCCACCCCTCAAGTCGCGGCCATCAAGCCCGATGGATACCTCTACGGGCCGGTCGATCCGTCGATCGAGCTCATAGATTCTGTTTCTGAGTGCGGGAGCAGCGATCCCGCAGCGGAAGTCCTCATGGTCGACTCGCGCTGCAGCCTACTGGGTTTTCCTCATGGTGGAGACAGCGGCAACGGCGGCGGCCGTTCACACGACAATGACGACTACATACCTCAACCCCTCACTGCCGAGCAGAGGGCTGAGCTTTGTTGCCACAACGAAGAAGCACTCTTCACTCCCATCGTGGGAGATTCTCCAGAGGCTCTGGTCCTAGAAGCCACGCGCTTGGCCACTGTGGCCGAGCGCGCACGCTTGGAAAATATCCAGCGCGCACTCGACGAACAGGCCCACCGACTGGTCCCCGAGTCCAGTCGATGACCGCGGCAATCGCACCCGCGCGAGACTCAGGTGTTCCGCACACCAGTCCAGAACCTCGAAGCCGCAGCTCGCATCGCGGAGTCGATTCAACCTTCTCAGTCGGAGGCTGGGAGAGGCCTTCAGCAGATCCGAGCTTTGCTCCGAACGGTTGAAGAGCAAAATGCGGCTGTTTCTCAGTCGCGCAACAGGATCCACAGCAGATCGGTGGCTGCGGACACCGTTTGGTCAACCCACAGTCCAAGATCGCCCCCAAGGCGTGAGGAACGTGGCCCGCAGCAAGACCGGCATATGGGTCGGAATGACGAGCAACACGACCGTCGACCCGGTCATCATGACCGCCGTCGAGCGCCTACGCCTCCTCCGGGAAGCGAATCGTACTCGCCCCGGCGACACGAGGGCAGGCGCATGTGCGACGATGAGCGGAGGGTTCCCGCTGATCCCCGGAGGCTAGGTTTCGATGCAAGGTCTATCCATGTTCAGGAAAGGGTCGATCGGAAGAGGGCGTTCAGAGAAGAGCAAGGCAGAGATCAACCAAGTGGGAGCCGAGCGCCTGTCTCTGGACCCGGGTGTTTCGGCAGTGCCATGAGAGCCGCAGAGATCCCCCCGAACTTCAGGTTGGCGGCGGGAGTAAGCAAGTTCACCGGCGAGTCAAAACTAGACACTTGGCTAGAAGATTACCGAGTGGCCATACAGATCGGAGGCGGCAACAACGACGTGGCCATGAAGCACCTTCCTCTGATGCTTGGCGGTTCGGCTCGGGCGTGGCTCAATCAGTTGCCCCCGGGAGTATTTATAGTTGGGAAGAGCTCGCACGAGTGTTCATTCGACCTTCGAAGGCACCTGAAAGCGGCCTGCTGGACTCGCAGAGCTTCAGCACTGCACGCAGAAGTCGAATGAAACTTTCAGGGATTACATCCAGCGATGGACCACCTTGCATCACACGGTGGAAAATATGTCTGAGCACCAGGCGGTTTGCGCCTTCAAGGAAGGCGTTCGTACCCGAGAGCTGAATCTGAAGTTTGGTCGAATAGGCGATATGTCCGTGTCACGGATGATGGAGATTGCCAGTCGGTACGCCAATGGCGAAGAGGCTGATCGGCTCCACAGTGGCAAGAAACCAATCGGGCAGGATGATCAGAATTCCAATCGGAAGAACCAGCGCAAAGCCGAGCCAGCTGCTCAGGGCGAGGCTGCAGTGGTCAATCAAGGAAAGGGCAAAGGAAAGCCGAAGGGGTCCTGGGCCCCCAAGAAAGTGAAGGATCAAGCTAGGAATGATGTACTCGACTAGCCATGTCCCATTCACACGAAGAAAGATGAAGAGGGAAACTTGGTATATCCCAAGCACACCACTCGACAGTGTCGGCTCCTGATCCAGAACTTCCAGAAAGATCAGTCGACTGAGAAGGGGAAGGAATCAGAAGAGTCCGAAGACAAGGAAGGGGATGGAGGGTATCCCTAGATCAACTCCACTTTGGAGATCTTCGCAGACGTCGAGAGCAAAAGTCGACTGAAAGTCATCAATAGAGAAGTAAACATGGTTGCCCCGGCAACCCCCACGTTTTTGAAATGGTCCAAGACCCCCATCACATTCGATCAGTCTGATCACCCTGCGCACATTGCCACCCCCGGGCGGCAGGCACTGGTGGTTGACCCTGTGGTCGAGGGCACACGTCTGACTAGAGTCCTGATGGATGGAGACAGTGGCTTGAATATCTTGTATGCAGCAACCCTCCGGGATATGGGCATTCCAATGTCCAAGCTAAGCGAAAGTAACATGAGGTTCCACGGGGTCATCCCCAGGAAGAAGGCCGACTCACTTGGCCAAATCACACTCGACGTGGTCTTTGGCAAGTCGAAGAACTATCTCAAAGAGAAGCTAACGTTCGAAGTGGTGGACTTCAATAGCGCTTATCACGCCATCCTGGTTAGGCCCGCCTACGCCAGGTTCATGGATCGACCGTGTTACGTTTACCTCAAGCTGAAGATGCCGGGACCCAACGGCGTTATAACCGTCACTGGGAACCGTCAGAAAGCGGAAGAGTGCTTCCAGAAAGGCTCGAAGATCGCTGACCAGCAGATGGTAGCAGTAGAGATGGAGGAGTACCAAAAGAGCATGGATCCGAGTGATCTGCTGAGGGCAAAGAAGCCGGCTTCCGAGTCAGCTTTCCAGTCGGCCGGGGACACGAAACCCGTGCACATCCACCCCACCGATCCCAACACAGCACCGACCCACATTTCCACTACACTCGACAGCAAATAGGAAAAAGCGCTCATCCAGTTCCTCCGTGAGAACTGGGACATATTCGCATGGAAACCATCAGACATGCCGGGTGTGCCCAGGGGACTGGCTGAGCACCATTTGCGAGTCGACCCAAAGGTGAAGCCTGTGAAGGAACATCTCCGTCGGTCCGCTGCGGAGAAGCGAAAGGCAATTGGCGAGGAAGTGGCTCGGCTCCTAGCAACTGAGTTTATCCGCGAGATCTACCACTCCGAGTGGCTCGCCAATGTCGTCATGGTCCCCAAGAAGGACAAGTCTCTCCGCATGTGCATCGATTTCAAGCACATCAATCGGGCCTGCCCGAAGGATCATTTTCCTCTCCCCCACATCGATCAGATAGTTGACTCGACTACAAGATGTGAGCATTTGTCCTTTCTGGACGCGTATTCCGGGTACCATCAGATCCGTCTGTTCGGACCCGATGAAATCAAGATAGCTTTCATCACCCCCTTCGGGTGTTTCTGTTAAGTCACCATGCCTTTCGGTCTCAAAAATGCCGGCGCTACCTTCATGCGCATGATCCAGAAGTGCTTAATATAGCAAATCAGTCGGAACGTCGAGGCATACATGGATGACATTGTGGTCAAGTCGCTGAGACATTCGCAAACTTAAGAAGCTATGATATCAAGCTCAATCCGTCAAAGTGTACATTTGGAGTTCCTGGCGGCAAGTTGCTCGGTTTTCTCGTTTCCGAACAGAGAATCGACGCCAATCCAGAGAAGGTCAGCACCATCCTCCGAATGAAACGCCCCGAGCGTATACATGACGTCCAGAAGCTTACTGGTTGCTCGGCCGCATTGAGTCGATTCATTTCTCGTCTCGGTGAGAAGGCACGGTCTCTCTACCGACTCATGAAGAAATCAGACAAGTTCGAGTGGAATTCCAAAGCCAAAGCCGCGTTTGAAGAACTCAAAGCCCTGCTGTCCACCCAGCCGGTGCTTGCTGCCCCAGTCACCAGAGAGCCTCTCCTACTATACATTGCAGCCACCGGACAAGTTGTCAGCACTGTACTCACGGTCGAGCGGGAAGAAGAGGGCAAGGCATACAAGGTCCAACGCCCAGTCTCTTACATATCCGAAGTTTTGACTCCCTCCAAGCAAAGGCACCCGCATTACCAAAAGCTCGTGTACGGGATTTACTTGACTGCAAAAAAGGTTGCCCATTACTTCTCGGACCATACAATCTCAGTCGTCAGCGACGCCCCGCTGTTAGAGATCCTGAACAACCGAGACGCAACCGGTCGAGTGGCAAAATGGGCGATTGAACTTCTTCCGTTAGATATCAAGTTTGAAGCGAAGAAAGCCATCAAGTCTCAGGCTATAGCAGATTTTGTGGCCGAGTGGATAGAACAAGAGTTGTCGACTCAAGTTCATTCGGATCACTGGACTATGTTCTTCGATGGATCCAAGATGCTGAACGGATCCGGCGCAGGCGTGGTCCTGGTTTCTCCCAGGGGCGACAAGCTCAGTTACGTCCATCAGATCCACTTTGACTCGTCGAACAATGAAGCTGAGTACGAAGCACTTTTGTACGGGTTGCGCATGGCCATCTCACTCGGCGTCCGTCGCCTGATGGTTTATGGCGACTCTGACTTAGTGGTGAACCAAGTGATGAAGGAATGGGACATCAGGAGCCCGACAATGACCAGTTATTGCAGTGCAGTGCGGAAGCTTGAAAATAAGTTTGAAGGTTTAGAGCTCCATCATGTGCCCAGAGCCAAGAATAAGCTGGCCGATGACCTCGCAAAAATTGGGTCGACTCAGAAGCCTATTCCCAAGAATGTGTTCCTGGAGCATCTGCACACCCCTTCTGTCAAAGAAGACCCCTTCACGGAAGAGCCCCTGCAGCCAGTCAGTGCGTCAGATCCGACTGAAGTCGAAATACCTGCGGTGGTCGACCTGATCATGGAGGTCCTAGTGATTACGCGAGACTGGACTGTGCCATACATATCATATCTCCTCAGGCAAGAACTCCCGAAAGATGAGGAGGAAGCGCGCCAGATCGTCCGCCGATCCAAGGCGTCACCGGAGTCGCTTAGCGCTGCATCACCCCAGAGGAAGGTCGATTGATCCTGGATGAGATTCACTTGGGAACTTGTGGCCACCATGCTTCCTCTCGGACTATAGTGGCCAAAGCATACCGAGCCGGGTTTTACTGGCCCCGTGCCAACGAGATGGCCAAGGATATTGTGGACAAGTGCGCATGTTGCTAGTTCTACTCCAACGTGTCCCACAAGCCGGCGTCTGCATTGAAGACCATTCCGCTAGTCTGGCCCTTTGCTGTTTGGGGCTTGGACATGGTCGGCCCCTTCAGAACGGGCAGAAGCGGATTCACCCACCTACTCGTGGCAGTCGACAAGTTCACCAAATGGATTGAGGCCAAGCCCATCAAGAACCTCGAGTCGAGCACCGCCATCAGCTTCATCAGGGAATTGATATTCAGATATGGAGTTCCCCATAGCATCATCACAGACAACGGCTCCGACTTTGACTCGGATGAATTCCGAGCTTTCTGTGCTTCTCAAGGAACACGAGTGGACTACGCCTCCATGGCACATCCGCAGTCGAATGGACAGGTAGAAAGAGCAAATGGTTTGATTCTCCAAGGCTTAAAGCTACGGCTCATGCGTGATCCTAAGCATGCCGCTAGGGCTTGGGTAACTGAACTACCATCTGTCCTATGGGGTTTGAGGACAACTCCAAACCGGTCGACTGGTCGTACCCCTTTCTTCATGGTCTATGGAGCCGAAGCTGTGTTGCCAAGCGACTTGTTACACAACGCCCCCAGAGTGGAACTCTTCTCCGAAGCCGAGGCAGAACAGGCTCGTCAGGATGCAGTCGACCTTTTGGAAGAGGAACGAGAGATGGCCTTGATCCGGTCGACCATCTATCAGCAAGACCTGCGTCGATTCCATGCTCGCAACGTCCGAAGCCAAGCATTTCAGGAAGGAGACCTGGTCCTTCGAGTGCATCAGAAGCGACCTCACAAGCTCGCCCCGGCCTGGGAAGGCCCATTCATCATCACCAAGGTGCTGCACAACGGAGCGTACCACCTCTACAATGTCGCCAAGAAGAAAGACATACCTCGTTTGTGGAACGCGGACCTGCTCCACCGCTTCTACAGTTGAAACACTCGACAGTCGAGTTGTAATAAAGATTTTCCCGATTTGTTTCAAAGACAAGTTTGCAGCGGTCCTTTAATGATTGTTGTTTTCTAAAAAACACTGGTCTTCAAAATCCACCAGTGGGTGCTTAGCCGCGAACCCGATTCGCCTAAGTTTCAAAAATTACTCTCAGTGAAGAGCAACCCTCTCACTCGGGGGCTTAGCCGCGAACCCGATTCGCCTAAGTTACAAACACTCACTTCGAGTGAAGAACAACCCTCTCACTCTGGGGCTTAGCTGCAGTCCTCCGAGCTGCATCATAAGTATAATGTGGCTCTACCTTCCGAGCTCCGCCACAAATACAACGTAGCTTGGAATCGCCTAAGTTACAAACATCCACTCCGAGTGAAGAGCAATCCTCTCACTCGGAGCCTTAGCTGCGGCCCCGTGACTCGCCTAAGTTATAAACACTCACTCCGAGTGAAGAGCAACCCTCTCACTCGGGGGCTTAGCTGCGGTACTCCGAGCTGCGTCATAAGTATAATGTGGCTCTGTCTTCCGAGCTCCGCCACAAATACAACGTAGCTTGGAATCGCCTAAGTTACAAACATCCACTCCGAGTGAAGAGCAATCCTCTCACTCGGGGGCTTAGCTGCGGTCCTCCGAGCTGCGTCATAAGTGTAATGTGGCTCTGTCTTCCGAGTTCCACCACAAATACAACGTAGCTTGGAATTGCCTAAGTTACAAACACTCACTCCGAGTGAAGAGCAACCCTCTCACTCGGCGGCTTAGCTGCGGTCCTCCGAGCTGCGTCGTAAGTATAATGTAGCTCTGCCTTCCGAGCTCCGCCACAAATACAACGTAGCTTGGAATCGCCAAAGTTACAAACATCCCCTCCGAGTGAAGAGCGATCCTCTCACTCGGGGGCTTAGCTGCGGCCCCGTGACTCGCCTAAGTTACAAACACTCACTCCGAGTGAAGAGCAACCCTCTCACTCGGGGGCTTAGTTGCGGTCCTCCAAGCTGCGTCATAAGTATAATGTGGCTCTCCCTTCCGAGCTTCGCCACAAATACAACGTAGCTTGGAATCGCCTAAGTTACAAACACTCACTCCGAGTGAAGAGCAAC
>LR738712.1:372219196-372248882 GCA_902687465.1 Secale cereale
CTCTGTCTTTCGAGCTCCGCCACTAATACAACATAGCTTGGAATCGCCTAAGTTACAAACACTCACTCCGAGTGAAGAGCAATCCTCTCACTCGGGGGCTTAGCTGCGGCCCCGTGACTCGCCTAAGTTACAAACACTCACTCCGATTGAAGAGCAACCCTCTCACTTGGGGGCTTAGCCGCGGTCCTCCGAGCTGCGTCGTAAGTATAATGTGGCTTTGCCTTCCGAGCTCCGCCACAATTACAACGTAGCTTGGAATTGCCTAAGTTACAAACATCCACTCCGAGTGAAGAGGGACCCTCTCACTCGGGGGCTTAGCTGCGGTCCTCCGAGCTGCATCATAAGTATAATGTGGCTCTGTCTTCCGAGCTCCGCCACAAAGACAATGTAGCTTGGAACCCCCTAAGTTACAAACATCCACTCCGAGTGAAGAGCAATCCTCTCACTCGGGGGCTTAGCTGCGGCCCCGTGACTCGCCTAAGTTACAAAAACCATTCCGAGTGGAGAGCGGCTTTTTCACTCGGAGGCTCAATCGCGGTCCTCCGAGCTCCGCCACAAATACAACGTCGCCATCAAGGCGTCGACTCAAAGATTCAAGCAATCAAAAAAGAGTCACAAGCCAAGGAATCAAATCCAGATAAAATCCCGCAAGATTCGGGCAAGAGTACCTGGGCCACGAGCCCACCAGAGTTTAACGATTACAATATCACTCGGCATTCCGAAGCAAATTGGATTAAAGTATCAAAGTTCACTCATTCCTCAGGAGGAGGCAGGCTCGCAGGTGCGACAAACTGGTCCAGGTCGACCCCGTCGGCGATGCGGGTGGCGGCTTCCAAGAAAGTCTCCATGAATGACTGGAATTGAAGCTCCTTCGTATTGGCAACCTTGAGCGCCGCGAGCCTTCTCTCCTTCACCTCCTTGCAGTGCAGCGGACCAAGGACAGCGCCACGTCGGCTCCACCCCGAGCGGACGACTTCTTCCACTCCTGCACTCGGCTGGGGATCTCATTGAGTCGAGTCATCAGAGACTTGAGGTCGTTCTCCTGCATGACTCCCCTCCAGAGCGCGGTGTCGATCCGGGCCATCACCGCTTTCAGCCGTCCCAGATAGTCCGTGGCACCAGTAAGACGGGACTCCAGCCTCAAGATGTTCATGGCAACCTCGTCCTTGACGATGGAATTGGCTGGGTCCAGGCCGGGCTCGACCCGCCCAGTCTCTTCTTCGAAGTTGCGGCAGAATTCTGCACCACAAAAAACAAGTCGAGTCAGCAAACAAAAATATGGGTCGACCGATCCAACTTAGCCTGGGCCAAAGGGACATACCTTCGAGCACGAGGTACAACTTCTTGGTAAGGTCGCCCAGATAAGCCTCAAGATCAATCCTCTTCTGGAAGAGGGCCTCGTACTTGTCGTTCAGGACGCTCTTGGCATTCTTCAATCGATTCACCTCTTGGTTAGCTGCGTCGAGTGAGCCCTTCAGCCTGATGATCTCCACCTCGAGAACGCCTATGGAGGCCAGCTTCTGCGCCGCCAGTTATGCCTTCTCTTGAGCCGCCTGCTGCGCCGCCGCCAAGTCGAGATCTTTCTGCTCCAAGGCCGCTTTCAGTTGACCTACCAAAGACATCACTGGACAGATGAACATGAGGAGACACAAGGCATATTTATCAAAAGTTAGTTGACAAATGGTTAGTGTCAATTACCGACCGCGTCATCCCGCGTCTTCTTCAGATGGTCCCGAGCCAGCTGCAAGTCGAGATTGAGCTGGATCTGCTTCTTCTCAAGGTCTGCAAATTTGGCTCCAAACTCGCAAGACTTCTCCATCCACACAACAAAACAAGATTCTAAGACTACAGTCGAGTCAAACACTCAACGGCTGTTTCGGGGACTACACCCAGAGGGTGCACTGAGCGTGCCCCCACTGGTTCTCACTCGGCCAAAATTAGTCTGGCTCGAGCTAAAAAGAACAACAAGGAGGAAAAGTTCTGTCGTTAGACCATGGCCGACTGCCAGCAGTCGACCACATTCTCGGGGACTACACCCAGTGGGTGCACTGAGCGTGCCCCCACCGGTTCTCACTCGACCAAGATCAGTCTCGCTCGAGCTCAAGGGTTTGAAAGCAAACACATCAAGACTCTCACCTAGTGGGTGTGGCATCATCTTACGAACAAAGCAGCAGATTTTTTCAAAACCAAAGACTATTCCAGCACAGCAAGCCAACCAGTGGAGAAAACAAACCTGTACGTTGCCCCGAAGAGCAGAACTAGCATCGTAAGCAGCCATGCTGGCCTCGTACGCCGCCTTCGTCTTCTCCATCATCAACCCCGCCTGGCGAACGTCTTCTTGAGCTGCACCCACGGGATCCTCCGGGAGGCGATAGGAGGAGAAGAGGACAGATGACGGAGCAGGCGCTGGGTCGACGGTCGGAGCGGGCGCTGGGTCGATGGCCGGAGCAGGCGCTGGGTCAACAGCCCCTCCAGCTGACAAAGCAGGGCGTTCGGTCAACGCGGGGACGGCGAAGGAGACCGTGGCCCGGACCGCACCTTCCTGTTGCTTGGCCTCCGGGCCAGAAGGCACCTTCCGGCCCTTATTCCCTGTGCGTCGTCGAGCCCCTCCCAAGCGCTCCTCATCAACATCATCGTCGTCTGGGAGCTCTATGACGTGGTGCGGCACTTCAAAACAAACAATAGTGAAGTTCAGTCGACCGTCATCCCTAACCGATGAAAAGTAAGACACGATCTACAACTCGCACCTGCGCGGGATGTTGCGGCATCTGCGGTCTCCTCGTCGTCCCGGCACTTGCCAATGTCCATCGAGGTCATGGAGGCAGCAGCACTGAAGAATCCCCTCGAAGATGAGTCGACAAATACATGGTCGACCTCCGAAAGGCAGAAAGGGACAAAGCTGAATGGTACTTACGTGGAGGCGATGGGAACATCCACCTTAATCTTGGCAGAGCCTTCCGGGGCTTGGCGGTGATAACCTTGGGATGCTTGGGCGCCTTCTCAGATATTTCGGGAGTGGCCGTACGAGCGCGCTTGGGTGTTTGGGAGCCAGAGGGACCTGTCCGAGGGTGCACAGCCCCTGGGTCATGCTTCCCCTTGGACCGCTTCTCATCACGGGGAGGTGACTCGACCTCCTCCCCGCTGCTGTAGTCCTCGCTCTCCTCTTCGGTCTCCTCCTCTGACTTCCACTCGGAGACGTCGCCCACGCCCTCCTCGCCCTCCTGGACCAGATCCCCCTTGGGCAGCGAGTACATTTCAGTATAGATCTACAAAAAAGGAAGATTAGCCAAACATCAGTCGGACTCGTCAAGACAATTACAAGCCAACAACAGGAGCACCACTCGGGAGCCAAAGACAAACCTTATCAGGAAGATGGTCAGCGTTGAGAGGAAGGACCCTCCCGGACCCCCTGCGGTTGTCTTTGTTACCCGTGATGCACTTCAGGCACTGCGCCACGTACTTCACGTCGGCCGCCTCCGGGTGGACTCGCGACGAGTCGTCGGTGCCGGAGTACAACCACATCGGGTGGTCTCGAGCCTGGAGTGGCTGGATCCTCCGCGTGAGGTACACCTCAAGCAGATCCAACCCTGTTACTCCCTCGCAGACCAACTGGATGACCCATTCCACCAACATGTTCACTTCGGCCCTCTCGGCTTTACCCACGATCATTGAAGGAGGCTGGCTGGCTCGACAAAGAGAGAAAGGGGGGAGACCAGTCGACTGTCCCGGGGTCGGACTGTCCTTGTAATAGAACCAAGTCGTCTGCCAGCCCCGAATTGATTCCGGAAGGATCATAGGGGGAAAGCGCTCCTATTCCTAAGTTGGATGTCGAGCCCGCCACACGCCTGGAGGACGTGCGTCTTACCGTCGCTCGGGTTCGCCTTCTTGAAGGTTTGCGAGCGGCAAGTAAAGATGTGCTTGAACAAACCCCAATGCGGCCGGCATCCGAGGAAGTTCTCGCACATGGAGACGAACACGGCAAGGAAAGCGATGGAATTGGGCGTGAAGTAATGCAGCTGGGCGCCGAAGAATATCAAGAAAACACGAAAAAAGGGTGCGGAGGCATGGAGAAACCTCGGTCGACGTGGGTCGCGAGAAGGACGCACTCGCCCTCCCGCGACCGGGGCTCGATCTCGCCCTCCGGCAGCCGCCAGGAGCCGTGAGCGACCAGTCCCTACTCCTCCAACTCCTCCAGATCCTCCGCCGTGACGGTGGACCGGATCCAATCCCCCTGGATCCAACCAGGAGGGAGCCCGGTCCTCGACGACGATCCGCTACGACCGGACCACCTCCCCTTCCCCGTCGCCACCTTCTTCCAACGCTCCATCACCGCGGTCTTGTCCTTGCCCATGGCACGCGAGCCGGCGGTCGCTGTGGAGAAAAGCGAGAAGGAGTAGAGGCACGGCGGAGAGGCAGGGGCGAAAGAGCAAGGAATGGGCGCACAGTGCCCCCGCTTCGGGCTCGGCGCGCACTTATCGCGCCCCGGTCAACTGGCTGAACGGTGGCCCCAAGCGATCTTATCAAATCCCGCAACAGGCGCAGACGCGATACGTGGCGAGAAAGGTGGCGCAAGGATCGAGGCATCCCGAGCATATTAGTCCGATTGCTGCAGCACGTCTCGCCCCACGCGCTCCCCCAAATTTCGAAACCCCGTGGAATTCGGTGACCAAAGGGCAACCAACCCCGCCGAAAACTGTGCACGCCAACGACACCCGACGCCTAGCGCAAAGTTCAGTCGACGGAAGACGCAACCAACGCACTCGACGGTTTTAGAATCGATCAAGGCGACCAAGACAAGATTGGGGAGGACAACCTAGTCCGCGAGCTCAGAGAAGACTGCCCCAGGGGCATCGAGCCAGAACAGGGGCTTTCCTCAGCACTCTCTCCTGCTCAAGCCTCAATCCATTCGGGGGCTACTGACGAGGTTACAGACCTAGGGTAGGGTCACAGTCCTGACCGAGGTACCCCACACAAGGGCACTACCCAAGAAGATCAAAAGACAAAACCTATGATGACAAAGATAGTCGACTGAGACGGCCCAAGAGGACATCCCACTCGACTGGACAACACCTACAAGACGACTCAACCCCACCCGACTAATCCAAGGCACTCGACCCCCAAAGGTCAAAGGTCCCTTAGGACAATAACGGTCTGGTATTTACTCGCCATAGTGAATGCCTTAATTACTCTTTACTATAGACGTTATCAGTAACGCCTGCCTTAATGTACATTGAACCCTTGGTAACGTGGAGCATAGCTGGGGTCCTGGCACACTATATAAGCCACCCCCTCCTCTTGTACAAGGGTTTGCATCCCTGTAACTCACATATACACATATCAATCGACCGCCTCCGGGCACGAGACGTAGGGTTGTTACTTCCTCCGAGAAGGGCCTGAACTCGTAAAACACCTCGTGTACAACTTCACCATAGCTAGGGCCTTGCCTCCTCATTAGTACCCCCTACTCGTACTGTCAGGCTTGGAACCACGACAGCGTGTTTGGGAACACTATCTTCGACCTCATGAATTCATTCTTCACACGGACCATGAGACACTTAAGTATCTTAAGGGTCAAACTAAGTTGAACAAGCGTCATGCTAAGTGGAGTGAGTTCATAGAGTCTTTTCCGTATTTCATTAAATACATCAAAGGCAGAGAGAACGTTGTAGCAGATGCACTTTCTCACGAATGCATGATTGTTACCAAACTTGAGTTGAATGTTATTGGCATTGAGCACATAAAAGACTTGTATGAGCATGATCCTTTCTTTGCAAATTCTTATGCTAAGTGTGTGATGCATACTTCTTGGGAACGATATTATATCAAGTATGGTTATCTTTTTGAGAGCTAACAAACTTTGCATCCCCGATTTGTCTCTTCGTTTGCTCCTTTTGCAGGAATCTCATGGAGGAGGACTCATGGGACATTTTGGACACGACAAGACATTTGCGACGCTCTCCAAGAACTATTATTGGCCCAATAAGTCCCATGACGTCCCACGCTTCACCAACCGGTGCTCTACATGCCGCAAAGCTAAGTCCAAAGCTCAATCTTACGGTCTTTATATGCCACTTCCTATTCCACATCAACCTTGGGAATACATTAGCATGGACTTTGTACTTGGTTTTCCTAGGACTCAAAATGGCAAGGATTCCGTTTTTGTTGTTGTGGATAGATTTTCCAAAATGGCCCATTTCATTCCATGCAAAAATATAGACGATGCTTCACATGTTGCGAATCTCTTTTGTAGGGAAATCCTGCGCCTACATGGAGTGCCCAAGACAATCGTCTCGGACCACGGCGTTAGTTCTTCAGCTACTTTTGGAAGACTCTATGCGCCAAACTCGGCATCAAGCTACTATTCTCATCGGCTTACCATCCACAAATGTACGGCCAAACGGAGGTGACGAATCGGACGCTATTGACGCTTCTTCGTGTGTTGATCAGGAAGAACATCAAGGAATGGGAGCATTGCTTGCCCATCGCCGAGTACGCCTACAACCGCGCATGACACTCGACAATCGGCAAGTGTCCCTTCGAGGTCGTCTACGGCTTCAACCCATTGTCCCCATTGGACATTCTTCCTCTACCTCTCCAAGAGCACACCAACATGGACGCAAGTGCACGAGCAAGTTATCTCAAGAAGACGCACGAAGATACAAGAGCAACGATCGAGTGCCAAGTACATCGCCTCGCCAACAACCTCAACGCCAACAAGACACCAAGGGTGTTCCAACCGGGAGATCTCGTATGGCTTCATCTTCGAAAGGACCGCTTCCCCCACGAGCGCAAGTCCAAACTCCTACCTCGAGCAGACGGACCCTTTAAGGTGCTAGTACACTACAACAACAATGCTTACAAGATTGACATTCCACACAACAAGTACAATGTGAGCGATAGCTTCAACATCAAGGATCTCTCTCCTTTCCATGGTGATGAAGATTTCGATATGAGGTCGGATCTTTCCCAAAGGAGGGGAGATGATACGGAGGATCCTATGTTCATCCCCATGGACCCATCTTCCCAAGTGCTTAGCGAACCGATGACACGATCTCGTGCAAGAGCACTTGAAACCGAGGTTAACTCTCGCCTTGTTGAATTTCCATTTGACCACCGTGAGACATGGCTACAACCTCAAACGGAGACACTTTGTATCCTTAGGTGTCAAGGAGAAGCTACGGTGCAAGATGGACGCCAAGAGCACAAAGGGAAATCTACCCAGCCCAGCATCACCGGTACAACCGCCCAACTACCGGCCAACTACCGCCTGACCGGTCAACCGGTCAACTACCGCCCAAGTACCGCTCAACCTTCTATGATCAAGCGGTCAAGGCCGGTACAAGCCTGGTACTTACCCCAGCAGTGACAAGACCGGTACAACCGCCCCGACCACCGGTACGACCGCCAGACTACCTCCGCGGACACCTCCAGGGACCGGTGCATGAGCTCCTAGCGGTACAACCGCCCCCACGACCGGTACAACCGGCCTGCCTGCATGCAGCGAAGCAGGTTTTGACCATTGTATCCCCCAACTTACCCCTTGGACTACAAATAGACCTCCTTCTCCTCCTTTTTAGGGTCAACATGGTGATAGCTCATTTAGACTAGAGCATTGCTCATCCCCATAGTGGTTCTACTCCATCGAGAGACCGCGACCCCTCTACGGAGAAGATCCAAACCGGATTCAAGACCTCCTCACGGAGAAGACCATCAAGACCTCCTCACGGAGAAGACTACCTTCTATACCGTCCTTTATTGTGTTTGTATTATTGTGGTACTCGTGTTTGTGCATCGTTCTAGCACATGTGTAATTGTTATCGTCCTTCTTGTGTGTTTTACCCTATGATTTCTCCTCGTGTTCTTCGCGTTCTTCGTGGGATCCCCTCCATTTCGTGAAAGATCGGCCCCTAGGGTTCCACCCTATATCACTCTCCCTACAGGAAGAACCCACAGATGACACCCGTCCTGTGACGTGTCAAGCAGGCGCGGAGCTGGCAAGATTGCCCGGCAAGCCTTGCCGGGCAACCAGTGATGTGACACTAAGCGGTGTATTTAATGCACCTTGTCAGCCCACAGAGACAGGTATGATAGCACTGTTGCTATCAAATCAGTGAATAATGACTACTTTGTCACGGTGGTGACCCATGAATCTATAAAAGGAGGCACATGGCTACCGTAGACAAGGTTAGAAGATTGGAGAACTCATACACGCATACGCATGTAGTCGCTGCTGCCCAGAGGCAACCCTTGCCGGGCAAGTGTACTACGCTCCACCACCATCAATTCACCAAACCAGGATTAGGGCCTTTCGACACAATGGTGGCCCGAACTTGGGTAGAAATGCCCGCGTGATCTCTGTCGTGCTGTCTCACGCTTGTCCGCTCTTCTTGCAATGCGATGTTCCCCCTCCGAACTAGCAAGGGACCTCCTGGTCCCATAGGTGGCCATGGTTTTCCCCGACATCTTTGGCGCGCCAGGTAGGGGGGTCGCTTGCGCGAACCTGAAGGCGTGTGCAGCGCATGATCTTCATCACCATCTTCATCTTCAACTGCGCCATCAACCGTGGCGCCCAAGAAGAAACCATCTTCTTCGACGCGTCCATCTAACTCAAAGGCTCCACAGCCTGCAGCCTCTAATGTTGTGGGAGGTGTGGAGGCACGCGAGGACGTAGACACTGCTGGGGATGTGGTCGGAGCAGGCGTCACCGTCACCACTTCCCCCACGGCCGACGCCGGAGTAGGAGGCACCGGAGGAGAGCAACATCAGCAACACCCCGACGGCCATGCTCCCCAAGGCATGGGCGAAGAGGTTACTCCATCTATGCCCCTTCTGCCCACTGACGAGCACAGCCGCAACAACGGCACTCGAACCGGGGTGAATCACCTTCCTCCGACCATTCCCACCATAGGTGCGATCGTAGCACGTGCGCCTCCCCCAGGACGGGTCGACCAAGCCGCTACGCTTGACGAAGCCGCTGGACCTCGTGTGCCTTTGCCGCACCACCCTGCTATCCAGGTGGTCGCCCCACAGTAGCGAGGGCGCAGTGCTGCCACCACTGGCACCGTAAGGAGCCGGGCGACGGTACGATTGACTTCTTTAGCACCCATGCCAAGTACAGCTTCAGAGGCCATAGTGCGGGTTTAGCTGCTACTGAGGTTTCTGCTAGCGGCTGAGCAGATGGACGAATGGCTTGCCACCATCCAAAGTCTGCTCGGTTTCGTCGAAGCTGGGGGCTCACGGCGAGCTGACCCACCGTAGCCTCCCCAAGCGACAACAACGACTCGTGCTGCTGGCCGTACGGTGGGAGCCCTCACCACTGTGTAGTCCCAGCCATGGTAGCTAGCACGAGCGCGGCAGAATCAAGACCCCGACGACGTCTCGATGGCCTCTTCTAACCCTCGAGCGCGTCCAGGCTAGCATCGACCCCCGGAGGATAGGCGGAGAGGAGACACGTGTGTTGCAGTCGAGCAACGCCGCGACAATCTCTGCCAGTCCGACGGGTGCGATAGCCTCGACGTCGACGAGCCCGCACTCGATAATGGCGGGTGCCTACCGTTCGAGGTTGGCTGCCATGCCTTTACTCGTGAGCTGCAGCAAGTCCGTTGGCCATACGTTCGCACGTTCAAGCCAGATATACCTAAGAAATACGACGGGAGGCTAAACCTATTGGAGATATGCCCTAGAGGCAATCATGTATGATGGTATTTCCCGTGTGTTTATGAATAAAGATAGTCTTTGGATGTAATCAATGAAACTTGTTGGCAAGTACGTGACTTGTGTGTGAGATCTTGTGTTGTATGATACATCCTAAATTGTCCCTAGTCGCAAGTGACATGTGGGCACATGCCGGACTAGACTAGCATATGATACGGTGGATGGCTCGGTCTCACTAGCCATGGGGCATTGGATGCTAACCCGATAATATTGACTTGGAAAGATCGGGTTGGATTCGATGTGGTCGGATCCGAGTCGATGTAAGGTCTGAGTCGGACAGACCCAACTATGAGACATAGCGATATGTCATTCATGAGTCTCTAGTACAACATACGTTCCATGTCCTAAGACCTAAGCTAACACATGTACTCGGGATGGTGACAGACATGCTTTGGGCCGACCAAACGCTACTCCGTGACTAGGTAGTTACAAAGGTAGGTTTCGGGCTTGTCCAGACCCATGCCGTGAGACATGGTCGAGCAAGATGGGATTTGCCACTCCGATCAGGAGGGATATACTCTAGGTCCCTCGTGTGATCCGACCAGGATAAGCATGGCCATGCGACAAGGATTATGAGATAATCCGGTTTGGGTCGGCATCACTAGAACGAGAAAGAGTTCGGGCTAGCACAAGGATGACAGACTCTCCTTGAGCCCGACAACATATACCATGTGGCAAAAGGAATGGAAGTGTGACATGTTGTATAGGTTTGCTAGCCAGCTTCATAGTCTGCTTGGTGGTTGGCACGCCTTGCTAGAGGCCGCTACCAACCATATAGGTTGGAGGTGATCCGAACTATGACCAAACCGACTTGAACCTAAGGGGTCGCGCGCTTAAGGGAAGGAACCTGTGAAGTTGGATCAGACTCCACGAGTCAGGATTTGTCCTGCTCGGACACGGATACAGACCAAACAGACTATGGGCTTTAGGGTCTATGTGAGGCCCAAGTGTTGAGCCCGTGACGGATGCCTATATATAGTGGAGGTGCGGCACACTCATTTGGTTGATCGCTTCAGCGCCGTCATTAGGGCTTTGCATGTGTTGCAACTAGCCACCTCCACTCATTGCCGGTTGTGTGATCGAATCTAGCAATCCGCTGCACGACGTTCCTCCTACACGCACGGATACCGCTAGAGGTGGTGCAATTGCGCCGCTCTGGCGAACATGTTCGCGGGATCCGATCGGTTACATGGGAGATCGACGAGAAGGAGACGACTCTGGGGACGCGCTGCCCCAACTCTACTTCCGATGCACAGCATTACGCGTCTAGTGGCAACGATCTGTGATCCATATCCCTTAGAATGTTCCTGGATGTTCCGCGCGTAGGAAATTTTTAATTTGCAGTTGACGCACCCTATGGTAGAACCCAACAGAAACCGACAGAGTTCCTGAGCATCTACACCATCGTTGTTCAGGCTGACGGGGGAAGCGATGAGATGGTGTTTGCTAACTACTTTCCTTTGGCCCTCAAGTCCAATGTGTGGTCTTGGCAAATGCACCTGCCGGAGAACTCCATTTCGTCATGGGCTGACCTGTGCCACAAAGTCATCGGCACCTTCACCGGTGGCCACCAAGAACCAGGTAGGCCCAGCGACTTGCAGCTTCTCCAACGAAAGGAAGGAGAAACCCTCCACTGTGAAGAGCTCTACACCCTGGTGGATAAGTGTACTCGGATGGAGGAGGGAAGGAAGTTGCTCAGAGAGGAAGATTGCATTAATGTTGATTCACAGGAGGATGATAAATCGACTAGTCAGAAGAAGATCAAGAAGCACAGTAAGAAACGGAGGGATAAGGCGGCGATGACTGTCGAATGATGAGGTACGCCTAGTACCTACAAGAAGGCCAAAGCTGAGGCCCTCGACAAGGAAGCTGATGTGTGCACTCACTGCAGGGAAGCCGCTGCTACCAGAAGGCTGGGAAAGGTGATGGGTCGTATTGCAAGATTCATCGGACAAAGGGCCATGACCTTCAAGAGTGTCATCAGGTTGAGCAGCTTGTCAAGAGACAGAGAGCAGAGTATGAGAAGCATGATAAGGAAAAGGGTCAGAATGTTGCTGGCGGTAAGGGGCAAGGTGGTGAAGTACATCGCCCTGCTAAACCCCTTTGGAACCATGGAAAGCCCGCCAGAAGTAGGGAAAAGGAGTCTGTAATGATGAGAGTGATGGAGGGGATGGAGAGGAAACCAGTGAGCAAGAGTTTCAGAAGACCACTGACGCCCTGTGCATTGACGGAGGTGCATCTCTGCACGCCTCTCACCGTCAACTCAAGCGGTGGGCACGCGAAGTCAATTCCATGGAGCCAGTGCTAGAGGCCCGGAAGCCAGTCAAATGGTCCCGTACACCCATCATCTTTGACAACGAGGATCATCCTTGCCGTACCACTGTGGTAGGATGCTTGCCGTTGTTGGTCTCCCTAACAATTCGGAACCTCAAGGTCACAAAGAAGTTGGTGGACGGCGGGGCTAGGTTGAATCTGATCTCCCCAGCAGTTATCAGCAAGCTTCAGAGAGTAGAGGAATCGCTAGAGGTTAGTGGCACGTTTCAAGGAGTTAATCCCGGTAGGATTCATCCTACGGGAAAGATCACATTGCCGGTAACGTTTGGTGGAGAATTGAACTGCCGGATTGAAAGGATTGTGTTTGATGTGGTTGATCTCCCCCTGCCGTACAATGGGATTCTTGGATGCCCAACACTGGCCAAATTCATGGCGGCATCCAACTATGCCTACAACACCTTGAAGATGCTTGGGCCACTTGGAGTTATCAATATCCCATCAGATGCGAAGGATGCAATCATTTGTCTGGACAAAATGTATCGGGACGCAGTCGCGGCAGAGGCAGCGGCAACAACAGTTCCTGCTAAGGAAAGCAAAGGAAAGAAGAAGGATTGTAGGACCTCCGGCAAGGAGTCCGAGAAGCATACCCCCACTGAGTTCACGACACCCATTGACGACGTGCCGGAGTGTTCCTACAGCAAGAGATCCAGGGTTGTTGCACCCCAAGTTAAGAAGGTCCCGGCAGGGCTGGCTCATGTTGATGGTACCTTTACTATCAGTGCCACCCTCGATGACAAATAGTAAAGCGCGCATGTTGCTTTGCTGTGAGCGAATATCGATGCGTTTGCCTAGCAACCATCTGATATCCCAGGTGTTCCCAGGGAGGTAATCGGGCACCACCTTGCCTTCCGCCCACATGCCCGACCTGTCAAGCAGAAAGTCCGGAAGCAGGCCCTGGAAAGGCAACAGTTCATGAAGAGATCAAGAAACTTGAGGAAGCTGGTTTAATTAGAGGAGTGATAAATCCAACATGCTTGGCAAA
The DNA here is from genome assembly GCA_902687465.1 of Secale cereale. Taxonomy (NCBI): domain Eukaryota; kingdom Viridiplantae; phylum Streptophyta; class Magnoliopsida; order Poales; family Poaceae; genus Secale; species Secale cereale. The sequence continues at coordinate 372,232,227 of LR738712.1, forward strand.
TCCAGTGGTAGTCCGGAAGGCTAACAGGAAGTGGAGGCTTTGCATAGATTTCACAGATCTCAACAAGGCTTGCCCGAAGGACCCATTTCCCTTGTCGCGTATTGATCATATTGTGGATTCCACTTCAGGTTATGATTTGCTCTCATTTCTGGATGCATACTCTGGGTATCACCAAATCTTCATGTCCAAGGAAGATGAAGAGAAGACATCTTTCACCACAGCATGTGGTACATATTGCTTTGTATGCATGCCATTCGGATTAAAGATTGTCGGGTCCACTTTTGCAAGGGCATTCCAGATTGGTTTTGAGCCACACCTGCACAGAAATATAGAGGCATATATGGATGATATTGTGGTCAAGACCAAGGAGCGGGCTACCCTTATTCAGTACTTGGAAGAGACGTTTGCTAACCTACGCAAGATCAATTTGAAGCTCAACCCGGAGAAGTGTGTATTTGGTGTTCCCTCTGGCAAGCTACTTGGGTTCTTTGTATCCCACCATGGGATCGAGGCCAACCACGACAAGATCAAGGCTATCAAGCTGATCCAAGTGCCAATGACAGTTAAGGATGTGAGGCGCCTAACATGATGTGTTGCCGCACTAAGCAGATTCATCTCCAAGTCTGATGAGCGCGCCCTGCCGTTCTTCAAAATTTTGAAGAAGGCATGGCCCATGAAGTGGACCCCGGAAGAAGATGCAGCTTTGCAAGAGTTGAAGGCCTATTTGTCCTCTATGCCTACCTTGGTTGCTCCCAAGCCCCAGGAGCCGTTGTTGCTATACTTAGTGGAAACCAATAAAGTGGTCAGTGCAGCCTTGGTAGCACGGTGAGAAGTGGATGAGGCAGAGAGTGAACAGAGGCCAGCAGGGCCAGAAAAGGATCAGGAGAGCAGTGAGCACGGCAGCGAGAGCAACCCCAAGGATGTGGCAAGGAAGAAAGTGGTGTGGCGCCTAGTGTACTTCATCAGCTCCCTGTTACAGGGGGCTAGATCGAGATACTCTGGTGTGCAAAAGTTGATCTTTGGTCTCATCATGGCCTCAAGGAAACTGCGCCACTACTTCCAACCCATGAGATTACGGTTGTCACTCGCTTCCCATTGCAAAGGATACTCCAAAACCCTGAGGCTACCGGCAGAATAGTGGAGTGGGCTTTGGAGTTATCCAGCTTTGGTTTGAAGTTTGAGAGCACATTAACTATTCAGAGCAGGGCATTGGAAGAGTTTATTGCAAAATGGACGCCAACCCCTGATGAGGCGATAACAGAGACAGTTATCCACGGCAACGAATCACCCCAATAATGGATTATGTATTTTGATGATGCTTTTTCCCTACAAGGTGCAGGAGCTGGCATGTTTCTCGTTGCCCCCTCTGTGGAGCCCTTGAAGTACGTCGTCCAAATGCATTTTGCCCGGGAAGAAGCAACCAACAATACATCTGAGTATGAAGGGCTCAATGCTGGGTTGAGGATTGCAATGGAATTGGGAATTAAGAAACTGATCATTCAAGGAGATTCACAGCTTGTGGTGAGACAAGTCAACAAGGATTACCAAAGCCCATTGACGGAGGCATACTTCAAAGAAGTGAGGAGATTGGAGGAGCACTTTGACGGATTGTAAACAGAGCATGTACCCCGTGTGGAAAGCAACATAGCTGATCATGTGTCAAATCGTATTGTGTATAAGTTTCCTGTGGAACCAGGAACTTTTGTTCTCCATTTCACACAACCTTTCGTATCCCCAGCAACAATGGCCCAGAAAAGGAGAATGTTAGACACTGGTAAGCCTCTCCAGGCAAAGTCTTCTGCTCCCGGCAGAGACCCTACTGGAAACAACTCCTCACAGCCTGCCGAACCACCCCCTCCAGCCGGGTCCATGAGCCCTGCAAACGAGGCTTGTGCTCGTGCAGCAGAGGAGGTGCCACTATTCCTCGTTGTCGATACCCAAGCTCCAACTTGGGCAAGGCACCTTGTCCACTTCCTCCAAACCGGAGAGCTTCTCGGCAACCAGGAGGAAGCTAAAAAAAGTAGCCCGGAGGGCCAGTATGTACCCGTTTGTCGATGACACTCTGTAAAGAAGGAGGCCCAATGGTGTGAAATTGAAGTGTATCTATCGGGAAGTAGGAAATGAACTGCTGGCTGAAATAAACAAAGGCATGTGCGGCTCCCACATTGGATCAAGGGCATTACTTGGGAAAGCATTCCAGGAAGGATTCCATTGGCCCACAACCCTCCAAGATGCAGTCGAGCTCGTCACGAAATGTGTAGCCTGCAAGTTCCATTCCAAGAAAACCCACCTGCCTGCCCAAGCTCTTCAGATAATTCCTCTCTCATGGTCGTTTTCTGTCTGGGGGCTCGATATCCTAGGCCCTTTCCCCTAGCTGCCGGGGCTTTGAATTCTTGTTCGTTGCCGTCGACAAGTTTACCAAGTGGACAGAAGTAGTTGCCGTCCGAAAGGTGACTGCTTAGTCAACTATGAATTTCTTGGAAGATGTGGTGTGCCATTTTGGAATTCTGGCAAGGATCATTACCGACAATGGCACCCAGTTCATGAGCCGTGCCTTCATGCAATATGTTCATGCCCTCAGATGCAAGTTCTCATTTGCATATGTGGCACACCCACGGAGCAATGGACAAGCTGACAGGGCAAACGTGGAAGTGCTGCGTGGACTGAAGAAAAGAACGTTTGATACACCGCAGAAGGGCAGGCGGTGGATCTAGGAGCTGTCGATAGTTCTCTGGCCCCTCAGAACAACACCAAACCGAGCTACCGGACAGACACCCTTCTCCCTGGTCTACGAGGTAGAAGCAGTTATCCCCACGGATCTCATTGGCGGGTCCCCTCGAGTGCTTGCCTATGATGAAGTAGCGCAAGTTGAGCACCGGCGTGACGACACTGTGCTACTCGAGGAGAACCGTCTCTGGGCTACTACGCGTTTTGTGCGCTGTTAGCAAGCCTTCCGTCGCTATCATAGCTGTAGGGTTCATGGCCGGTGTTTTGAGGAAGGTGACCTTGTCCTTAGGCACGTTCAGTCCGCCAAGGGTACACAAAAGTTATCACCGAAGTTGGAAGGCCCTTACGGGGTAGTACGAGTCACCAGACATGGCGTAGTCCATCTGGAGACCAGAGATGGCATTAAATTGCAAAACTCATGGAATATTGAGCATCTTCGTAAGTTCTACCCGTAAGGTGTGGCTGTCAGGCCCTGCCCGGCAGCCACCCATTGTACAAGCCTTGTCTCAGTTGCATGTAACCCTTTGTACATGCCGGGGCGATGACCCCGTGCAAGAGAAAAATAAAGAAGCACTGCAGAGGGGGGCAACTAAGAGTTCATGCATGCATGAGCATTCCAAGATCATTGCATAAGCATCTTATTGCATATGCATATTGTTGGACTCAAGGCTCCGCAAAACTATTGTAAGTTCAAACACTAGAGTGCGTGTCAAGAACTAAACTTCCCCTATCAGCCTACTCGATGTCTCTATGATCTAGCTCGAGGAACATGAAAGGAAATGACACAAGGCAGTTCACCCAGGTTCAGGCCACCTATATGTGAGTGGCCCAGCTCCTGCAATGTGGTGTCTTGCCTCGAGGTGGGCTGAGGAAGAACTAGTACAGTGGATGAACAACCTCGCAAGGTGTGTTCTTGCTTGTGTGGTGAGGGAGGTTTGAATGATCCGTCCTCCTCTTTGTGGTGGCTAAGATATATGATGAGGACATCACTAATAAAGTTACACCCACAACCCCTATTGATACATATACAGGACCAGTTACTAGAGCACACGCACGCCAATTAAGTTACCAGGTACTTTCATTTCTTGGTAATGATTCTAATGTTCATGAGAATATGATGCTGCCTAAATTGGACACATTTGTCTTGCTTTGAAATGAAGGGCCTAGCTTGGACAAGAAGGATGATCATTGGAGCAAGATCAAGCATGGAGATGATGGCATGTGCACGGGGAGCAAGAACGGACTTACAATTATTGATTTCAGGCCTTTCAAGCCACTATAATGAGTGCGTGAAGCCTTCGACGAAATATACAAGATGCCACTTTTTAGATTTTGTCCAGAAGCTATTATGGGTGCTGCGTCATCTTATTTATGAGCCAGGCCCATGTAATTTCGAAATAGTAAAGTATATGTTATTTGTAGAGTCTATATGTGTGGGGAAAACAGAGTTATGGTTGGTTTCGGACCCCTTCTCCAAGGGGCCACAAAATTCCCCCTCTCTTTCTCCATATATACAACTCTTAGGGCATCATTTAGACTTTGGGTTTTCTTTAGATTAAAGTTCGCCATAGCTGCAACTTCGTGTACTTCGTTTGTGTTCAATGACCAGACAAAGATGTCACAAAACCCCACCCTGATCAATAAAGCTTTCCTCTTATATTCTCAATATCCAGATTGCAATATTAGTTATTGCTTTTTCTTTGTTTGCTTGCTGGAAATAGAACCTCATGGTCAGGTTGATCGTGCTCCAGCGTGATCAATAACCTATCGGAGTTGCTTTAGAGATTGCGAAGGCGCGACGTCCTCGCACGTTCGTAGTCGGATCGTCGAAGTCTACTCCACCGAAAATGATAGCCACCATCTCATCGAAAGACAGGACACCTTTTTGCCTCTATCACTACATATATGGTGGCCTTGGTCCTCTTCGCCCAAAATGTAGGCGGGAAGGGATCCCACAACAACCAAATTTGAAGGGAGACAATGTAATGCCCAGTATGTGACTATGCCTCCCACGTGTCGAGGCACGACTTAAAGGCATAATCACATACTAGAATGATGTCAAGTATGGTATCTTTGCACAACTCATGTAAAAAGAGAGGATGAAAATGTAAAAGAGTAGTTGGCTTACACTCGCCACGTCACACAATGAAATACATTAACATACATCATCCGAATAACATCAGAGTCCGACTACGGACAAAGATCCAAATGAAAGATACCATAAATAAAGCAACACAAGGTCCCGATCATCCTAGTAAGAGCCCTACTGATCCTCAGGGTAAGACACGTAGTATCGCCCAGGCTCTTCACAGAACTCCCAATACAACTCTGAACCACCACATGTGTAGTTCTCAACGGTACATGCATCTGGTGTTGTGTAGAATCTGTGAGCCACAGAGGACTCAACAATCCCGTTCCCGGGTAGCAATACTATCAAAGCCTTAGGTGTGGAAAAGGCTTGAAACAAGGTTGCAGTAGTACTAGCACTAGCTTACATGTATAGAGAGAGAAGAGGAAGTGCCAACGATCGTCAAAGTGATCACAAAGTGATCCTAACTACTCATGTCAAACATAACCCCACCGTGTTCACTTCTCGATCCCCTTCGGAAAGAGACTATCACGGTTACTATCGCTTGTAGTGTATTATGAACATGGTGTCAAGTTATCTACAACCGGATATTAACAAATTCTCATATGCCACATAACCGCGGGCACGGCTTTCGAAAGATCAAAACCTGCAGGGGTGTCCCAACTTAGCCCATCACAAGCTCACGATCTGTGGAGTCGCAACTCCAAGGTTGGGAAGACCCGAGTATTCTCGGAATCCCGTGCTCAAGATATTCCGACATAGGTAAAACTAATCTAGCAAGACCTCCCGGCGAGCCGACACCCTGATAGTAGCCGCGCGTATCTCGTCTCAGGCCAAGACCGGATGGGCGATGCTATAGGTTTTTACCAGCCCTCGGGTTTCCCCAAGGTGGCCCTGCAGGACCCCCAGTTTGGACCAACACTCATGTGGAGCACTTGCCCAGGGTTGTTAATTAAGAACTTAGGTTTGCAATGCCCTATGCAAGTTTTAGTTATTAGGCAAATGTAAAACCAATGTTGGGCCTTGCTGGAAAAGCTTTAGCGCTAAGCGGGTTATCGAGGGGGGCACATAAACCCCAACCGTGTTAGGGACACAAAATCAAGGAACATAACACCGGTGTAGCGGTTCCTAGGGTGGCATGAGTGGAACAAAACACCAAGCAAGAGGCTTAGCCTTCCACCCATTACCATATATAGATGATTTAGTTTAATAGTTTATATATTGTGATATCCCAACAATAACTTCAACATGAAGCAAGAATCTTCAAATCTTCACCTGCAACTAACAACACAATAAGAGGGGCTGAGCGATGCTTACGTAGCCAAACAACGGTTTGTTAGGTGGGTGGTTAGAGAGTTTCATGGCAACAATAGGAGGGCTGACAAACAGACATAGGCATCAAGGCAATATCTAAAAGAGCGAGACATCTAGCATAGGCAAAGATAGTAGTGATATCTGGGTAAGGTCATCTTGCCTGTTTATTCCACGGAGGGATCTTAACCTTGCTCCTCAAACTCAACCTCGGCAGGAACCTCGTACTCCGTATCATCACCGGGCTCTAACCAAACACAACAATGCAACACCGGAACACAATCAATCATAATGCAATGCTCAATCATATGATGCATGAACATGATGAACAAGGACCAAAGTAGATATGATGCATGGCCTAGGGTCTCAAGAGTGCAACAACATCATAATCAAACAAGATCACTCACATGAAAGAAACAAGCAAAAGAACAACTAATAAGTTTATGTAGGTTGTTCAAACAAGCATCCAACAAGTTTCAAAGGAGTTGGTTAACATGGCAAGGGTGCAACTAACATTACAACAACATGCTAGCACATTTAAATGGGCTGGAAATCATAAACAACAATTTCCAGAAACTCCCATATTAATTTAAATGCATTTAGGACAGATCTGAAAAACTTATGTGATAAATTTGTCAAACATGCTAAACAACAGAACCAAAATATTCTACACATTTTTCCACCCCAAATGCATATAAAGTTTGTTAAATTTGGAGTTGTAGATATTTAGTTATGATTTTTCCAAGTTTAAGCATATTTAAAACAAGAATAAATTCAAACAACATTTTAAATGTTTTTAAACATGGCAACAAACAGCATTTTCATAAACTACATGAAATTCTAAGCACTTTTCATATATAACTCATTTTCATCAGAAGAATATTTTCACAGATATTAATTAAAGAAAGAAAGTGCAGAAAAGAAAAAGAAAAAGAAAAACAGAAAAGAAAAATAATAAGCGCAGGGTCAAAGTCACCCACGGCCGCGCTAGCCCAAGTCACTGACGAGGGGACCCGGCTGGGCTGAGCTAGCGTCAGTGATGGGCCTCGAACCCCTCGTTGGTTACCCCAAGTGGAAGGTGTAAGATGCAGTATGTAGAAGTGTTTTCCCTTAGCAAAGATACTAAGGATCGAATCCCCAGAGACTCCTAGGTTCAACAAGTAGGTGCCAACTGTTAACGGCGCGTATTAGCAATCAACGTGGACCTGCACACACATACAAATAACTTTGCTCCCAACGAGTACAGAGAGGTTGTCAATCCCTCCGGCCTTGTAGTTCACAAAGGGTTAAAAGCAAATGATAGTAGTGATAGATAATGTTTTGCAATAGTAAATAAATAGCAAAAAGTAAATAGCGGATGTGATCAATGATGGTATTATGGACCGGAGTCTCATGATGTTCACTAGTGATGTCTCTCTCCCAAAAGACGATAAAACAACTATGTGAGGTAAACAAATTACAGCTCGGCAATTGACAGGACCACGAACGCAAATCAAAGCTGATTACATTGCAAGAAAGGTTGAGGTTCAAAGCATGGGCGGTACGCCAAATTAAGTAGACCAAAATCCATCAATATCTACTACTAATCATCCACCTTGAGATATATATCCAGAACATCTCACTGGTATTAAGTTGCGAGTCCACCCATAGTTTAAACTCAATGCAACAGACAACTGCATTAAAAGAACTTTGCGTAAAGTAAACAATGCTTGCACCCGCGGGCACAAGCACCGTTGTTTTCCCCCTTGTGGCAACAACACATCCCCTAGACTCATGTGTCTGTCACTCAAGCTAGTCATCGAGGGGCATGAACCCACAATCGAGCATAACGTTCCCTCTTGGACTCACTACCTATTACTTGGCCAAAGCAATAAATAACAACGGAGAACATGCAAGAATTACTTATGAACATAAATATAAAAGAGGTAGATCAAATATATTACTCAAGATCAATCTGAACATAATCTCACAATCCATCGGATCCCAGCAAACTCAACATAGCAACAGCATAAGGATTACATAGGTGCCTCGATCATGTAGGGCAGCTCACGAGGACTAATTAGTGAAGCACAAGAACGGGAGGAGAACATCACATAGCTACTGGTCATGGACTCATGGTCCAAGGGAGACTACTCACGAGTCATCCAGGAGGCGTCCATGGTGGTGGAGAAGCTCCCGGTGGTGATCCTCCCCTCCGGCAGGGTGCCGGGAAGAGTTCTCCTGGTGCTCCCGATCTTGGAAGCGGCGGCGGCGGCGGAAGAGAGATGGGATCGCGAAAAGAGTTCCTGTTCTGAGGGTTTTGGAGGACGCTTTAAATATATGCCAAAGGGGAGCATCGGGGAAGCTTCGGGGGGCCCAGGCGCCCCCCCGGCGCGGCCTAGGGGGGGCGCCGCCAGGGCGCCTGGAGCCCTGGTGGCCCCCCCGGCTGCCCTTCGGACGCAGGGTAGTTTCCGGAACACTGATTTTTTATATAATTTTTCTGGATTTTTCCTGGCAGTTCTCGTAACGTGAAAACCTGAAATACAAAAACAGCCGAAAACAGAAACTGGCACTGGGGTGCACTGGATTAGTAAGTTAGTCCAAATATGATCAAAAGTGTATGGAAGTGTATGAATATCATAGCAATATCACCCAAAAGTGGCATGGAGCAAGCAAAAATTATAGATACGTTTTGGACGTATCAACATCCCCAAGCTTAATTCCTGCTCGTCCTCGAGTAGGTAAATGATAACAAGAATAATTTCTGTGGTGACATGCTATTAACCATATAGGACTTTTTATAGTCATATGACAAAAGCTTACTGAGACAATGATTCTATAGTAATTAAGTTGCCTCATGAGAAAATCACAAATGACTGAAAGTTTTACAATATGACATTGAAGCATCAAAAAGATTTGCAATGAATATGATGTGCAAATATGATAAAGTGATATCTAGCTTGCCCCCTTTAGTGAAGCAAAACATAAATGCAGGGGCACCTTCAAGGTTTAAGTGATGACTAGATACAATGATTTCAAAGTAAACGATATCACAATCATGCAAAAGACAATGCTACTTTGGGACAATGCACATTACACTCAGAATGACAATCATGCTCTCAGTAGTTGGTGCTTGAAGAAATGGTTATGTGCTAGAGCTTTTTATTTTGAAAACATGGAAGCAATTTTGTCAACGGTAGTAGTACTTCATATGTGTCATGCATAAAACATCCTATAAGTTGCATGCCTCATGCATCGAATGCCAATAGTGCTCGCACCTTGTCCTAATTAGCTCGGATTTCCATGGGTTATCATTGCATTACATATGTTTCAACCAAGTGTCACAAAGGGGTACCTCTATGCCACCTGTACAAAGGTCCAAGGAGATAAATCGCATTTGATTTCTCGTTTTTGATAGATCTCAACTTGAGGACATCCATACCGGGACAACATAGGAAATAGATGATGGACTCCTCTTTAATGCATAAGCATATTCTCATAAGAGATTGAGGATTAATGTCCAAGCTAAAACTTCCACCATGATGCATCGCTTTGGTTGGCGGCCCAATGTTCTTCTCTAACAATATGCATACTCATTCAACCCACGGCAAATCACCCTTACTTCAGACAAGACGAACATGCATAGCAACTCACATGATATTCAACAAAAGTGTGACAGTTGATGGCGTCCCCAGAAACATGGTTACCGCTCAGCAAGCAACTTATAAGAAATAAGATACATAAGCAACATATTCTTTACCACAATAGTTTTTAAGCTACTTTCCCATGAGCTATGTATTGCAAAGTTAGTTTTCTTAGTATAGGTGGAGGTTAGCAAAAGACTGGGAGCGACCAACTAAGAGAGCAATGACGGTCATAATCATGCAGAGCGACAAAGCAATATTGAATCAGGCATGGTAGTTATATCGCTACTCAGAAATAAAAGATCATCAAGGCTTGACAGACTTTCTTTACAGTCTTAAATATGCGTGAGCATACGCCAAGTCAATCAAAATAAATTCTCGAAGGAAGATATTACTAAACCATACCACATCATTGGCAAACAAATCAAGTTGCTATTCCAATAACACATTGGGAATCCCCCAGCTATTTGAGATTAACCATAAGAAAACCTGAACTACTAAGCATCATTATGCACGTAGCATATTTATCATAGACACATTAACCAATGCAATGGAAGCAAACTCTCTTAATTAGATGAGCATGATAATTAAAGAGAGTTCAAGCAACCAACTAAACAAAAGCTCTTTGAAAAGATAAGCATGAATATTAAGAGCAAAGCATGATAGTAGCTATTAAAAGACAAAGAACACACACAGCAAAGATAGACATGAAAATTCTATGTTATGTTCTAGGTAGAGGTGGAGCGTGTTTCTCTCCCACATAAAGAATGCTGAGTTCCGACTCGTTATGAAAAACTAAAAAGAAAACTAAAAGCAAGACGCTCCAAGCATAGCACATAACACATGAAGTGATAAAAATATAGCGAAACGAAAGACGAACTGATAAAGTTGATGGAGAAGGGGATGCACGGGGGCATCCCCAAGCTTAGACGCTTGAGTCTCCTTGAATATTTCTTGGGGGTGCACGGGGGCATCCCCAAGCTTGAGCGCCTGACACTCCTGAATCTTTTTATCATCTTCCCTCGCACACTTGAAAACTCCCTTCATACATAACTCATTGTAATCTGATTAGCGAGGTTAGTACCCTTAATAAAATAATTATACCTTGCTGGAAATAAAGATATTCTTGAAGTTCTACTGTTTCTCAAGATTGCCAAAAGGTTTTTGCAAAGAAAAAGCAAGCTCTTGATTTGCAAAATGAAGGAAAGGCAAAATAGGACAGAATCTGTGAAAAACAGAACAGCAGGTAGTAATTGATCTGTTCGGGATACTTCTGCAACTCAAATCAAAAAACTCAGAACAGACGCACGAAAGAAAATTATATAGAGAACGTTGTAGAAAAAATTCAGACCAAAAAGATGATCTGGTGATTTTATACGAATTTTTCTATCCAAGGACAGAATCTGTTTCCTGGACAGCACCTCACAACTTTTGAACTTTCTAGCAATCAGAGGCTATACTTGGCACAAATATGAAAAGCAAAGATACAATGATGATGCTACATCAGTAAACAACATCAAGACACAACAAAAGCAAAAAAATTATTCATGTGGGCTGCCTCCCAAAAGCGCTTTCTTTTATGCCTTTAAGCTAGGCATAATGCATAGATCAAGTTGCATCAATTGAACCATCATCAAGATCATCAAAAAGCTCTTCAATAATACTACTAGTTTTAAGAGGACTCTCAAATAAAGGCCTCATAGAGATACTCCTAGGTAGAAGACCAAAAGGATAAAAGTCAAGGGAAGATTCATTTATAAATTTATCAAAGACAGGTGTTTCTTCCAAGGTCTTTACAGTTTCAACCCCTTTGGCAATAGATGGATTACTTTTAGAACGGGGAGCCTTGGGAACGTGAACGAACTTAGGCTCCCTCTTTGCCGGAGTTTCTACCTTTTTGGTTTTGATTGAGGAGAAGGTAGTTCCTAGGGTATCAAATATTTCCTCAATCTTGTCTATCCTAGAAGAGTCCAAGTCATGGAATTTGACGGTCTCCAAAATTTTGAAAATTTTATGCATGGAGCTATCAAGACTATTCAAATTCCCTTGGATCTTACGATCCAACTCATTTATCTTATTAATGCTTGGCATCTCTAGCTCTATCTTTTCAAGTTTTTTCATAATGTGAGCTAGGGTGATGTCCTCTCGAATGCTAACAACAGGGAGATTCCCAACAAGATTTTCAATAATACTAAGAGACTCCCAAACTGGGGCCTCTAGGAAATTCCCATTGATAGCAGTATCTAGAATAAACCTATTCCAAGAAGTAATTCCAACATAAAAATTTCTAAGCAAGATAGTAGTAGGTTGCTTCTTGGTGGCTCTTTTTTGTGAATCATTAATTCCATACCAAGCATCTTTCAAACTTTCCCCACCTCTTTGTTTAAAGGTGAGAACTTCTGCCTCGTCAAAGACAAAAGGACCCGACATAATGATAACTAAAGAACAAGATAACTATTTTTGTGATTTTTGATAAAAGGTACTAAAGCAAAAAACTGAAAGGTAAACTAACAAGACTAAAAACAAAGGTAAAAGATAACGTGCAACTCCCCTATCCTGAAGAGTGGAGTCCCCGGCAACGGCGCCAGAAAATACTCCTTGATGGGCCTCGAACCCCTCGTTGGTTACCCCAAGTGGAAGGTGTAAGCTGCAGTATGTAGAAGTGTTTTCCCTTAGCAAAGATACCAAGGATCGAATCCCCAGAGACTCCTAGGTTCAACAAGTAGGTGCCAACTGCTAACGGCGCGTATTAGCAATCAACGTGGACCTGCACACAGATACAAATAACTTTGCTCCCAACGAGTACAGAGAGGTTGTCAATCCCTCCGGCCTTGTAGTTCACAAAGGGTTAAAAGCAAATGATAGTAGTGATAGATAATGTTTTGCAATAGTAAATAAATAGCAAAAAGTAAATAGCGGATGTGATCAATGATGGTATTATGGACCGGAGTCTTATGATGTTCACTAGTGATGTCTCTCTCCCAAAAGACGATAAAACAGCTATGTGAGGTAAACAAATTACAGCTGGGCAATTGACAGGACCACGAATGCAAACCAATGCTGATTACATTGCAAGAAAGGTTGAGGTTCAAAGCATGGGCGGTACGCCAAATTAAGTAGACCGAAATCCATCAATATCTACTACTAATCATCCACCTTGAGATATCTATCCAGAACATCTCGCTGGTATTAAGTTGCGAGTCCCACCCATAGTGTAAACTCAATGCAACAGACAACTGCATTAAAAGAACTTTGCGTAAAGTAAACAATCCTTGCACCCGCGGGCACAAGCACCGTTGTTTTCCCCCTTGTGGCAACAGCACATCCCCTAGACTCATGTTTCTGTCACTCAAGCTAGTCATCGAGGGGCATGAACCCACAATCGAGCATAACGTTCCCTCTTGGAGTCATTACCTATTACTTGGCCAAAGCAATAAATAACAACGGAGAACATGCAAGAATTACGTATGAACATAAATATAAAAGAGGTAGATCAAATATATTACTCAAGATCAATCTGAACATAATCTCACAATCCATCGGATCCCAGCAAACTCAACATAGCAACAACATAAGGATTAAATAGGTGCCTCGATCATGTAGGGCAGCTCACGAGGACTAATTAGTGAAGCACAAGAACGGGAGGAGAACATCACATAGCTACTGGTCATGGACTCATGGTCCAAGGGAGACTACTCACGAGTCATCCGGGAGGCGTCCATGGTGGTGAAGAAGCTCCCGGTGGTGATCCTCCCCTCCGGCAGGGTGCCGGGAAGAGTTCTCCTGGTGCTCCTGATCTTGGAAGCGGCGGCGGCGGCGGAACAGAGATGGGATCGCGAAAAGAGTTCCTGTTCTGAGGGTTTCAGAGGACGCTTTAAATATATGCCAAAGGGGAGCATCGGGGAAGCTTCGGGGGGCCCAGGCGCCCCCCGGCGCGGCCCAGGGGGGGCGCCGCCAGGGCGCCTGGAGCCCTGGTGGCCCCCCCCCGGCTGCCCTTCGGACGCAGGGTAGTTTCCGGAACGCTGATTTTTTATATAATTTTTTTGGATTTTTCCTGGCAGTTCTCGTAACGTGAAAACCTGAAATACAAAAACAGCCGAAAACAGAAACTGGCACTGGGGTGCACTGGATTAGTAAGTTAGTCCAAATATGATCAAAAGTGTATGGAAGTGTATGAATATCATAGCAATATCACCCAAAAGTGGCATGGAGCAAGGAGAAATTATAGATACGTTTTGGACGTATCAGCCAGCGGGTGCGCGCAAGGGTGGAAGCAGCTGAGTGGCTGGCAGGTGGGGCCTACCTGTCAGCCACTCATGAAAAACAAAAGGGGGCGAAATGCCCACTGCCCCGCAACAGATTCGAACCCACGCCCTGCTGCTAACTGACGGAGACACAAACCACTGTGCTATCGATCGGATCTTGGTAGATAACAGGAACGAACTCCGAAGAAGTAACTACAGATGCAGAAACAGGGGAAAACGCAGGGCCCGTCGGAGCTGCTTCGGCGACCAAAAGGCATGGCGGAGTGGTGCGGAGTGCTCCTGGAGGAGTTCCGGATCCATACGACGCACTTGCAGCACCTAACGAGCACTACAGCGCCGACGGCGAGCAACGATAGAACGGCGGCGGCGAGCAACGGCGAGACGATGCAGCTGCCTAGGTGGAGCAGTGACTGCACAGGCAGCGCCTACGCGACGCGCTAAAGCGAACGGGCAATGAAACACGGCCTACGGTGGTCGGGGCACTCGCCAAAGACGAGGCCCGACGGCGACGAGCTCGGGCGCTCGACGAACTCGGAGTTAGAGGGCGCTAACGAGGGGGAAAAGGGACGAGGAGGTGGAGGCGCTCACCATGAACACGGAGCTGTGTTCGGCTGGCCCAGACGTGGATGGATTCGACGGCGGTGAGTCTCGAAGAGGAAGAAGACGTCGGCGACGCGATCGGCTCCGCGTAGAGGAAGTAGTCGAAGTAGTTGACGTCGTGGAAGCAGCTGGACACATTTGGCGAGGTTGAGGTCGACGGGAGGCACGCCGGCGACGAGCTGGCGCTCTCAGATGCGTGCGGGACCCTACTAGAGCGGCGGATCTGGTGGAGCTTGGCTCTCCAGGCGGCGAGAGGAGGAAGAGGAACCCTAAGAGATGAGGACATCACTAGCAAGGTTACACCCATAGCTCCAACTGACACATATACAGGACCAATTACTAGAGCTCGCGCACGCCAATTAAATTACCAGGTACTTTCGTTTCTTGGTAATGAATCTAATGTTCATGAGAATATGATGCTGCCTAAATTGGATACATTTGTCTTGCTTACAAATGAAGGGCCTATCTTGGACAAGAAGGATGAACATTGGAGCAAGATCAAACATGGAGATGATGGCATGCGCAAGGGGAACAATAATGGAGTTACAAGTGATGATTTCAGGACTTTGAAGCCACCATAATGAGTGCGTGAAGCCTTGGACGAAATATACAAGATGCCACTTCATAAATTTCGTCTAGAGGCTATTATAGGTGCTGCGTCACCTTATTATTGGGCCAGGCCCATGTAATTTCGAAATACTTGAGTATAGGCTGTTTTTAGAGTCCGTATGTGTGGGGAAACAAGACTTAGGGTTGGTTTCGGACCCCTCCACCAAGGGCCACGAAATTGCCCCCTCTTTCCCCCAAATATACAGCCCTTAGGGCGTCGTTTAGACTTTGGGTTTTGTTTAGATTAAAAGTTCGCCATAGCTTCAACTTCGCGGACTTCGTTTGTGTTCAACGACCAGACAAAGGCGTCACAGAACCCCACCTGGATCAATAAAGCTTTCCTCTTATATTCGCAATATCCAGATTGCAATCTTAGTTTCTTGCTTGTTCTTCGTTTGCCTGCAGGAAACAGACCTTCGTGGTCAGGTTGATCGTGCTCCAGTGTGGTCGATAACCTCTCGGAGTTGGTTTAGCGATTGCTAAGGCACGACGTCCACGCACGTTCGTAGTCGGATCGTCAAAGTCGACTTCATCCAAACGATAGCCACCATCTCATCGAAAGACGGGACACCTTTGCCTCTATCAAGTGGTATCAGAATTCCAGGTTGCTCGGTGAGATTTTACAGTTTTTCGTAGATTAGATCGAGTCTGTTCTTCATACCTACAGTCCACGAAAAAGCCAAAAAAAATTAGGGTTAGTTCATCATATCCGAACCAGTCTGAGCTATTGCATAATCTTTTCCGTGTTTGCTTAGTTGAATTTGCGGTTGCATCGTCGTGTCAAATTGCTGGTCTTAGCGTCTAGTCTTTTAGAGTTTCGAGTTCTGGTCATAAGTTGTCACGCCGCCGCCACAACATCTTCATCGCTACTGCCACATACCACCACAGATCCGTATCCATATACCACTACCAATCCGTATCCATATACCACCACCGCTGCCAAATACCACCACCGCTGCCATATTCTACCACCACATATCCACCACCAATCCGAGTTCTTTTCGTTCTAGATTGGCTTTCGAGATCCATCTAGTTTCGGTTTCGTGTTTCCTTGCCTGAGTAGGTCTCGGAAAAAAAAAAGTCTGGAGACCCCCAATCCGAGTTCTTTTCATATTAGGTTTGTTCTCGAGATCCATCTAGGTTTCGGATTTGTGTTTCCTTGCCTGCGTAGGTCTCGAAAAAAAAAGTCTGGAGACCCCCAGGCAGTTTTTAGGCCAAAATTTCGACAGGTGAAAATATTTTTTTCCCTATCCTATTTTTGGGCTTTTCTGAGTCTTTTGAGACACATGCCACCATACTGATTTTTTACCGCACTTTTTCGTCGTCGCTGCCCTGATTCCGAAAAAAAATATCGTCAAAAAAATTTCGTGCCTATCAACTTAGTTTGACTTGGGAAGTGTTTTGAGACACTCGCCATTATAGTGATTTTCGG